>JAZGLO010000086.1:2820000-2885000 GCA_036873155.1 Biomphalaria sudanica | reverse complement strand
AGTGGTTCAGAGTTGAGCATATTTTATACATTTGCTTTGATCAGGCACGTTGCTGCATCACCTCCCTCGATTTAATTCCCACATCGGCACCCGCCCGCCCCCCTACCGACACCAACACCATCATTGAAATGGAGTCGCACGGACCTCACCAGGCGGTCGGCAGATAACTCGGACAAACTTGACCCCATTGATGTCATTCCCCCACGAGACTTCCATGCGAGTCTTTTACGCTCACAGACTGACCGTAGGTCACCGTCAGTGTCCAGTGCGCGGTCATTAGGAGACACTACATTGGGTTGATGCTGTTTGGAGCAGTCTACTCCCCAGTGGCCTTCGGTGTGATCATCTTCGAGGCTTTGAAGTAGCGGCACCTAAAAGACCACCAACCCACTCGCTTCCAGGAAAAGGCGCACAAGAAACACCGATAGAGCTGATACTGTGTTGGTCAGTTTGATGTGAAGTCGTTACCATCACAGTTCTGCTGATTGATTATCTCCCCTCTTGAAATTAAGCACTTGGAATGTTAAAAAAAAATAGAGATATTTTACATATGTACGATGGAACTGAGTTGTTGATTATGCTTTATATTTTCAAACAAGAAAAAGGTAAAAAAAAAAATACTTTAATAAAACAAATAGAAGCTTATATTAAGTGTAATTGTATCGATTAGTTTGGATCAGTCATGTAATTAAACTTGTAATAGATCTAGACCAACGATAAAGTATCTGCGATAAATAATATTTACAAATCTTATATCAACTCACTCTGTCTATTTCTCAGTCTGGTAAAAAGTGTGCACACGTTATTCTCGGATCAAGTTGAAACTTCGCACAAATATTCATTGACATAGACAACATATTGGTCAATAAAAAACAAATTACTAATTAGACGATTAAATACTGGTAATTAATTATTCTGTTTAATAGTAACTAAACTAATACTTCAGTATTCACATGTATGGCTAAATGTGTTGGGTTTAGTCAACAAAACATGAATCAATAAACAGAAATACTCAATTAGTCTATTAATTCTTGATAATGAATTATTTTGTTTCACGTCGAGTAACAAAAACTAACTTGTGCATTATTGGTAGATTTTTAAGGACTGAGTTCTTCTCCTTTAGATCAGCTGTTTTTGTTTTTTTTTATTTTTTTTTTATTTTTCTTGTTTTACCAATTGTTTTTGTTTATAGCTTTTTCATGCTATTAGCTTTCTGAATTTGAATTAGAGGGCTAAGGTCTCCTTAAGCCAATACACCGCCCACTGTGCCAATGATATGCTTATGAAAATATACGGTTTTATATTTATCTATTGTTAAGTTCAAACTTTTCTCTCTACGAAGTATAAAGGGGACTAATACAAATTATACCACCACATCAGTCAAATACAATTTCTTTCCTTTATTCCCACAAAAGAATTAATAAACGATAGTTAATTAACTAATTATGTTTTTTTTTATTGATTCTTGTTTAGTCAGGTATCAGAAATAATTTGGGAAAATATTATATACATTTATTATATATTATGTATTTATTATATACATTTATTATATATTATGTATTTATTATATACATTTATTATATATTATGTATTTATTATATACATTTATTATATATTATGTATTTATTATATACATTTATTATATATTATGTATTTATTATATACATTTATTATATATTATGTATTTATTATATACATTTATTATATATTATGTATTTATTATATACATTTATTATATATTATGTATTTATTATATACATTTATTATATTATGTATTTATCATATACATTTATTATATATTATGTATTTATTATATACATTTATTATATTATGTATTTATCATATACATTTATTATATATTATGTATTTATTATATACATTTATTATATATTATGTATTTATTATATACATTTATTATATATTATGTATTTATCATATACATTTATTATATATTATGTATTTATTATATACATTTATTATATATTATGTATTTATTATATACATTTATTATATATTATGTATTTATTATATACATTTATTTTATATTATGTATTTATTATATACATTTATTATATATTATGTATTTATTATATACATTTATTATATATTATGTATTTATTATATACATTTATTATATATTATGTATTTATTATATACATTTATTATATTATGTATTTATCATATACATTTATTATATATTATGTATTTATTATATACATTTATTATATTATGTAATTATCATATACATTTATTATATATTATGTATTTATTATATACATTTATTATATATTATGTATTTATTATATACATTTATTATATATTATGTATTTATTATATACATTTATTATATATTATGTATTTATTATATACATTTATTATATATTATGTATTTATTATATACATTTATTATATATTATGTATTTATTATATACATTTATTATATATTATGTATTTATTATATACATTTATTATATATTATGTATTTATTATATACATTTATTATATATTATGTATTTATTATATACATTTATTATATATTATGTATTTATTATATACATTTATTATATATTATGTATTTATTATATACATTTATTTTATATTATGTATTTATTATATACATTTATTTTAAGTATTTACAACTGTGAATTTAATTTCCCGAGAGAGAGAAAAAGAGAATAAATATACAATACCACAAACACTTACACTTACACTTAGCTTTTAGTAAGACTAATTTGGGCGAATAATTGACAAATAACAAGAGTTAGGAAAAAATATTAGGTCCCACCGAGATTTGAACTCGGATCGCTGGATTCAGAGTCCAGAGTGCTAACCATTACACCATGGAACCGGTTATACAAGAAATATTTTTCAGTCGGCCTACATAGCAAGTAATAAATGGAATTTCCTGCTTTTGTTTTTAATCTATCATTTACTCGAGTGGCGATGGATGTAATTAGGTGGATAGGTGGATATAATTATAATCTAACATGAACCCAAGGGGCGTTGCTAGGAATTTGCCATCATTTGGGGGCCCGGGAGGCTTAACCTCTTTGGGGGCCCCTGCATTATGCGTAATTTTTATTATTTAATGTAAAAAAACACTCATTTGGGGCCCCCGCTCAAGAGGTGGGGGGGTTCCAATTCTTCCCCTCCTCCCCCAACCTAGCTACGCCACTGATTAACCCTTTGGGCAATAAATTAATGTATCTGATGGATAGATGGATTATAAGCTAGCATTTACCCGTTGGGGCAATTGATGTATTGGATGGATACTTGTGTTGTAAGCTTGCATTCATCTGATAGTATATAATACTAGGTTACTATTTGATGACGACAAAAAAAATGTTTTCGCTAGTTTGAAAAACCCAACCAAACTTGTCACCATGTTGGACAGATTGGGTTCAAAGTTGAGCACACTGTTTACACGTACGTCTAATTAGAAGTCCTGCACCCAGTGGAAAGATAAAGATCCCTTAAGTTTATAGCACTTGTAGGTGAGTACACAGATACTGGGGGCTTTGGAAGGGCAACAGTTAGCCTTGTCTCGGTAGAAGATTTCATTAACTTCATCATGTACACATCTTCTCCACCCCGCCTTTTACATACACTTGCAATAGACGATTCCAATTATTTAGGAATCGATTCGATTCTAATAATTTTCTTGCGTGAGATGCACATTGATTGTAAGCTTTCTTGAAAAAATAATTATATTTGTTAGTCAGAAATACATTTGTACATTTGGTATTCACACAAACACACACACACACATACACAATTCTACAGATTTGGTTGATTGCACAGCGTCGTGGTTGTTTGACCCTGGTTTGGGAACTCGTGCATTCATCATTCATTCGTGACTTGAAAACAAGGAACAGGGCCGGCCTTAGGCATAGGCAAACTAGGCAGCCACCGATTTCCAGAGATGAATTGGCGACACTTGTCTCCCAATGTTATTGTTGGAGTGCACTATGTTTTAAATTAATTGCGTAAATTTATTTTTTCGCTGTTTTTTTTTTTGTATTTTTCTATTTCATTTGGAGCCACCAAATTCACTTCGCCTAGGGCCCCCGAGTATCTAAGACCGGCCCAGGAAGGAAGGTATAAAGATAACGAATGAAACTGCTGTTATTCCAGCATCGTTTAGACACTTTAGTCAACGGTCTTGCTGGAACTCTTTATCGCTTGCTTTTTGTCAACGGAGTGAAATTAAAGATTTATTTACGAACTGAACAGAACTTGCCATTTAGAATTCTTTTTTCAGATGAACTAAAACAATTATATTATAATAGGCCTATCTTATATGTAAAGTGTCATTGTTCTATTGTAAATCAAGCCTACTGAAGAAAAGCCATTTTTCATGCTGGCCGCTCTCCTTGCGTCGTATCTTGAGACTCCGACACTTACGACTTCACTCCACGAGAAGCGATCGAGAGCTAGTGTTTCCCAGCCGTGTATGTCAATATCACACTCCTTGAATTGACCCCCCCCCCCTGAGAGCGCTTCCCAGTCCACAGCTTCCCGTAAACATGTCGTTTTGGGAGGCGATTTTCTGGTATACGAACTGCATGTCCCGCCCATCAAAATTGAAACCTTTTTGCTGTTCATAACTGTAGGATTTCAACATCTAGTATGGTTTCAAACCAGTTCGTCAAATGAATTTTTCGTGACTTAGGCAGAAGGACTTCAGCTTTTTGATGTGGCGGGAATATAATGTTTAGGGCCATAATGCATATAAGAGTGAAAGGAGGACGACAGCACTGTAGACTTTCAGTTTTGCAAATGTGCATAGTCCTCTCCGTTGCCACACTTGTTATTGAAGTCTGTCATAAGCAGCATTGTCAAGTGCGACACGGATGTCTACCGCATCATCTAGGTTGGCATTTGTTGCTATAGTACTTCCAAAAAAGACTAACTTTTTAACATTTGCTAGTCTTTGGAAAGTGGTTGAAATCTTCTGCAGGACTGCGGGGGGACGGCAAGGAAAGGCGGTGGATAGGGTTCGAACCCGGGGTGATCGAGACGCATACAACACAACCACTAACAAGCCTGTGTGAAGTGGTTGCTATGGTACTTCCAAAAAAGACTAACTTTTTAACATTTGCTAGTCTTTGGAAAGTGGTTGAAATCTTCTGCAGGACTGCGGGGGGACGGCAAGGAAAGGCGGTGGATAGGGTTCGAACCCGGGGTGATCGAGACGCATACAACACAACCACTAACAAGCCTTAGTGAAGTGGTTTATTACCTTCAGACGTTCAAACTATAAACGGTAGAGACAAGTCTCGCTTTGAAACTGAAACTTCTTTAAAAGGCATTGAGTAAACAATAATTCAACTCTTGTACTGTAAACAACAACTTTTTCAGGTTTTGCTTTGGAGTCTTCAAAGAAGATCTTCGTCGATTCTATTAGGAAATCGATTCTCAAAAAAATAATTCTACATACGGATGGATCTACTAACCCACAGCGAAACTCTGGCCCCAATTCTTAAGGTTCTCACCAGAAAAGTTCGTGAGAGGAACTTTATGTGTGAAACGACTTTGTTGGGAAGGGGGGGGCATGTTTACTTTGTGTGGTTCGCTGACAATTTAATAGGAAAGAAAGGGAGAATACCCGCACCTGCTTGACAATTACTTTCTTCTCGTTAAACAAAACAGTTTAGAGTTGATGCCCCTGCCCAATTCTCCCCTACCCCCCCCTCTCCTTTTTTTTTTATTGGACTTTGGATATCGGGGTGTTAAGGCGACGAGATTCTTTATTCCATGCCCCTTCCGACAGTTTCAAACCTTTAGAACTTTATCTTTTCAATTGGTCTTTGATCTTAATGCTTATCTGTATTCTCCATAGAAATGGCCTTAGACGTTCTAAAGATTGACATTATGGATTTTTTTAGCCTATAAAAGCCAAAATTATGATGGAACAAAAAAAAAAATACTAAAAATAAACAAAGCTTATATTAAGTGTAATAATTGTATCAATTAGTTTAAATCAGTTATGTGATTACACTCTCCGTTGGCCAAGACAAAATAAGTCTGGTCACCAAAATGTAACGTGTTGTTTGTTATCAATGTGTACAATGGTCTGTGTTCATGTGTCATGGAGCTACATTTGGCATGTATCAAATATAACTATTATACATGAACCTGAGTCTGATATTTTTATCAACTTTTTTTGTTTAGCTTTTAGCTTTCTCAATGCGCTATGATCCTATCACTTTCTCAATGCGCTATGATCCTATCATTTGTGTGGATCAGTTGTGAAAGGGGGAGGGAAGAAGGGGGTATCTTCGTGAATGTTTACATGATCTTTTTCTAAAGGCATTAAAAATATTGAGGCTCGGGTCCTCGAGGGATTAAATAACTTATACCACTATATCTGTCAAGTACAATTTCTTTCCCTTGTTCAAGATACCAAACAAAACAATCAATTACCATTAGTTAATTAGCTAATTGGTTAACTTTGTTTTATTGATTTTTGTGGTGTCTTGGTAAAAGAAATAATTGAGCGAAATTTCAGCTTAATCCGAGATTGGGTGTTGGAGAAATAACGTGCACAAACTTTCAACCGTAAAGACAGACAGACAGAGTGAATTGATAGAAGCTTTGTAAAAGGAAAACAAGAAAGTTATTTTTAGAAAACGTAAAAATAAATGAAAAGCTTAAAAATAAAGTAATTGTATCAATTAGTCTGGATCAGTCTTGTAATTACATGATAGCTTTCTAAATGCATTTATATATTTTTTTATTTGAAGGGTTGTTCGATCTGAATTGGAAATACACTTCTCAGGCGAGGTGCTTATAAAAATAGAAGTTTTTATAGTTAACTTTTGTTAGTTTCAAACGACCTAATTCTCTACACAGAGGAAAAAGGAGACTAATTCTAGTTATACCATAACATTAGTCAAGTAAAACTTCTTTCCCTTGTTTCCTTATTTTTGCCATTTTTTTTAGTTCTTTGCATATACACAAAGTATACAGTTAACATTTTCGTTGTATTAGACTTTATTTCAAACCTTGACAGAAATCCTGTAATAGTAACATGGCAATGCCATTCGACCTTCAGACAACTATCCATGCTATGTCAGATGTAAACTCCATCCTAGCAAATAAGTAACACTTCTATTAGCCCTAACACTAAAACTAGTATCCTAACGATAGTGTTCCTAATAATATGTTAACACCTTTACAATCTGACTTTCCCGTCAACGTGCGACTTGTCTAAATATTGTCGAAATCAATTTCGTTGTTGACCAAATGATTCCTGTAGTACTCCTCTCGTACGACTCGACCACCCCGTGGAATACGTCACCAGGTGGCAATTCAAACACTGGCTGGTTGAAGGGATCAGGAGCGGTGCAGGGACTGGGGACAATTTAGACAGGGAAGTAAACGATGGTACAATGTGGGGAGCCTGCTCCCTAAACAAACCTATTAGTGGATGCCGCCTGACTGTCGACTTTCGGGCGCCACTAAACTAAATGGAGAGGGGGGAAAATAAGATTAAATTAACTTACTGCAAGCTTTCTTGTGCTTTGTCATAGGCGGAACTTGTAATTGGATTTATAACAAAGGAGGGTATAAAAGTGGAATGATGGCAGCAATGGCGTGGCTTTGGATGTGTATGTGTTGTGTGTGTGTGTGTGTGTGTGTGTCTGTGTTTGCCTCAATGTAAGAATGCAGTGACAGTGAATTTAGGCCAACGTTGATAGATTGTTAAATTGAATTAAATCTAGTAGGTACAGGGATGATAGATAGACACGGAATCAGTTGTAATGATTTGAAAGATCTAGACATGGTAATTACACTGTATGTATCATTGTATATACATACACGAGCGATGGGAGCATTCGTTATTTGAAGCGAGGGCCTAAAGCTGGATGCCCAGGTCTTAAATTCACCCGAACAGTTGGGAAAATAAAGTCTTTTGAACGTTGTACTGGTGACATGACAGTGTCACCGTTTCAAAACATGACAACTCAACATCGTTTGCTCCATAAGTTCGTTAGGCTCCAAAGGTTCCTGTTATGTAGCTATAAAAAAAAACGTTTATATAATGTCTGCATTCCGTAAGAATTGAAGAAACTGATAGTGAATAGAACAAACCAGAAATCACAAGAAAGATGAAGACTATTACAAGCTCGACCATCATTCAATTCAGAACCAAAGAACCAAACACAACAAAATAAGACAACATATTGTTCCGGAAGTTGAGAATCGGGACTAGTGGAATTTGCCCTTGTGAAATGTCACCAGCGAATCTTGACCATGTCGTTCAAAATGTCATCGTTAAGAGATTCGAACGAGACATTGGCTCCAAAACACTCCACACAAAAGAAAAACTATAAATTGGATGATCTTGAAACCACTGAACAGTTCAACTTAGATATTGGTCTAATGGTTTGAACCCTCCAACTTATACGCTGTGTCTGTGTCTTCTACTTGTCGCAATTTCATCAGATATTCTACTTACGTCGTTTTATGTCCATCCAGTAGAATGAGTATCCAGTAGCATGAGTATCCAGTAGAATGAGTATCCAAGTAGAATGAGTATCCAGTAGAATGAGTATCCAGTAGAATGAGTATCCAGTAGAATGAGTATCCAATAGCATGAGTATCCAGTAGAATGAGTATCCAGTAGAATGAGTATCCAGTAGAATGAGTATCCAGTAGAATGAGTATCCAGTAGAATGAGTATCCAGTAGAATGAGTATCCAATAGAATGAGTATCCAGTAGAATGAGTATCCAGTAGAATGAGTATCCAAGTAGAATGAGTATCCAGTAGAATGAGTATCCAGTAGAATGAGTATCCAGTAGAATGAGTATCCAGTAGAATGAGTATCCAATAGCATGAGTATCCAGTAGAATGAGTATCCAGTAGAATGAGTATCCAAGTAGAATGAGTATCCAAGTAGAATGAGTATCCAGTAGAATGAGTATCCAGTAGAATGAGTATCCAGTAGAATGAGTATCCTAGCTCTAAGACGCTTGTACAAATATACGACTATACTACCCTAACCAAGGCGAGGAAATAAAAATACCTGTACCATATGATATACATATTTAAACACTTAAAAATCATTAATACTTAGAGTATATCCTTAAGGCAATATAAAAGTTAACAAACACACAATTCTGACATAATAATGTTTTTTTTTTAAAGAATATATGTCGCAGGTTACAATTAATTCTAAACTCTAAAGGTTTTATCAAAATGTTACTAAAGTGGACTGCTTAGTTCAATATCCTCTTGTAAGTCTCGTAGACCGGCCAGGTCTTGTACGTTACCTGCTAGTCTGAATTTTCTACCGCACGAAAAAGAGTTTTGGGTGTCAGAGAAAGGGTAGAGTATACCATAGTGAGACTTCTGAGTATCATAGTGAGTGCGTAGTAAGACTTCTGAGTGTCAAAGTGAGACTTGTGTGTGTGTGTGTGTGTAATTGAGGCTACTGATCATTTTCATTTCTGTATAAGAAAACCATCTATCAAATTTGTAAACTCAATTTCCCTCCGTTTTAAATAAAACTTGACCTGAATATTACAACAAATGGCATTCTTGCGTCCGGTATTTTTTTTTTTCATTTTAACAACCCATGTTTAGATTTTTATAGATAAAAAAAAAATTAGGTCCCACCGAGATTTGAACTCGGATCGCTGGATTCAGAGTCCAGAGTGCTAACCATTACACCATGGAACCGCTTATACTAAAGTCATGTCATAGAATTCTATGAAAAAATATTTAAATAAATAATGTTACAAATTAGGCTATGTTGTGGAGGTGCCGCAAGTCAGGTTCTCCACGGCTGCCGCAGTTACATTTAACTTGATCCAGTGGGGAATACATTGGTTATTATTGTTAACATTATTACATCATTAATTTTGGTATAACTCGTCTTCTAAGCTCCCAGAGCAGGCACACAGTGCCACTTGAGTTTAGCCCAACCTTTTTTTTGTGTGGAGATCAGTTGTAAAGCAGCAAACACAACTCAGAGTCACATTTCGAACCAGAATGTTTATTCAACATCGGGGATTGAACTCAAGATGTGTAGTCAAGAGTCCTATGCCACTCACCACATAACCCACACTGACATTATCTTCAATAACTTCAAACCATCAACGCCTCTCACTATAGAGATGTTGGTTGAGTTTGCCGTAATTCAAATAATGAATTTTTTTAAGTTAATGTACAGACATTGGGTGTATACTAAGAGACAAACTCTAATGTTGTTAAGCAATATGGTCATCCCTCTGATTTTGGATTTAATAATGGCTATCTGGGATGTGGGAATGCTACCTTATACTGTCAGGTAGATTTTCTTATTATATAATGTCCTTAAATATCAGAAATTTTTTTTTTTTAAATTCGGAATCATTTCCGTTGACTTGATAAGAGGTTAATTTTCGATTGAAGCAGGGGAAATAACAATAGCTTAAAGCACAGAAAATATTTGCAAAGGCGATAATGTCCCTTTCATCGTTCAAAAAGACAACTGTTCTTTCCCACATACAAAAAAAAATCATTACAAAGTGTGAGGACCAGAAGAGAGGACAATATTTGTTATAAGAAGAAAATATAGATAAAAAATATTCAGTATAGAGATTGAATACACGGCAATCATGTTAGCGCGGTGGTAAGGCGCTTTGCCTCCGAATCGGGCAGTCCCCGGTTCGAATCCAGGTGAAGACCAAGATTTTTAATTTCGGGATTATGTGGGAAAATAAATGCGATTGGTCGTTGTGCTAGCCAGAAGACACCCTCGTCAACCGTGGAACACAGAATCAGATGCCCTTAACATCATCTGCCCTATAGATCATACTTTCTGAAAAGGGAACTTTGCTTCTCTAATAACTTGGCTAACAGACCGAACTACGAAAGGTCAAACATAGACCAAACATGTAGATCCAGATCTATAAATGACATTTTAAAAAAGTAATAATATGAAGAGATAGTTCTGAGATTTGATTAAAAATGTCTTGTCACAATGCACAGGTTAGTGAACAGTCAAAATAAACGACTCAAACAATATTGGTTTTTGACTTTTGAGATATATGCCTGCCTATTTCCAATATGTACCGATAACGGATACATTTAAATCCAATTAGAACTCCTATTAAAAATAGTCATAGAATAGGTTGTTACATTTTTGAATAGTTGGGACAAACATCGCTGGCAGGACAGCAGACTTGTAACCTGAGAATGGTGACACGGGCACAGATTGTCAAAAGAATAAAAAGTCAATGAGCCATGACAGTCAATTCAAACAATGAAAAAGCCTGGGTCTCTACATAGATCCTTTAGCAGATGTGTAGCCCTAATAACATGTCACATTAGTTGTCGGAACTTGGCGCATGTAACTTGTAGTGCAGTCTTGCTTTTTTAAAAACTGGATAATACTTTCTTTTCTTTTTTTAATTGTTGTAAGTATTGATGTTATAATTTCTAGAAAATATAATTTATATTGATCTTGGAGAAATGTCAGTGGTGTTTCAATGTTCATTTCTGACTGACCAAAAACAATATTCAAATTTTTAAATGGTTCAAGCAAGTCAAGGGATATTATCATTGAAAGTAATGACAATATTGTTAGAGAGATAGGTCATGGGCACAACTTGAAGAAAGAGTTTTCTAACTTTGTTGTCTGTCTGGTCATGAGGAATGGTCTCCTGACTGTGGTTTCGATGATTCCGGGTTCAAAGCCAAACTCCATAACTAAACAAACTTCATGCCTCCAGAAACACTGAGCCTAACGCTTCTGTTTTCAAAATATATTTCTCCTGCCTTGTTATCCCCCCCTATCATGTATTTCAAGAGTCACTCGCGCTTTCCTCGTGCAGGCATTCATTCTCATAACACATGTTTTGTCTTTGGTCAGCGCAATGACCAACCACTTTGGTCAGCGCAATAACCAGCCACTTTGGTTAGCGCAATGACCAGCCATTTTGGTCAGCGCAATGACCAGCCACTTTGGTCAGCGCAATGACCAGCCACTTTGGTTCTGCTAAAAATTTTCTTTTACAGACGCTCTAAAAAAAATTTGATCCAAACTTCAAACTTGATACTCTGAGTACGGCCTGTATTATACAAGTGAAGAGGGTACGGCCTGTATTATACAAGTGAAGAGGGTACGGCCTGTATTATACAAGTGAAGAGGGTACGACCTGTATTATACAAGTGAAGAGGGTACGGCCTGTATTATACAAGTGAAGAGGGTACGGCCTGTATTATACAAGTGAAGAGGGTATGGTCTGTATTATACAAGTGAAGAGGGTATGGCCTGTAGTATACAAGTGAAGAGGGTACGGCCTGTAGTATACAAGTGAAGAGGGTACGGCCTGTATTATACAAGTGAAGAGGGTATGGCCTGTATTATACAAGTGAAGAGGATACGGCCTGTATTATACAAGTGAAGAGGGTATGGCCTGTATTATACAAGTGAAGAGGGTATGGCCTGTAGTATACAAGTGAAGAGGGTATGGCCTGTAGTATACAAGTGAAGAGGGTATGGCCTGTAGTATACAAGTGAAGAGGGTATGGCCTGTAGTATACAAGTGAAGAGGGTATGGCCTGTAGTATACAAGTGAAGAGGGTATGGCCTGTAGTATACAAGTGAAGAGGGTATGGCCTGTAGTATACAAGTGAAGAGGGTATGGCCTGTATTATACAAGTGAAGAGGGTATGGCCTGTAGTATACAAGTGAAGAGGGTATGGCCTGTATTATACAAGTGAAGAGGGTATGGCCTGTAGTATACAAGTGAAGAGGGTATGGCCTGTAGTATACAGTGAAGAGGGTATGGCATGTATTACTCAAGTGAAGAATGAAATTTCAAGTAAGAAACTTCCCCATCAAAGAATCACCTATGGTTGGTAATGACGTCGTAACATAAGATTTTACTACGACACAAGGGTGTATACCTGAGACGGACAGGTGTGTCAAGGAATCGTGGTCTGTGACGGGATGATCGATATTTTCTTCCTCCATCAGAGTGTGTGTGTGTGTGTGTCTGAAGTCTTGAAAAACAGAGAAACAACTCAGGTCGTGCCTCAAGTTTAGTAGGTCTATTTATTCTTTTGCGTTATACAAAACGTAAAGTGGGGTGTTCGGTGGTTCTATCTACTACATAGAATGTCCAAATTGTGCCATATATAATGTTATAATCTAAATTGTGAGTTGTGTTGCAAGCAATGTTTGTATTGTGTCATAAATAGAGTAAATGTTCAAATAACTCTTCATACAAAGTTTAGTTTACCATAAAATAATTCTTTTTATTACTACCCAGCTTGGTAGTTGAAATGTTGGCCTAGATATGTAAACAACAACAACAACAACAAAAAACAACAAGGTTACAAAGACAGTTTGTGTGGAAACAAACTCAAATTCGGCCCCGAAGTTATCCACCTAGAGTCTTTATCATGATTCGAACACGAGATTCCGGTTCCAAGTGCTTGATCCCTCAATCACAGCATCTCCATATATTCATTTAGCGTACACTTAAACATCAGTCAAAGCAAGACTAAGATACTTGTCCAAAACACAAACACTGCACCTCAAGTAAGCATTAATGGCCAACCACTAGAAATTGTTGATCACTTTTGTTACCTTGGCTCCATCATATCCAACAACACTCTACTGGATAAAGACATAAACAACAGGATAGCCAAGGCAATGGCCACCATGTCACGGCTGCAGAAAAGAGTCTGGGACAACATATTGCTGACTAACAGTACTAAAGCCCTAGTCTACCGGACCTGTGTGTTGAGCACCTTGCTGTACGGAAGTGAAACATGGTCAACCTACTCATGGCAGGAAAAAAAGCTGAATGTTTTCCACCTCCGATGCCTAAGGCGGATCTTTAAAATAAGGTGGCAAGATAAGATAACCAATGAGGAAGTGCTACAAAGAGCAGGGTGCCAGGACATCCGCTCTGTTATCAGCAGCAGACGCCTTGGCTGGCTTGGCCACGTTCGTAGAATGCCAGAAGGTCGACTTCCACAGGACATCCTGTAAGGCAGGAGAGCCGCTGGTCGCCCACTTTTACGTTATACGGATGTATGCAAACGCGACATGAAGCTCTTCAAAATCGACACTGGCAACTGGGAAGAGGTGGCACTGGACAGATCCTCATGGAGAGAGAGCATAAAGGAAGGGTCAAAGATTGCAGATGCCATACACAACAGAAGCAGAAAGAAGGGTGAAAATGCAACGGCGCCTGGTGATTATATATGCCCAACCTGCGATCGCAGCTGTGTATCAAGGATTGGCCTCTTTAGTCACACAAGAAGTTGCAAAGGGAAAATATCGTCTCTCGAGACGTAAAATGCCACAGACACAGATATTTTTTTAAATAATAATTATAAATCTTACCAATACATTCAAAATTATGAACATGTTACATGTAATAAAGAGAAACTAAAAAGATGTATTCTTCTAACAAAATTAGATAAATTGGCAACACAAAAACAACAACAATAATTCTTGACCTACTTTAGCACTTTAGGTAGTGAGCTAGCTACAGAGTACAGATGGATACAAATGACTTGACAAGCAAGACTTTCCCTTCGCAAATAAAAAATAGTATCTCTATTGTCATTTGTCATACAAACAGTAGTAGATGTATAGATGTATACCTATGCGTAGCCAGAGTGTTTTTCGCAGGGGGAACTATGAAATTGGTGTAATATATATTTTTTGTTTAAATGTATAATGTTGCTTAGTCTATGAGTGAGATAGAGTTTATGAAGTAAATACTCTAAGGATTGCAATGATTTAAAAAATAATAAATATGTTACTGATTTTAAGTGCGAAACAAAATAAACAATTTGAACACTTCACTTAAATACCTTCAATGTTGTTCCCATAACAAAACGCAAAATAAGTTTTATATTTAAATCACTTCGTGTGAAAACATTGCAGTATAGATTAAGTAAATCTTTAATCATTATTTGCAAAAACATTTCACAGGTTACAAGGACCAAATGTTGGCGAGCGTGGGAGTCTTTTAAATAATATACGAGTTACATCCCTTACACTTCCAGAATGTCCAAAGCACTGAAGACGTGGAAAAGAATTCACATTGGAGACCATTTAATTGACGGTAATTAGTTAGCTAGAAGACATTTGAAAAAATGGATCTGGGTTTTCATATTATACCTTTAATTACCCTTTAATTTACTTTCAGTAACTATTTCTCTTTTGGTAACTCCCTTTTATTATTAAAGAGAAATAATTAATAACAAATATTTCTTACCTACTGTATTGGCATGTTGGATTTACCTCCCTTGACAAGGAAATGATTTTTTTTTCCCATTTATCTACCGGTATTTCGAAATCTGAAGATAATTAAATTTAGGATAGAGTCTATATCACATGCATATATTATATCTAGACTGGACATAGAAATCTCTAACACTACACACAAATTTGAAACATTTTAAAACAGCTGAAATAAAGTTTGTTTTGTAAAGTGGTTTCAGAGTAGTAAAGTGTTTTTTTAAACCCTAATCTATGTAACATATAATTTAATGTTTAGATCTCGTAATTATACATTCCTTTGGAAAATGCTCCCTGCCTTTACTATTCGGCACTCTACATCATGGTAAGCATCTCCATCATTTGTTATGATGCTGCCAAGGTACGTGAACTTGTCCAGCTCTTCAAGCTTTGACTCGCCAAGTCTGACGGGGGAACCCTTTGCCTTATATCCCACTCGCATAATTTTAGTCTTATCCAAGTTTATGCGGAGGCCAATTTTGGGTGCCTCTCTGTCTAGGCTCTCCGTCATTTCTTGAATGCATTTATTTGTAGCCCCGAGAAGGGCAACATCATCAGCAAAGTCCAAGTCCGTCAATCGGAGCTGTTCATGCCATGGAATACCAAAGGCAGTCTGGTTCATTGATCTCCTCATTATGTAGTCGATGGCTAGGAGGAAAAAGCCTATTTGGACAAGCCAAGCCATTGGACTCGAGACGAAAATACACCTTCTCAACACAATCGTCATTCCAACTGCTACATATGCATGTGAGACGTGGAAGTCATCTGTCAAAATTGAGAAAAGACTAAATGTGGCTCAACAGAGATGGCTGAGACGGATTTTGAGAGTCAGTTACACAGATCGGGTCTCAAACAAGGAAATCCTATGCCGAACTGGGAGTTGCACACTTGGTGGGGTTGTGACTGAGCGTCGCATGAGGTTTGCGGGACATGTTCTACGTCAAAATGAATAACGCACACCAAGAGTTGCGATAACATGGAAGCCAAAACAAGGAAAGCGCAAACAGGGACGCCCTCGTATTACTTGGCGACACACCTTCATGAAGGACCTCAGAACAGTGGATACCAGGTGGGAGGAGGCTTCAGACATTGCCAGTGACAGATCTTTATGGAGACAGCTTGCCGCCCAATGCGCGAACGGCGCGGGAGGACCTAAGTAAGTAAGTAAGTAATTATACATTCAAAATATGGACACAAATGTCTCATAATTATTATTTTGCAATTTTTTGATACATAATCTTGAAAGATCTAGGAAAATGTACATAAGATGATTTAAATCAACAGACTTAAATTATTTTGCTCTAGGATTTTCGAAACATTATCTCAATGACAACTGACAGTAAATAGCTTTATTTTATAGATTTGTGTGAATATTTATTAAAAATTATTTTAAATCCGCAAAAGATGGTATAACATTATTTCTAAACTTTGAAAACTAAAGATCATTAATTTTGTAAGAAAAGATTGATTTCGCTAGATTTGTGGCGACTTCCCTTACAGCTTGAAAAAGAGTTAAGTACATAACAATCTATATATATATAGGTCTGTGATCTGATCATTATCGAATATGAATTTTTTTTCCGCATTCCAGTCTGGGTATAATATATATATATATAGGTCTATGGTCTGTATTTCTTAAAAATACGAACGGGTTTCCAAATATCATAAAAATATATTTAAAAAAAAAACCAGAAGAAAATGAAAGAAACGTATTGAGTAGGAGACACGACTAGAAATAACTGAACACTAAGTCTCGAGGAATTGAACTAAACTATCAATAACAGTCGTTTTCTTCTTTGAGGGTCATTAGAATTTAATAATTATTATTCCTATCAGAGAGCTCTGGGCTGCCATTTGGAAGACTGTAACAATGGAATGAACAAGAAATGCTGAAAGAAATAATGTTGTCTCTATTCTGTGTTCAATTTTATGTTGACCGGTCCATCGATTTCCGCTTTTGATCAGGCAAGAGAAAGCTTAAATCGCCCATAATAGTCTGTTGTGTAATACCTTCATTGGTTCATACCTTCCCCACCCTTCTGTCTCCTGCCCTTTCGATATGCTCCGCCATGGTCTCCATAAAAACATCTTTTAAAGAGTCAGAACTGAATCATCACGCTATCAACTAGTCACGGAATGCTGGAATCAATAACTTAACAACTTATTAACTATGAAGTCCAGACAACATTATCAACTAAAACATTGACAACAAACAGTCTGCATGGACAATGAAAAGGTGAACACAAAATTGCTCTTAAATCAAAATAATGCAAAGTGATATTAGCCTACAAAGAGCTTTACAAATGTTTTTGAGTCTTGGCCGTTTTAATGTTATATTAAAAGTGGATTTTGGGTGAGAGGGCTTATTAAGAGCACTGTAAAACCATGACTGTAACTCCGAGAGAGTAGTGTATCCAGTACAAGTACCAAGGTTTACGATGACTTTAACCTACGAGAGAGTAGTGTATCCAGTACAAGAACCAAGGTTTACGATGGCTTTAACCTACGAGAGAGTAGTGTATCCAGTACAAGTACCAAGGTTTACGATGACTGTAACCTACTTGAGAAAGTGTTGTATCCAGTACAAGTACCAAGGTTCTCTAATGAGTATGGGCTCACATATCTATGTGATTTGTAAATTGAAAACTCTTCACATTTTGATTGCGTTTCAAAGGCTAAAATTATTTTCTAGTAAGAAAGATTTGATAGTTTACCTGTTTAAAGAATTATAAACAACAAACAAACAAATAAAAAGACATGCAAGTCAAATATAAAGGATAGAAATAGTTTTAGAGCAGACACATTATCAAGCAATACAACTTTTCTACATAAATGTGTATGTATAGAAAAATGTGGATATGTTCTACCAAACTTTCTGGAAATGGGAAGATGTGACTAAAGGTCACATCCATACTAGAAATCACCAAGGTGATGCTAGAGGAATGACGTTAAAAAAATGTTGGTTCCTCATGTGACGCTTTTGACACAACGGACCCGATTGAGATTTAACTTAAATCTTATATTATAAAGTAGAATGTGAGGCGTATGTATGTATGTATGTATGTATCTTACTTATAGACATCAAAACCGCTTGACCAATCTTGATAAAACTAGGCAGTAATGTTCCTTGGGTACTAACTTAGACCGTAGTGTATGTATTGTAGCCCTAAAACAAACTTAAGACCCTCAAAAAAAATAAAGTTGTCCGACTCTATTAAAGCTATAGTATTTATGGATCTAGGCCATGGTTAACAATGTTGACATGAGAAAAGATCGAAAGGATTTAGACCTAGATCTAATTTTAAGAAATACACTTTGCGCAGATAGTTTTTTACTTTGACACATGAAAATACAAAAGAAGATCCATTGATTTCATTATAAAATAAAATTAACCTTCAATTTTGTGTTTCAAAAGCATTTTTTACATAAATTAGTTCCTGATATCTAAGACTACAGATTTCCTGGCGAACATCCTTTCATTAGACATTACCAAATGGTTACACATTAACAGTGATTAACACATCTCTCTACTGAGTCTATTCCTAGACCTAGGTCTAAAACTCTTATTGAACTCTAAGATGATAAAACTTCTTTTCGCAAAGATAGTTTTATGCTTTAACACATAAACATACTAATTATTGTCCATTCATTTCATATTTTAATCAAATTAACATTCAAATTTGTTTTTCTAAAGCATTTTTAATACATTCGTTCGCTGTTCGCTAAACAAAGCTGCGTAGCCGTGTTGAGATATGCCTATTCATGAAAAAGGTCACGCATGCGCAACACAGAATGAACTCTATAAAAGCCAATTTTTAACTCTAGATTATTGTAGATTTAAATCTATGTCTACCTCAAGATCTACTTTATACTGTAACACAGTAAAACATAAAAAATTAAGTCTATTCATCTCAAATTTTAATCAAATATATGTTGGCTTCAAGCAAATGTTTTAATTTGAACAAATGGATTTAAGTCTATTAGCTATTTTGATTTGAGAGCTTCATTCACACTATTTTTATATTGACACATTCGCTTTACTTATTACATTATTATTTCGTTTAATTGTTTACAAAACACTCTCAGTGACTATATCGACAGTAATGCGCAAATAAAGACCCGCGGGTCGCGGGTAACA
This sequence comes from Biomphalaria sudanica, assembly GCA_036873155.1. Taxonomy (NCBI): domain Eukaryota; kingdom Metazoa; phylum Mollusca; class Gastropoda; family Planorbidae; genus Biomphalaria; species Biomphalaria sudanica. Next base: position 2,865,601 of record JAZGLO010000086.1, on the reverse strand, counting down.
TATGTGTAGTGTCAAATAAAAACTGCACTTTTTCTAAGGCCTGAGCACTGCGAACTTTGCTAAGCCTTGGACTTAAGTCTACAACTTCTACAAGTCTACTAAAAGTATTGTTTACGGGACTTTGTGGTTGAGTGGTAAAGAGCATAACTTCAGAACCGAGGGGTCATGGATTTGAAACTCGGTGAAGACTCGGATTTGGAATTGCAGATTTTTAGGACGCCCATGAGTCCACCTAATGGTGAACTAACATGAGTTGTGGAAAGTAAAGACGGTTGGGTGTTGCGCTGACCCAATGACATCCTCGTTAACCTTCGACCTTAGTAACAAGTGACCTCTACTTCACCTGCCTAGTAGATCAAAAGGTGTGAAAGAGGAACTTTATTTTTTGTTTTCTGCTTGTTGTGATGAATTTCGTCTGTTCTAATTGAGGACCCACATGTCCGTAACGATTTATTGATTTCAAGATCATGGCTCAAGCAATAGACATTCTAAAGATCTAAACTCGTATAAAAACCTTAACCCAAGTTACAAGCGCCAGGTTAAATAAACCTGACTCGATCGACTTAAAAAGGAAATACCTTGACAATGCTAATTGATCGATTGATTATTGATTTTTAAAGAATATTTTTGAATACAAAGATTTCGCCTAAGTTCATAAAAATCTCAATAAGTGTTTAAAGATTCACTTAACTTATTTTCGTGTCCCTAGCCACCCCCGTACCCACCTCCGAATCTGAAGTTTAGTTTCAGGGAAGGGGAGAGAGTGGGTCATTGTTCCTGATTTTCGATTCTTGAAATACCTGACGTCTTTACCGACGTCTCTATCAACCAAAATCAAGACGTGGCTGAGAATACAATCGAACAAAAGAGGTCCCCTTCACTCCCTCTCTCAATCCCCCCTCTACTCTCTCTCTCTCTCTCTCTCTCTTCTCACAGCCACTCATTTCCTTGTCAAAGTGGCGAACTGAAAGTCAGAGAAACAAAATACTTCCAAAGCCTCTTGATTGCTTCTCAAGTTAATTGACTTCATATCAGGGCCTGTGTGAGAGGGGATCTATGTGTGTGTGTGTGTGTGTGTGTGTATTCAAGATAGCACAGGGGGGGAACAGGTTCATTTTTTTGAGCACTTTTGTGTTCGCGAGTGTGAAGTGTGTGTTTGTGTGTATGTTTGGGGGGGGGGGGGGATGAATTTATGTCTTACGGTTATTTGTTTTCGTTTTTTTTTCTTTTTAAAAGATTGACTACAAACTATTCTCTCTCTAGGTGTTCGATATTCTAGCCATTGTGAACGTCTCATGAAAGGGGCAAGCTCTTGTTACAATTTCATGGCATGTTTTGAATGTTTTCATGTATGTCTGCTTGTAAGTAGGTCTGCTTGTGTATCTGTATGTATGACTCGGTATATATGTATGTTATGAAATGTATGTGTTTGTTTATAATGTAAACACGAGTAAAGGTGGGGGGATGGTTGTGTAGGATTGAAAAGTTTCTAGATTCTGATGAAATTACGAGCTGGTCTGTCAAAGTTAATAAATACTGGAGTGTACGTTGAAGAAGGTGAGAACAAGCGAGAGACTTGCGACAGAAAAAAAAAAGTTACCTGGATCATTTGTTTAACAAAAAAAGTCTCTAAGTTCATTTCAAGTTATAGATTAAGAATTTAATGCACCTACGTCGGTTTTGTAACCCTAGGTAAAAACCAACGACCGAGAATTAACACCGTATATGCTTATATAGCCTGTCTGCTTCTATCTATTTGATCTATTTATCTTATATTTCTGTTTCTATGCTTGTTTCTCTGCTTAAATGTCTGTCAGCGTCAGCCCTATTTGCCTGTTAGTCTGTCTTTTTAGTCTGTGTGTCCTTCAATGAATGTTGTTTCTAGATGATTTAATGGTTCATTGGCACATGACAACGATTAACTCATTTTTATGTCCAAAGATAATGAGAGAGTTTTGTGTGGCCCGCACGTTTACTTTTTATATATTTTAGTCGCCTCAGCTCATAACAAATGTCAAAAGGTCATTAGATGTGATTGATCTCGAGAAAGACATACACTACTTAATTAAAATCTCCATCAACTCATGTTCGTTTCTGCCACATTTGTGACATTTTCAATGGGTTTTGCTTTACTTGCATGTTTTTCAATCAATCAATCTATCTATCTATCTTTTTATTCATCTACCACCTACTTATCTACCTACATCTCTCTCTCTCTCTCTGTCTGTATATATACACATATGTATGTGCATGAAACCCCGATCTTTATGGAACTGTTTTAACTCTGAAACTACTAATGTCTAGCTACATACTTAGTCGTCATTTAGTAAACAAACAAACAAGTAATTTTTTATACATGCTCATAGCATGCTCAGAGCGCTTTTGGTCTAATCTCATTTGTGGACCAGTTGGGGGGGGTAGGAGGGGGTATTTAGGAGTTGGTTTTCCGTGCTGCCTTTGGGCGCTCAGTATACACAATTCTGCCCGGGTCGGGTGTCGAACCTTGAGCCCCCTTCTAGGTAGCCAAGCCAAGCCAAACCAAATTCAAGCGCACTTAGTCTCTCGACCACGCTTCCAACTTTCAAGTGATACAATAGTCACAGAGTTAATTGAGAGATTCCGCCTGTTAGTGAAGTACGAAAAAACGACAAGAAATGAGTAAGCTTCAGTAACACCAGCTAAGCGACTTGTAGACTTGTACGTTGATAAGACACTGATCAAGTCTCCAATTTCCATTTTGAAATGTCAATACGTAATCCATTAGCTGAACAATGAATTGCAGTCTTGCACATGACCAAGATCTGTTTGTCTAAGTCTAGTCACTTGACTAGGTAGTAAATCAGACTTCAAGTGTATCCCTCTACCCACATGCACAGCTAAATACAAATAAACACATTTATAGAGGCATGAGTTGACTTCTAGAGAACTTACAAAGTCTACTTAAGTATGTGTCGTGTGTATGCTAACAGAGAGAAGGTTTCTATGTTTGACTTCCCTGGGACAGGACATTTCATTTAGTGTTATCTGTTTCCTAATAGTCTTTCTTTGCTGTTAATTACTTTTAGTTATCTCAGAAAAGTTATTTTCTTTCTGTACAACATTATCTCTTTTTATCATTCACTATCAGTCTTTTCTCCTCTCTCTCTCTCTCTCTCTCTCTCTCTCTCTCTGTCGCTTAAGCTTATTATTATTTCTCTCTCTCTCCTTCTATCTCTATATCGCTCTCTTATTCATTTAATTACTTTTCTACCTCACTCAATCTCTCTCAATCTCTCTCTATGTCTCACTATCTCTGTCTCACTTTCTCTCTCTCCCTCTCTCTCTTGCATACACGCTTTTATCATTCTATCTCTCTCTCTCTCTGCGTCTCTCTCTCTCTTTCTCACACTTACATTATGTCTCTCTCTCACACTTTTGATATATGAAATTTAACAAGTCATTTTATACTTAGACCTAGAACTAGGTCGCATTGATTCTTTGTTTATTGATGATGTCTCTAAAACATGCTGCCCTTCTTGTTTTTTGTTTTTTATTTTCTTAATATCTATGTTCCCATTGTCATAGTGTCCAGAGTCATAGTGTCCAGAGTCATAGTGTCCAGAGTCATAGTGTCCAGAGTCATAGTGTCCAGAGTCATAGTTCACAATCATAGTGTCCAGAGTCATAGTGTCCAGAGTCATAGTGTCCAGAGTCAAAGTGTCCAGATAGTGTCATGAATCTTAGTGTCCAGACAGTGTCCTGAGTCATAGTGTCCTGACTTTTAGATAGAGATATTTGACTGCTTATCGCTAAATATTTACTAGACATCACATTTTCCACAAGTTTGTATATAGACCAGATACTCTTTGTTGTTACTGTAAAATCAGTTCTGCTTCAAGATGATCGAACAATTCTATCAAAAAAAAAAAATCTAACAAATTCTAGTATGCGAAATCTCCACTTACAGTGTGTTGATTTCAATTTTAACTTACAAGACATTTAGATTAACCTTATGTAGGTTATGTATTTATGGTTTAGAAAGTTCAACAAATCTTATACTAACTCACTCCGTCTGTCTGGTCAAAAATGTTTACACGTTATATCTAGAACACCCAATCACATATCAAGCTGAGATTGTGCACAATTATTTCTTTTACCTGATAACACAAGAATCAATAAAAAAAATTAACCAATTAGTTTATTAATTATTGGTAATTAATTATTTTGTTTGGTATCTCAAACAAGGGAAAGAATGTGTAATTGACTGAAGTGGTGGTGTAAGCTGAATAAATCCCCTTTATAGGTCGTCGTCTGAGTCTTAGTGTGCACATCTTGAAAAAGAGGATGCAACTATAGAAACTATAGATAACTATACAATATTCCATGTTCATAGGCTTTCCACTAGCAGAGTGGTTGCCTTTGGAGGCTTGAGTCACGAGTTTGAATTCAGGTCCTCCTTATTTTTTTATTTTTATTGTATAAATGCTTTTTTTTATTGTTACTCTAGATCTATTACAAGTTTAATTACATGACTACCTTTCATATATGATTTGATTTATTAAAAGACAATTTATTTTTGTTTTGTTTTAAACTCTGAGCATTTTGAATAGATCGAACCTGTGACCTCAGCTCACTGGTTCATGACTTCGCATCGCTCTACCCGCGGGTAGGGAAGAATTAAAGTCCGCTAGGTATTCATGCAAACAGAACGAGATGAGAAAAAAAGGCATGCGATACGTGGGTAGCATTTGACCTGGCTACAACGTCGTCTGCTGGGTCACAAGTAACATAAAAATCTTCCAGAGAACAAGACCACCACCTCCCCCCCCCCAGTTCCTCTCGTTCACCCACAACCCCAAAAATCAATCTAAGCCATGTCTCTCTCTCTCTCTCTCTCTCTCGACCTTTGGGGCTATTCGGATATAGTCAGTATGCTGACTTAACTACTTATACCGTAAGAGAAAATAGGACTGGGAAGTCAAGTAAGAGAGAGAGAGAGCGAGCGAGAGAGAGAGAGAGATCAAAGGTTCAAGAGACAACTAGAGCGAGAATTAGGCTGCAGAGGAGGCCGAGACGGAGAGAGAGAGAGAAAGAGAGAGACAACAAGAGAGGTACAGGAAAGAATAAAGATATAGTTTTGTACAGTTTCTCCGAGCTGACAACAAAGACAATGTACAGACTTCATGCTGTCGTGATAGAGAACACCAAGATTTAGTGTTTGGATTCAAACTTCAGAGTTGCAATGGAAGAATCCGAACATTTGAAAGGCACTAGGTCCATGTGTATAGCTTCAGACAAAGGATTCTATTGAAGTTTCTGAATGATGCTTGTATGTATTAGAATATAAGTTATTTCATTTTGTGTACATTGATTCCGGAGATTTAACAAAAGTATTTCACGAGTACACGGAAACCCAGCTGCGACCTGGATATTTCGAAACAAGTGATGCAGACAAAACCGTTGACCACCGGGTGTTGGAGGGATCTATTTACGTTGTGATGGGTTCAGTGTTTCACTAGCGTTAAGTATATAGTTGAAAATTAAGTCATTTCATAAAATCTTGACTTTTCGTTAGAAGTGCGAAAGCTAACGAGAAACAGTGGCGTAGCTAGGGTGGGAGGAGGAGGGGAGAGAATTTGAAAATTCCCCCCGAGCCCCCACTTGAGGTGGCCCCCCATATGAGTGGGTTTTTTTTACATTAAAACTTAAATATTACGCACAATGCATTGCCACCCAAAGAGGTCTAGCTCCCCCCCCCCCCCCGGGCTCTTAAACGATGGGAAATTCTTAGCTACGCCCCTGCCGAGAAATGAGAATGTTTTAGTTAATTTGAAATAAATGTATAATGTAAATATTTACAGTGGAACAAGAGCACTAATTTTAAAATTTTAATGTTTTAAAAGAAGCTAAAGTTAATATAAAAATTAGTTTTGAATTTCTTTTTCACAACAATAGGTCTCGGTCGTTACCTTAACACGTGAGCATCGTTTATTACTAAGTAAAGATTCATATCTATAGCGGGAAAAACAAAGTATAAATAGAAACATGTTCGGAGTTTCCCGTGAGAACACTAAAGGAAGTGTAGATGAGGTATGCTTTTTTGTAAAAAGATATTCAATCATTTTCTGAGTGCACTTTTTATTTCTACAGAATCACACATTCTGAGCATTTCCGTTTGTAGCTCCTTTTGTTCATGTTTTTTTAGTTGGCAACATTATAGCTCAATTTAAGGTGGTGGACATTTTGGAGTTGATTGTGAAATCTAAAATGTTTTTCAACTAAACTTGTCAGAACTTTTACTGTCAATTCACTTGGTCAATGTTGTGAATACATAATGTGGCCTTATGGGATACATCTAGAAGCAGAGTTTCGGTGGAAAACATCACGTGACTGTTGTTTAATGGGATATATTATGCGAGAGCTGTCAGTTGGATGCATAGAGTGACTGTAGCCAGAGGAAATAGTTATCTGAATTACCCAGTGACACGGTTAGAGTATCTCAAGTAACTGTTGCCCTGTGACCTCTGACGTGTGATCACGAGGCCACCCTGTCACAATGCCATCAACACTGGACACCGACCGACTCGCGGCTAGGGTGCAGTTCATGGGGCGTACAGGTACGGGTATATCCACGCTGACCAAGCCCTTCGTGAAAAACCTAAGCTCTATCTCACCCAAGGGGGAGAATCTTCAACCTTTGACTTCACCCCGCACGCCCAAGCCTAGAATCCAAGTGCCACAACTGAGTGTAGTAGAAGACGACATGGAGGATAGCGACGATCTAAGCCTGGAGGCCTCCAAACTAAGGTCCGAGCGGGCAGCTGAGTTCGAGATAGAGCATAACTGGCTCCTGAAGGATGAGACGGAGAAGCGCTACAAGAGGTTTGAGAGAACCAAGAAACAGCTGACCATTCACCTGCCAGGTTCCGTATCACATTATTTTTACAAAGCTTATATCAACGCACTCTGTCTGTCTTTCTGTCTGTCTGGCTGGTGAAAAGTGTGAATAAGTTATTTCTCCCACAAACATGTTTGTATCACGTTGAAACTTTGCACAATTGTTCATAGACGTAAACAATAAATAAATCCACACACACACACACAAAAAGCAGCCAAACAATTTAGTCTATTAATTACAAGGTAAGAAATTATTTTGCTAGATACACGCAAGGTAAATTAACCCTTCTACTTTCAGTTCATACGATCAATTAATTATTGGTATTTTTGTGTTATACTTAAAAATGAAAATAAATTCTACATGCTTGTGTGATGTAGGTGTAAGTATAGAGTTCTTTCCCTTAGATATGCTTTTTTAAAAGGATTTTCTATGTGTTGCTTGTTTTATTTTCCACTTCAGTGTAAAGCAATCAAACAGTTAATGACCGAATTCTTCAAACAATACAATCGCTATTTCATCAACATAGGTGTCAAGTTTATGTTAGCGTGTGTGTGTGTGTGTGTGTGTGTGTGTGTGTTCTGACTGGAAATGTATTTACATTTTAGCCCTTCCGGACCTCTATTTGGCGCCATACTTCCACTTTATATTTTTGTTTCGAACCAATCTTTTGTGTTTTAAATTTTTGTGTCCTCATATTGTAAGTGACATAGATGAAGATAGATTTGATTAAATGGCTGTCTACGATTATCTCTGTAATGAGTTATTTTATCTTTTGTAAATAGTTATATCTCTTGTGAATGTTTTTTCACTTTATTGCAACCTAAACGCTTTATGAGTAGACTTCTCTAGTACACAGAGTTGAATGTTCTTCCGGTTCAGACACATACAATGAAAAAAGAAAGAAAAAGAGAGAGAGAAAGAGATAGCTGGTGAGAGAGTGAGTGAGGGAACAAAAGAGAGAAGAGAGTGAAGGAGTGTGGGTAACAAAGAATGGATGTTAGAGAGAGAGAGTGTGCTAGAAACAGAGACAGAATGAGAGAGAAAATGAAAGAGAGCGAGAGTATAAGAGAGAGTGTGTAAGTGAGAGAGAATCTGTTAGAGAGAGAATTATCTTAAAAAGTGTGTATCCATCATTATTAAAATGTGCACATGACCTATGTACAACGGAGCAGGTAATCTGCACAGTAATGGATTTCGCACATTAGCGAGATGCGGAAAAATATGCATGTCAGAACTCGGAACTGGGTTTGCGACCAGTTTGCGTAGTCACATAATGCAATGAACTCATCCTAAATCTTCAGATTCGATGACATTGCCACAGTATATATATATATATATATATATATATATATATTTATAGATAAAAGATGATCAACAGTCCGATATGAAACTTAAACTGGTGTTCCTATAACAAAGCCACCTGAACTTTAAATCCATTTATTACTTTAGAAATGAGAAATATGAAGCAACAGAAAAATGTCACCAGATAGATTGAACAAACTCTATTGAAATTGTCATCACAAAACATACACCCCTGTATACTGTAATAAAATGTTTATTGTTCTAGTATACTGAACATCTTTAAACATGCTATTGTAAGCAATATCCATTTCTCCGATAGTCAGAACTATATTTGTTTTATATCTTGTTCTAAATGTTTAGATGAGGATCCAATGGAAGGCATCAACAACAGACTTGAAGAAATCAACTCAATGGTCAAACCAAAGATTCAACTTTTAGACTTTCTGGGAAACTTTAACAAGGAACAGAAGGAAAGAGTTTTAGTAAGTCCAACATCACCCTATCTATTGTCTTTATGTACTCTGTCCGTCTCTCTTGTCTGTTTTTTTTCTCTTTGTTTGCTTACAGTGCATAAAGAGTCTATTTATTCTCTGTTTCAGTTAAGTCTCTATTGTCAGTATGAGTTTGTACGTGTGCTGTCTGGTGTTTATGGCGTAGTGGCTCTAGACCTAGGTCTAGCGACACAGCGTGGTGAAGATTATTTTGAAAAGAATGCAGAAGCAGAAATTAAATTTCAGAATATGGAGTTACTTGCTTACGCAGACTTCATGTGAAGAGTAAATTGACACACTTTCCAATATAATGACACGCAAACAATACATCTAATAACTAAATCCAAACTTAGAATACTTCGAATGTAAATGACCAACAACTGACTACCTAAACTTCTAATCTTTTATTTTTATATAACTAGATTTAAATGAACCCTCAAAACTTTTAGAAAGAAAGTGTCCGAGAAACAAGGAAAAAAACAAAAACAGAACAAAACAAAACAAAAACAAAACTATCGAAGGAGTATAACTCCACTTTTACAACTATATAGCTCAATAATGTAGAATATTCATTTTCCTTTTTCTATATCAAACAAAATAGTTTAATTTGAATATTTCATTGACTAATTAGTCAATTTTTAGCGTCCTCGAAAGGGGAAAAGACGCTATTAGTTTTGTGTGGAATGTCCGTCCGTCCCGTTTAGATCTCGTAGACTAGCAAAGATAGTGAAAATACGACATCATAATATTTTAGACCATTCAAAGTTCTAATGCAACGGCTACTTTTTTCTTTTCTGAAAGTGAAAAACTTAATTTATTAAATCACTTATGCAAGCAGTTTTTTTCATTAAATACACACAGCACTTTGACAACTATTCACTATTAATAGTAACAAACACTGAATGCTCTTTTGTAGGGTAGATAACTGTTTACCATATTTTTAACACATTTAAGCAAATGGTTTTAGACTTTTTATCAGATTTTTTAAAAATATTTACATTCCTTTTTACCTGCCTGGGAGGACCACTTCGGGGGCCGATTTTGAGTTTGTGTCTCCACACAAACTGTCCTTGTAACCTTGTTTAAATTGATTTATTCAGGTTCGAATGCCACGGGCTTAACCACTTAGCCACTGCGCCCCCGACTCTGAACTGTTTCTCTCGCTTAAGCTGCCACCACACATCTTTTCGGTCTGATCACTTCATCTACTGCTACCTTTCTACCTTTTTCTGACACGTGACTTGGTTGGGCCCAGAAATGACATCATACCAGATTCATGAGTCTGTGACTGTGAGATTATAGGTTACAGTGAATTACAAATATTATTTTTTTTTTATACAAATATTAAAACATTTTTAGACTTGAAAACAAAAATGTAGTATTATTTGTTTCAACAGCTCAGATGTCCTTTATTATTGTTTTAAATGTATCTTATTGGTTTATGATTTCTTTTTTTTAAAGCACGCGCAAATAACCTACAATATCTCATTGCGTGTTTTGAGCCAAAGAAAAAACAACTTCATTAAGAACTTCAAACTTCAAAAAGAACGCTAGGTCATCACGCATGCAGCTTTGTAAACGGTATACTCTGCAGTGTTATTGTTCTCAATACAAGGCAAATCTTTTGGTCGACCTCATGCCACCTGGGCGTTTTATTGTCCAACGATCAGGTCTACAGGAAGTTTTTCTGGGCGATGATCGATTTCCCATTTCCTAGAGTAGAAATCTTTCGTTTAAAATTTTATTTTTTTTGAAAGAAATTACAGTAAAAAATAACAACTATGTTACTGTATAATCAGAAGAATGAAAACGGATCAATTCGTTTTGATCGATTGTTTTAATAACCTTTATCCGAAATCAATGCTGCACTACCATGTTTTTCTTCAAATGTACATTGTTGCCCCACTTTTGGTTTGGCTAACTTTGTCTGTATTTCTTGTATGTATTCATTGTACATTTGTGTTGTACGAATAGTGGCTTTATACAAGGTTCAAAACAGAAACATTTCTGTTTCTTGACAAACAAAATCATGTGGTTTTAAAGTAGACGTCATTCTTCTTATGTATGTTTATGAGTTATTTGGACATTACCTATTTACAAAGCTTATATCAACTTACTCTGTCTGTCTGTCTGGTAAAAAGTGTTTTCACACTTTTTCTCCCACATCCATTCTCGGATCAAATTGAAACTTCGCACAATTATTCATTGACATAGACAAAACATGAATCAATAAAAAAAAGTAACCAATTAGTATATTATTTGCTTGTCATTAATTATTTTATTTGATACCAACAAGGGAAACTTATCCATCAGTTTTCATATATATGGCTAAATTTGTTGGGTCTAGTCCCCCTAAATTTTTATTAACGCTATTTCACCATGACGCATTCTCCGATCAATTTGATACTTTAAACAATTGCTTATTTTATCTTACAAAACATGAATCAAGTTTTAAAAAATATTCAATCAGTCAATTATTTATTGGTAAACATTTATTTTGTTTGAGAGCAAATAAGGGAAATAGCTATAGTTTTAAGAGAAGAGTTCTTACCATTTAGATAAGCTTTGTTTTTTTGTATTTTTTGGTTTTAATTGATTTTTTTTTAAAGAAACTCTGTCGAATGGGCAGCATACCACTAAAAGAAATTCTTTCCCAATGTCCCGAGAGGTTTGTGGGTCATTTCCTTTGACAAAATAGAGCACGCTCACCCAAAGGTAGAAACTGAAAGCCAAAAGAGGCAAGCGTAAAGTTCGCCATCCTAGTGTAACATGGAGTCACCTCTTCATGGAAGACCTTAACGCAGTGTATATCAGTTGGGTAGAGGCTGTAAACATCGTTGGTGATCGATCTTTGTAGAGTCAGCTTGCCGAACTAATCCCCGGACAATACAGGTTAATCTATGTCTGAGGAAGTAAGAGTGTACCAGGCTCCTAGAATAATGAGGTTGTCATGCCCAGCACCTTCATTTTCAAGCTCAAAGTCCCGATCTCTCATTCAGACTTTGAAACCAAGACTTTTGGACCGCTCTGCATTACTTGTTCTGTCAGTACTCCCTTTGAATTATCCATTCTGTACCCTCTTCCAAATGTTTTTTTATCGTTTGTTTACTGTTCATAAAGTATTTATTATCTTTCAAGAGTCTGTGAAGTCTTTATTAAGTGTTTATTTTAATTTTCACGTCTCCATTAAGTCTGCAATTAGTTTGTATAAATCTGTATTAAAACTCCATTAAGTCTGCAATTAGTTTGTATAAATCTGTCTTAAACTCCATTAAGTCTGTAATTAGTTTGTATAAATCTGTATTAAAACTCCATTAAGTTTCTATTGATTCTCTATCCGGTCTCTATGAAGTCACTATTGTGAAAAAGAAGACTTTATTTCTTGTGTGTGTATGTGTATACATTCAGTTTCATCGTAGAGCAACTGAGAAAGTTTTACCTGACATTTATTCACCACAGAGTCAGAGGCGTACCCAAACCAAGACTGAGTTATTGATGAGCTCCCAAGCTCACTGATCTAGATTGATTACGTCAGAGATTAATCATTTAATAGCTGCGGGGAAAACAATCGATTATCGACTTGGACAACAAAGAGATAATATTTTTTGTGTGCGTGTGATTGTTATAATGTGACGCTCGATCATTTAGTGTTAGAAGAAAAATTACTATAAAAAAATCCATGAAAAAATGTTTCCCTCTTCTGTAATGTTGTTGAAAAACAAATCAAGTTCATCTTCGTATGAGAGAAACAGTTAGAGGCGGCTCATCAAGGGAGGGGAATCTGAGCAATCTTAAACTCCCTCTTTCAGAATAAGGATTTCATTCTGTTTTATTTTACCTTAAAGATGCGCTGACTGAGTGTTAGAGCGCTTTCCAAACCAAGGGGTCCCCTGTTTGAACCCTGGTCAAGACTGGAATTTTTAACTTTGGGATCTTTAGTCCACCTAGCTCTAACAGGCACATAAGTTGGAAAAAGTAATGGCAGTGAGTCGTTGTGCTGATCACATGACTCCCTTAACCGTGGGCCATATTAAAAGATGACCTTTACATCATCTTCCCCATTTACGTTATTACTGTGTAAGCACCAAGGTTTGAACCAAACCCCTAAGACCTCAAATCTATTACTGTGTAAGCACCAAGGTTTAAACCAAACCCCTAAGACCTCAAAGATATTACTGTGTAAGCACCAAGGTTTGAACCAAACCCCTAAGACCTCAAAGCTATTACTGTGTAAGCACCAAGGTTTGAACCAAACCCCTAAGACCTCAAAGCTATTACTGTGTAAGCACCAATGTTTGAACCAAACCCCCAAGACCTCAAAGCTATTACTGTGTAAGCACCAAGGTTTGAACCGAACCCCTAAGACCTCAAAGCTATTACTGTGTAAGCACCAAGGTTTGAACCAAACCCCTAGGACCTCAAAGCTATTACTGTGTAAGCACCAAGGTTTGAACCAAACCCCTAAGACCTCAAAGCTATTACTGTGTAAGCACCAAGGTTTAAACCAAACCCCTAAGACCTCAAAGATATTACTGTGTAAGCACCAAGGTTTGAACCAAACCCCTAAGACCTCAAAGCTATTACTGTGTAAGCACCAAGGTTTGAACCAAACCCCTAAGACCTCAAAGCTATTACTGTGTAAGCACCAATGTTTGAACCAAACCCCCAAGACCTCAAAGCTATTACTGTGTAAGCACCAAGGTTTGAACCAAACCCTTAAGACCTCAAAGCTATTTCTGTGTAAGCACCAAGGTTTGAACCGAACCCCTAAGACCTCAAAGCTATTACTGTGTAAGCACCAAGGTTTGAACCAAACCCCTGACCTCAAAGCTATTACTGTGTAAGCACCAAGGTTTGAACCGAACCCCTAAGACCTCAAAGCTATTACTGTGTAAGCACCAAGGTTTGAACCAAACCCCTAAGACCTCAAATCTATTACTGTGTAAGCACCAAGGTTTGAACCAAACCCCTAAGACCTCAAATCTATTACTGTGTAAGCAGCAATGTTTGAACCAAACCCCTAAGACCTCAAAGCTATTACTGTGTAAGCACCAAGGTCTGAACCAAACCCCTAAGACCTCAAATCTATTACTGTGTAAGCAGCAATGTTTGAACCAAACCCCTAAGACCTCAAAGCTATTACTGTGTAAGCACCAAGGTTTGAACCAAACCCCTAGGACCTCAAAGCTATTACTGTGTAAGCACTAAGGTTTGAACCAAACCCCTAAGACCTCAAAGCTATTACTGTGTAAGCACCAAGGTTTGAACCAAACCCCTAAGACCTCAAAGCTATTTCTGTGTAAGCACCAAGGTTTGAACCGAACCCCTAAGACCTCAAATCTATTAATGTGTAAGCACCAAGGTTTGAACCGAACCCCTAAGACCTCAAAGCTATTAATGTGTAAGCACCAAGGTTTGAACCAAACCCCTAAGACCTCAAAGCTATTACTGTGTAAGCACCAAGGTTTGAACCAAACCCCTAAGACCTCAAAGCTATTACTGTGTAAGCACCAAGGTTTGAACCAAACCCCTAGGACCTCAAAGCTATTACTGTGTAAGCACCAAGGTTTGAACCAAACCCCTAAGACCTCAAAGCTATTACTGTGTAAGCACCAAGGTTTGAACCAAACCCCTAAGACCTCAAAGCTATTACTGTGTAAGCACCAAGGTTTGAACCAAACCCCTAGGACCTCAAAGCTATTACTGTGTAAGCACCAAGGTTTGAACCAAACCCCTAGGACCTCAAAGCTAATACTGGAAATATACAACAAATTGACTTACGTCTGGTTCCTTATTGCTGCAATAAATTGTCTAGAACGGCCACGGATCTCTTTAAGTACATTTACTGCTTTAGAGATACATATCATGGAACGACACAGGTTGTAAAGGCGACACAGTTTACACCGGCAGCACAGCCTGCTTGTTTAGTATGGCATATGTATTTACATCATTCAAGACGAATAGGCTTACCCCATCTCTTGTCACTTTCTCACATTTTGCTTTCATTTCAGATAATAATAATAATAATAATAATAATAATAATAATAATAATAATAATAATATATTACTTTATTTTTATTATTGTTTGAAGAATATATATTTAAAAGGATTACCAAATGTCTTTTTAACGAATCTTTTTGTGAGACATATACATTTTTGTTTCCCCCCAGAGCATGAGCCGAATGGACTCTATGACAATAAAACAAGAAAGAAGAAAACTTTGGAAGGTAAAAAAAAAAACCAGAAAATTGTGAAACTTTGTGCTTTTAGCTGCAGAGTTAGAAATATGTGTTTTATAATAACAAATGACGGATAGATGTTTGTCTTTACACCTAAATAATAGCTTTGGCAAGTTTTGATGGAAGGAAGACATTTCAATTTGTGAGCAGCACCTAGTAATAAGATGACTCTGGCGACCTTGCTTACAATTTACGAAAAAATAATTTTTCTTGAAACGCAAGAGAGAGTTTATCAATTGAAAATACTAAGACACGTTTCGAAAAATATTTTCTAGGCTTTTGAGTTCTAAGTGATCGTTGAATCCAGTGGCATGACTCGGCTGCTTCAACCTTGCATTATTTGTTGTGTCAGGTCAAAAACCGTGTTGGCGGGCTCAGCGAAAGTCAGACCAATAAGCTGATGTCATTAAGTCTTATTGGTTCGTTATCAAAAGGGATTAGTGTCATATTGACTATCAGAGGCGTAGGCTATGGTATCTCCCTGGTCAGGTCTGACAGAGTCGGAACTATGGTCTTTCCCAGGTGTCTAATGTTTGTTTAATGTTTTATATGTTTCGGATGTTCCTTCAGAGTTGAAGATAGTTTACTTCCTAGTCCAAACCTCCCGCAGGTCGACGGGGGATGGGAGCGGGCAGGGTTTGAACCCTCGACCGTCGAAAAATCCGAACGACAGTCCAGCGCGCAAACCGCACGACCAGGCAGCCATCCATACATTCTATTATCACAATACGTATTTGTGGACACAACTATAGATCCATATATCCCTATCTAATGTTGAAATAACTAAAAGGGAATCATCCTCTTATGACGTCCTATCAATTCATATTGTATTTTACTTTTCCCGAAGCAATGAAAGATTATTTAAACCTTTCTATTATTTTTTTCTAGTCCACAGATTATCTTCGTCACATCTTTAAGATGATATATGTGGTCACGTGTGCTGCTAATGCCAGCAAACGGTTAGTCATTTTAGAGATAATGTTTTTGGTGGTAGAAATAAAAAGTAAATGGTTCTAAACTTTCCTGAAACTGTGCGCGAAAATGATATTTAAAAAATGTTTTTAAATCGTTCAACACTTAATAACTAAACATTCAGCTAAATGTACTAAACTAGGCTATTAAAAGAAAACCATAAAAAATACTTCAATGTATAAAGATACTATAAAAGAAAAGCTTATACGAGGTTTATATCATCTCACTCTGTCTGTCTGTCTGTCAGCTAAAAGGTTTGTACACGTTCTATCCAACACCTAATCTCGAATCAAGCTAAAAATTTGCACACTTATATATTGGCATAGAAAAGAACTGAATGAATAAAAAAAGACAATTCGTCAATTAAATGCTGGTAATTAATTAATTATTTATTTTTGTTTAATACCAATAAGGGAAATCAATTCTACACTATTCATAGATATGGTTAAATAAGTTGCGTTTCGCTCCTTTGAAAAAGTTATTTATCCCATACCCATTCTCGGATCAATTTCCATGTTCAAAGATTCTTCGCTAGCAGAGTGGTTACCGTGTTGCCTTGAGAAGTCTGAAAAGGCTTTAGCTCATAAGTTCGAACTCAGATGGTTCCCCTTTAAAAAAAAAATAAATTAAAAAAGCGATCACACAATTACCCCTCTCCCCACCCCTTTTTTACTGTCCAGATAAGTGATAGGATCGTAGCGTATTGAAAAAGCTAAAATCTTGTAATTGCGCTAAACAAAAACAATTGGTAATAAAATATTTTCTAATCACACAGATTTATTATTAGTCTAGATCTATTACAAATTTAATTACATGACTGATCCAAACTAATTGAAACACTTAATATAAGCTTTGTTTGTTTTTTTTGTAAATGTATTTCTGTGTGATTTGCTTGTTATATTTTGCATGTTTCTTTCTCCTTTCTTATGCCTTTTAAAAGTCTTCTCTCTCTTGTTCTATGGCTCTCTTTCTCATTCACTTTCTCTGTCTCTCTCCTTCCCCCCCCGTCTCTCTATCAACAACATGGCTAAATGTACCATAGATATACCGTATTTTACTTTGTACTGCATGTCATCAGGTACTTCTACCCAGAAGACCCTGAGGCAGGACCGTCGATCATGAGAAAACAAAGAATGTTACACAGACGACGAAGTCCAGGAGCTGTCAAGTCTAATGTAAGAACTTCAAGTCTGGGCCTACATCAGTATTACATAACCTTCTTTTGGATGTGTCCATTTCAATATCTTACACTAGTGTTACTGGCCGTATAAATGCCAAAAGAAAAAAGTCTAATGGAACAGAGCCTCTATAATAGGTACCATGATATAAAGATTTGAGGAGATATGTTGCATCGCAAGGGTCGGATATTGCCCGCGGTCCATACGTTTTGTATCACTGGCCTAGATGATTTCTCTGATGTAGAAATTTTAAAAGATTATTTTTATCATGTGATTACGCTGAAAATAAATTAAATTTTTTTTTTAACAACGCTAATGTTTCAAATGTGACATGAAAAAAAAAAAAAAACTACTACTAATACATCTATCTATATAATTCTCTTCATGGCTTTTGGACAAGAAGTAAAGGAAAGATCACTCTTTAATTTCTGCAGGTCGGACTAGAGTTACCCTACGAAAAAAAGAGGAGGGGGAGAACAAGAAGTATTCACCCGTCACAAAATAGCAGGGCAGGTCCGTTGGGACCAAAAAGTCATGGAAAGATCACTCTTTTTTATTTCTACCCCACGTAGTTTTAGTGGCGAAAAAAGAGGGGGGGGGAGAACAAGTAATCTACTCTGTATTCACCAGTCAATAAATAGCAGGGCCGGACTCAACCGTTGTGGGGCCCTATGCGAAACTGATTTCGCGGGGCCAAGTTTGGGTTGGAATACGGATAATAAGTGAAATTTAAGAATTTGTATTAGTAAATAAATTCGTCTTTACATTTTATTCCTTCTTTGCTACGTACAGAATTACTTGACGAGCCTTGCGTGTAGCGAAGTCATACAGTGTATCATAAAAAATTTATTTCCTACACGCTCAATAGTAAGAATTACCAAATGTTTCAATCTATCTTCTAGAATTGTTGACCTTAAGTAATTCTTTATTATTTTGAGGCGCGAGAAGCTTCTTTCTCCAGATTTCCAAATTTCCAGGAGCTCCTGGTAAATCGACAGGGGGCGCGGAAAATCTATTATAAGTTATAAAATGGTTTAATTTAATAATTTATATACATCTAGAATTAGTGCGGGACCTATGAAAAGGCGGGGCCCACTGCGGTCGCATAGGTTGCAGTGGCCTAAAGTCGGCCCTGCAAAATAGCGGCTTATGCTATGCCGCCGGTTGACTAGTATATTATACTTAAATATTTTGATCTGTCACTTCAATGTCTCTAAACTTTGATTTGTCACAAGAATGTCTTAACACTTTGATCGAAGACTGCAATGTCTCTACACTTTGATCTGTCACAGTAATGTATCTCTTTCAGCTCAGTTTCGAGTTACAAGATACCCTGATGACGAGTCCAAACTATCGTACAGATGAACAGATGAAAAAGGTAGGAAGACAAGGGCAATGGGAAAATTATGTTTTAGCATTCAGGGGAAGCAATTCACTTTTATTTTGTCAGGTCTGGAGATTTTTTATATTAACACTCCTCGAGAAATTTTGTTTGTACTAGATCCATTTTCTGTTTATTAATTGGAAAAAGTCCTATCTTATCATGCCTTATGTTCTAAATTGTATAAAGAGAAAATATTTTGTGTGGATATCATATTCTGTTTATTTTGAAACTTACTTTACTATTCTTGCAATATGATCATTACGGCCTGTCCACGCTAGTATGTAGCCCGCCATAATCATTGAAACAAACCAAATAAATAGAACCTTATTAGAAGAAAAAACGCCCAATCCCCAAAATATCTCTCAATACTGCAAAGTTACGCTTCCCTTTTTCTATACAAAACAAAATTAATTAGTTAACACAAATTAATTACTAATTTTTTATTTTTTTAAATTGATTTATGTACTGTCTCCTCTGGGAGGTTCGGACTAGGAAGTAAATTATCTTCAACATCCGAAACATTTAAAACATTTTTACAATTTAATAAGGTTGACTCATTTGGAAGATCCACATTTGACTTGTACATTTGGAAGATCCACATTTGACGTGTACATTTGGAAGATCCACATTTGACTTGTACATTTGACTTGTACATTTGACTTGTACATTTGGAAGATCCACATTTGACTTGTACATTTGACTTGTACATTTGGAAGATCCACATTTGACTTGTACATTTGGAAGACCCACATTTGACTTGTACATTTGGAAGACCCACATTTGACTTGTACATTTGGTAGACCCACATTTGACTTGTACATTTGGAAGACCAACATTTGACTTGTACATATGGAAGACCCACATTTGACTTGTACATATGGGAGACCCACATTTGACTTGTACATTTGGAAGATTCACATTTGACTTGTACATTTGGAAGATCCACATTTGACTTGTACATTTGTAAGATCCACATTTGACTTGTACATTTGACTTGTACCTTTGACTTGTACATTTGGAAGATCCACATTTGACTTGTACATTTGACTTGTACATTTGACTTGTACATTTGGAAGATCCACATTTGACTTGTACATTTGACTTGTACATTTGGAAGATCCACATTTGACTTGTACATTTGGAAGACCCACATTTGACTTGTACATTTGGAAGACCCACATTTGACTTGTACATTTGGTAGACCCACATTTGACTTGTACATTTGGAAGACCAACATTTGACTTGTACATATGGAAGACCCACATTTGACTTGTACATATGGGAGACCCACATTTGACTTGTACATTTGGAAGATTCACATTTGACTTGTACATTTGGAAGATCCACATTTGACTTGTACATTTGTAAGATCCACATTTGACTTGTACATTTGACTTGTACCTTTGACTTGTACATTTGGAAGATCCACATTTGACTTGTACATTTGACTTGTACATTTGACTTGTACATTTGGAAGATCCACATTTGACTTGTACATTTGGAAGATCCACATTTGACTTGTACATTTGGAAGACCCACATTTGACTTGTACATTTGGTAGACCCACATTTGACTTGTACATTTGGAAGACCCACATTTGACTTGTACATTTGGAAGACCCACATTTGACTTGTACATTTGGAAGACCCACATTTGACTTGTGCATTTGGAAGACCCACATTTGACTTGTACATTTGGAAGACCCACATTTGACTTGTACATTTGGAAGATCCACATTTGTCTGGTACATTTGGAAGATCCACATTTGTCTGGTACATTTGGAAGACCCGCATTTGACTTGTACATTTGGAAGACCCACATTTGACTTGTACATTGGGAAGACCCACATTTGACTTGTACATTTGGAAGATTCACATTTGACTTGTACATTTGGAAGATCCACATTTGACTTGTACATTTGGAAGACCCACATTTGACTTGTACATTTGGAAGACCCACATTTGACTTGTACATATGGAAGACCCTTATTTGACTTGTACATTTGGAAGACCCACATTTGACTTGTACATTTGGAAGACCCACATTTGACTTGTACATTTGGTACACCCACATTTGACTTGTACATTTGGAAGACCCACATTTGACTTGTACATATGGAAGACCCACATTTGACTTGTGCATTTGGAAGACCCACATTTGACTTGTGCATTTGGAAGACCCACATTTGACTTGTACATTTGGAAGACCCACATTTGACTTGTACATTTGGAAGATTCACATTTGTCTGGTACATTTGGAAGATCCACATTTGTCTGGTACATTTGGAAGACCCACATTTGACTTGTACATTTGGAGGAGCCACATTTGACTTGTACATTGGGAAGACCCACATTTGACTTGTACATTTGGAAGACCCACTTTTGACTTGTACATTTGGAAGATTCACATTTGACTTGTACATTTGGAAGATCCACATTTGACTTGTACATTTGGAAGACCCACATTTGACTTGTACATATGGAAGACCCACATTTGACTTGTACATTTGGAAGACCCACATTTGACTTGTATATTTGGAAGACCCACATTTGACTTGTACATTTGGAAGACCCACATTTTACTTGTACATTTGGAAGACCCACATTTGACTTGTACATTTGGAAGATCCACATTTGTCTGGTACATTTGGAAGATCCACATTTGACTTGTACATTTGGAAGACCCACATTTGACTTGTACATTTGGAAGACCCACATTTGACTTGTGCATTTGGAAGACCCACATTTGACTTGTACATTTGGAAGACCCACATTTGACTTGTACATATGGAAGACCCACATTTGACTTGTACATTGGGAAGACCCACATTTGACTTGTACATTTGGAAGACCCATATTTGACTTGTACATTTGGAAGACCCACATTTGACTTGTGCATTTGGAAGACCTACATTTGACTTGTACATTTGGAAGACCCACATTTGACTTGTACATTTGGAAGACCCACATTTGACTTGTACATTTGGAAGATCCACATTTGTCTGGTACATTTGGAAGATCCACATTTGTCTGGTACATTTGGAAGACCCACATTTGACTTGTATATTTGGAAGACCCACATTAGACTTGTACATTTGGAAGACCCACATTTGACTTCTACATTTGGAAGATTCACATCTGATTTGTACATTTGGAAGATCCACATTTGACTTGTACATTTGGAAGACCCATATTTGACTTGTACATATGGAAGACCCACATTTGACTTGTACATTGGGAAGACCCACATTTGACTTGTACATTTGGAAGACCCACATTTGACTTGTACATTTGGAAGACCCACATTTGACTTGTACATTTGGAAGACCCACATTTGACTTGTACATTTGGAAGATCCACATTTGTCTGGTACATTTGGAAGATCCACATTTGACTTGTACATTTGGAAGACCCACATTTGACTTTTACATTGGGAAGACCCACATTTGACTTGTACATTTGGAAGACCCACATTTGACTTGTACATTTGGAAGATCCACATTTGTCTGGTACATTTGGAAGATCCACATTTGACTTGTACATTTGGAAGACCCACATTTGACTTTTACATTGGGAAGACCCACATTTGACTTGTACATTTGGAAGACCCACATTTGACTTGTACATTTGGAAGATTCACATTTGACTTGTACATTTGGAAGACCCACATTTGACTTGTACATATGGAAGACCCACATTTGACTTGTACATTGGGAAGACCCACATTTGACTTGTACATTTGGAAGACCCACATTTGACTTGTACATTTGGAAGACCCACATTTGACTTGTACATTTGGAAGATCCACATTTGTCTGGTACATTTGGAAGACCCACATTTGACTTGTACATTTGGAAGACCCACATTTGACTTGTACATTTGGAAGATTCACATTTGACTTGTACATTTGGAAGATCCACATTTGACTTGTACATTTGGAAGACCCACATTTGACTTGTACATTTGGAGGACCCACATTTGACTTGTACATTGGGAAGACCCACATTTGACTTGTACATTTGGAAGACCCACTTTTGACTTGTACATTTGGAAGATTCACATTTGACTTGTACATTTGGAAGATCCACATTTGACTTGTACATTTGGAAGACCCACATTTGACTTGTACATATGGAAGACCCACATTTGACTTGTACATTTGGAAGACCCACATTTGACTTGTATATTTGGAAGACCCACATTTGACTTGTACATTTGGAAGACCCACATTTTACTTGTACATTTGGAAGACCCACATTTGACTTGTACATTTGGAAGATCCACATTTGTCTGGTACATTTGGAAGATCCACATTTGACTTGTACATTTGGAAGACCCACATTTGACTTGTACATTTGGAAGACCCACATTTGACTTGTGCATTTGGAAGACCCACATTTGACTTGTACATTTGGAAGACCCACATTTGACTTGTACATATGGAAGACCCACATTTGACTTGTACATTGGGAAGACCCACATTTGACTTGTACATTTGGAAGACCCATATTTGACTTGTACATTTGGAAGACCCACATTTGACTTGTGCATTTGGAAGACCTACATTTGACTTGTACATTTGGAAGACCCACATTTGACTTGTACATTTGGAAGACCCACATTTGACTTGTACATTTGGAAGATCCACATTTGTCTGGTACATTTGGAAGATCCACATTTGTCTGGTACATTTGGAAGACCCACATTTGACTTGTATATTTGGAAGACCCACATTAGACTTGTACATTTGGAAGACCCACATTTGACTTGTACATTTGGAAGATTCACATCTGATTTGTACATTTGGAAGATCCACATTTGACTTGTACATTTGGAAGACCCATATTTGACTTGTACATATGGAAGACCCACATTTGACTTGTACATTGGGAAGACCCACATTTGACTTGTACATTTGGAAGACCCACATTTGACTTGTACATTTGGAAGACCCACATTTGACTTGTACATTTGGAAGACCCACATTTGACTTGTACATTTGGAAGATCCACATTTGTCTGGTACATTTGGAAGATCCACATTTGACTTGTACATTTGGAAGACCCACATTTGACTTGTACATTTGGAAGATTCACATTTGACTTGTACATTTGGAAGACCCACATTTGACTTGTACATATGGAAGACCCACATTTGACTTGTACATTGGGAAGACCCACATTTGACTTGTACATTTGGAAGACCCACATTTGACTTGTACATTTGGAAGACCCACATTTGACTTGTACATTTGGAAGATCCACATTTGTCTGGTACATTTGGAAGACCCACATTTGACTTGTACATTTGGAAGACCCACATTTGACTTGTACATTTGGAAGATTCACATTTGACTTGTACATTTGGAAGATCCACATTTGACTTGTACATTTGGAAGACCCACATTTGACTTGTACATTTAGGACGTTCTTTCACTGACCTTCAGGTTTTACGTCAGAATCCAAACCTCCTGTATAACGGAGGCAAGATTTAAACTTGGGGTCACGTCAATTTGACAGTCCGAAGTGCATGCCACAAAAACATACCATAAGCATACTCGCATACTCGCATACGTGGCCGTGAATTAAATAATGATTCAATTCAGTCAATGACATGGCACATTACATTTGCTGCACTTTACAATAACATCATAAAACATTTTTGTTTCTCTGACAGATTCTGTGGCTACTGAAAACAACAAAAGCTTTTCATAATCTTTTTCCAGATGAGATGATTGTGGAACTGGCTAGGGTCGTGGCTTATGAGAGGTACTAGAAGCAATAAGTATTATTGTCTTTGACAGTTGATTTTTTCAATCTTGTAACTATTTTTTTCTGTTCACTGTAACCAGATAATTTGTTTATTCCACCCCACCACTAGCATGACAATCCAAATGAATTGACAAATGTAAAGAAAAAGCTTGCTGGCTGAGTGGTAAAGCGCTTGGCTTTTAAACCTAGGGTCCCGGGTTCGAATCTCAATGAAGACTGAGATTTTAGGGCTTAGCCACCCAACTCTAATGGGCACCTTACATTAGTTGGGGAAAGTAAAGTCTTTGTGCTGGCCATATAACATCCTGCTCGTTAACCACTGGTCTAAAAAAACATGACTTTTACATCATCTGCCACGTAGATCGCAAGGTCTGAGATGGTTTACTTTACTTTTTATTTTGTCAAACCAAATCTAAAGAGTTTGGATTTTATTCAGTATTGAAGGAACTTTGAAAAGGACGTAATTGTTGACACGAAAGACATATACTTTTAATAGCTGTCTTTTTACAGTTCCCATCTTCGAATAAAGAGTCGACTTTGTATTGAATTGTAAATATCACTAGGTGTATTGCCGTTTACTTTTCTCGCTTTCAGTAAAAGACCGGCAGTTCGTTCTCTATAGTCTCTAATTATGTGTTTTTGTGTACAAAACATTTTTTAAACATTTGCGTAACTTCAATAGACTACACAAAGAATATGTCTCTGAGGTTGTTTTTTTTACTTCGCTTCAGGTATGATCACAACAGGCATATAGCATATCAAGGGAGATCACCGGAACTGTTTTATTTTGTAATGACAGGAAGAAGTTAGTGCTCTTGATTTCATTTTGTTTTACGGAAACACTTAACATTCATATTCTTGTGAGTTCGTCTCTCTCTTTCTCTCTCTTTAGCTCTCTCTCTCTCTTTAGCTCTATTTCTCTTTAGCGCTCTCTCTCTTTAGCTCTCTTTCTCTCTCTTTAGCTCTCTCTCTCTTTAGCTCTCTCTCTTTAGCTATCTCTCTTTAACTCTCTCTCTCTCTTTAGCTCTCTCTCTTTAGCTCTCTTTCTCTCTATTTAGCTTTCTCTCTCTTTAGCTCCCTCTCTCTCTCTCTCTCTCTTTATCGCTCTATCTCTTTAGCTCTCTTTCTCTCTCTTTAGCTCTCTCTCTCTTTAGATGTCTTTCTCTCTTTAGTTTTCTTTCTCTCTCTTTAGCTCTCTCTCTCTCTCTCTTTTCGCCCTCCCTCCTGCCTTTCTCATTTTTATATACAAACACACTATCTTTCATGCTTCGAATACTTTCTGTTAAATGATAAGCAAAAAAAACTGAATTTCAAGAACTTATGGATCTCTCCGGTCTATTGAATCTATTTCAGTTCACAAGCTTAGAGAGTACAAACTTCCATCTGGATGTCTCAATAAATTGATTGGTGTCATGCAGAAGGGAGATATGTCTGACGTAAGTTTGTAATTGATTATTGTCATGCAGAAGGGAGATATGTCTGACGTAAGTTTGTAATTGATTATTGTCATGCAGAAGGGAGATATGTCTGACGTAAGTTTGTAATTGATTATTGTCATGCAGAAGGGAGATATGTCTGACGTAAGTTTGTAATTGATTATTGTCATGCAGAAGGGAGATATGTCTGACGTAAGTTTCTAATTGATTATTGTCATGCAGAAGGGAGATATGTCTGTAATTGATTATTGTCACGCAGAAGGGAGATATGTCTGACGTAAGTTTGTAATTGATTATTGTCACGCAGAAGGGAGATATGTCTGACGTAAGTTTGTAATTGATTATTGTCCTCCAGAAGGGAGATATGTCTGACGTAAGTTTGTAATTGATTATTGTCATGCAGAAGGGAGATATGTCTGACGTAAGTTTGTAATAGTTGGGGTGGGGGAGCTGAGTGGTTAAGCATCTGGCTTCCAAACCATAGGGTATCGGGTTTGAATCTCGGTCAAGACAATGAATTTTGGGATTTTAGGACAGAGTTCACCCAACTCTAATGGGTATCTGACTTTAGAAAGTAATGGCGGTTGGTCGTTGTGCTGACCACGCATGACACTCAAGAACAGTCGACCATAGAAACAGATGATATTTAAATCTACCCTATAGCTTGCAAGGTCTTTTTACTTTCAATTTTATTCTATAGATTATTATAATATATGATGCCATATACTGTCATATAACATGCAATTTTTATATATAAGTTTTACACTATAATATTTATCTGATGTTGATAAATATAGGTAAGTATTGCTTTTTCCAGTAAAAAAAAACATATCCTTTCATAAGGGGCGTAGCTAGAAATTTTCCATCATTTGGGGGCCCAGAGGGCTTGACCTTTTTGGGGTCCCCTGCATTTTGCGTAATATTTAATTTTTAATGTAAAAAAACACTAATTTGGAGGCTCCCTCAAGTGGGGGCCCGGGGGGGATTTTCATATTATCCCCCTCCTCCCCCACCCTAGCTACGCCACTGCCTTTCATTATTATAAATGTCTTCTAAGAACTGATAAAGTAAATGTAAGTATGTGTCCATGTCTTCAGGCAGATGAGTTTGAACATCAGAGACAGGAACATTTGGTGGCTTCTGGTTCAGTCGAGGTTCTCATTCTGTCCAAACCAGTAAGTCTATCTCTTTCGTTGAGTTTGGTTGCGCTTTAATTAGAGCCAAATAAGCATTCGCGTGAGTAACATCAGTCATGTGGAAATATTTATAGATCAAAGGATGCTTAGAAACTAAAAGCTCTAGGGCTGGATGCACCAAATGACAATCAGTTTGGAAGTCTCCACTGTTGACAATGTGTTAGGTCTAGAGCAGTTATTTAGAGCTGTTATTTAAAACAATTATTTACAGCAGTTATTTCTTCAGCTCTTTATTCACTCTATTGTCTAGACTCTAGCGGTTGTACAGAACCACTTAAACATCTTTTTTTTTTACGACATTCTTAAAAGACGACCTTCTTGATTTAAGACATTTCTCGGAATACGACATTGTTGAGTAGGAGATTTTTGGAATAAGATATTCTTGAATAAGACATTCTTGAATGTGAATCAGTTGAGTTGGACATTCTCAGAATATGACTTCTCGGAATGCGACATTCTTGAGTATGAAATTTTCAAATGCGACACTTTTTATTGGAATACAGTCGAGTTTCCCAAACTGTGTTACGCGGAACCCTAGTGTTCAGTGATGCGTGGAAGGGTTTTCCACGAACTAGTGGAATAATTAACTAGTAGGCCACCACGTGAATTAGTCTCCCTAAAAAAATACTCAAAATGTGTGAAGTGTTCCGTTAAGAAAAAGTTTGGGAGGCACCGGAGTACAGCATTCTTGAGTGAGACCTTCACAGATTACTACAATGTTGAGTAATACATTTATGGACTATATGTCTGTGAAAGGCATTAAAAGAGTGACTTTGAACTAAAAGAGGGATATCTCAGATTGTCTCTATTAAAACATTGTTGAATAAAAATGTGTTTTTTTTCCTCTGCCTGAAAAAGTCGAATTAAAATGTACACGTTAAATAATAACGCTAGTATCATCATCCTCATCATCATCTGTCCCTAGACATTCGTCGCAGGTTTGCTGTGACAGTTCGCGTAACCAATCGCTCTACTATCATACATGTGTATTCATAAAAAATGAATTTACAAAACAAAACAAATCATATTATTTCATTACAGGACTATTTTCGATTGCTTCACACGACGCAAGGACTTCCGGTAGAGTTTTTACTGTAAGTATTTTTTTTTATTTCCAATTAATTATAGGAGAAAAAATCAACGAGCTGATGTTTTTATTTCGCCTGGTGTCTGGTGAATATCTACAAATAATTTAAAGCAGAAGTCCTTTTCCTGAAATGATCTAGTATCCTTGTTTCATACTTTGACAACAATAAGACTATTCTTATTTATAGTAACTCAGAGATGTTAGTATTGCGAGTAGTTGAACTTCTACTGTCCTTAGTCGCCGGACAAGACTGTTCTATTTTCACATTGATGATAGCCAACTAGAACCAGTCATCCATTAAGGTGATACTTTTCAAAATCTCATGTTCTGTGAGTAATCGACACGCCAGAGTTTAAGCGTAATTATTTATTCATGTAGCTAGTAGTTAAAAAAAACAACTGATGATTGAAGTGTATACAGTGTTGCAAAGAATATACTATAAATAAACTTAGAAGTAGACATTGAGAGAGACAAAAAAAGGATGAATAAACCAACCAGCGTGACAAGAACTACACGGAGAAATAAACCAACCAGCGTGACAAGAACTACACGGAGAAATAAACCAACCAGCGTGACAAGAACTACACGGAGAAATAAACCAACCAGCGTGACAAGAACTACACGGAGAAATAAACCAACCAGCGTGACAAGAACTACACGGAGAAATAAACCAACCAGCGTGACAAGAACTACACGGAGAAATAAACCAACCAGCGTGACAAGAACTACACGGAGAAATAAACCAACCAGCGTGACAAGAACTACACGGAGAAATAGACCTACAAGAAAGATTTCTTTATCTTATTTATCACAGACGTTACTTCAAAGAAATAGATAACTACGTCCTTATCATTTCATTTGTCAATCAACTTAAACTCAAGTCCTTGATTTTCCTGGCTGATTCAGGCAACACATTTCATTCTTTAATGGAAGTAGAGATTTAGGTCAACAGGATTCGTCTTGGTAAAGAAACTTAGTAGCAAGTTTTTTTTGTGGTTGTGTTTTTTTACAAAGCTTATGTCTGTCTGGGTGGAATCTCTTACGTGATTTCTCCCACTTCCCGTTCTCGGATCACGTTTAAACTTTTCGCAATTATTTATTGTCGATGACAAGATATGAATGAAGCAAAAAATTAACCAATTATTTAATCATTACTCGTAATTAATTAATTTAGTTTTAAATAGAAAAGGGACTCAAGCAACTTCCTTTTTAAAAAAAAATGCTTTTGAAACAAAAGGCAGCACGGAAACCTTCTCACAGATACCCTCCTTTCCCTCCCCCCCACCACCCTACTGATCCACAAAAGTGGTTGGACCATAGGGCGATGAGCATGCTACAGCCATGAACGTTGCGCTAAAGGATTACACTAAGAAAGAATATGTTCCATGTTCCACTGGTAAACCATGTTGGTTTATCGTTTTTGGACAATAAACCTTTATCGTATTAAATGTATGGAGTTAAATTTCTAGTAATTAAACATTAATAACATGACTGATACAAAATAATGGATGCAATTTAACTGAAGCTTCGTTGTTGTTCTTTTAAGTATTTTATATATTTTTCTTGTTTAAACATTTAAAAAAATATATTCAATTGAAAATTCAATTAAGAAATTCGTATATTATTTAGTTTAAAATAAAGTTGAAAATCAAAACTGTGAAAATTAATTTATTTAAAAAACATCTCATAGGTCTATAGATCTGTTTAAGGAATTTCCAGCTGATGTATTTGAATCAAATGCTTCATCTATTACATATCAGTATTATAGGTGAGTAGATACATTTACGTATGTGATTACAGTTCTGGCTAATATATATACATATATATGTGTTTTTTTGTAAAAAAAAATAGTTGCCGGTATTCGGTGATTAGGTTACGGTACTCAGTGATTGGTTGCAAAATTTTTACTTCTTATAAATTAATAATATACGTTAAAACACAAGAAAAGTAATAATTTTTCCCCACATTCAAAAAGGTGCCGGTACGCCGTACCGGTGCGTACCGTCACAAAAAAAGCCCTGTATAATACTGTGACAATGTCTTCCATTCTGAAGATTTAGGATGAGTTCATTGCATCTTGTGACTACGCAAACGAGTTCTGACATGCACATGAACATGGCGTAATAAAGCGGGTGGATCCAATAACGACATAGTAGATATTAAAATATATGGGGAGAGAAAAGGGATATTATAATTCAAAAGCATTAGTGAGTGTGTTTAGGAATGCGTTTAAAAGCGGGCCGCTCCAATTAAAAGTTACCTAAAATTCACGGGCCAAAAGGGGATTGTTCAAATGCGGGCAGTTTTATTGATTGGTCATAGAGCCTATCAAATATTTCGATTAAGAACTGAAAAACAGTAGAATGGTCAAAGAGTGCAAATAAGTCTTTTCATTAAGATAGAGAGATTGGAGAAAAAGGGGGGGGGGGTAGAGAAGTGATGCTTGAATTTTCGGGCCGGACCGATCCAACGTAATTTAGATACTTTAATTTGCGGAGGAGAGTTAACCTTGTTATTATTGTTATAAGCCAAAAAAAATAAAAAATAAAGGGTGAGTGTTATCTAGGAAGAAACCAACAGGCCTAGCCAGTGGGTAACGCTAGTATTACATAATCTTTAGAAATTAGGAATGGACTACATTGTTTCACTTTTACTCCCCCATTATCTGTAAGCAGAGAATGCTAAATGATAGACTCTTGAGTACTACGTTCCCTAAGTATCAGCCATTTCTAAGTTCCATTACAGACTACCATCAATCTCTAAGTTTCATTACAGAGTACCACCCATCGCTAAGTTCCAGCTATATTTCGTAGAGAATGGTCACGAGAATTGGTCCTTGTGCTCGACACATTATACTCTTGTTTAATGTTTGCCATGTTAAACTTTCTTTCTGCTCTAAATATTTAATTTTGCTTACATTACTGTCACGGATGAATGTGTGAATGTATGTATAATCTATTTTTACAATCTGCGCGAATGACCGGAAGTGTGTTTTGTTGTCAGACAGAGACCAGCTTGTGTGTGATATGCAGTAAAGCTGATTAAAAGTTTATGTGTTTGATCTAGTGGTTAATTGTTTTATTTCGTTAACTAAAACTGAACCAGGGACAACTAGAGACGTATCGAGACCTAAGGTAGATTCTATCAAGTTATAAGTAGATAGAGTGATATAAGAGGAAAGCTGTGACAATTACATAATACTGCAAATTCAAATAGTTTCAATTTATTAAAAAATATATTAACGCATTAAATATGAAAAAATATAAATGTTATTTTTTATTACAAAATAACGAGTCTCATTTTTTTCTGTCTCGTTTCAGTCAAAATAAAATAATCTGCCCAGATGTTAATAAGACTCCATGGCTTCATGTTGTGAAATCTGTAAGTACTTCCTAGATCCAGAGCCTTTAGTTCTATAGGCTCTCGTTTAGTTTTATACTGAAAAAAAATGGCAGTTTAGATTTGATTTTTCCACTGAAATTAGAATTTATGTTTCATAAGAGACGTATGTCTACATGATTCACTAAAATATATCATGACTATTAAACATTTACAATAAAGTACATAAAGGTATTCTGCTATTTAGTTGCTATGGGCATACCTTATATATAGCTTTTTTGTGACCCGGTGAAAGTTCCTTCCATTTTCCTTTTCACTTTTTAGTATGAACCAAAGCTTAAAATTGTGTATTTCATCTAAAAAGAATAAGAATCTTTGTGATTACTAAAATATAAATAGAGAGACACATCAGTTACTGCCATTTTCCTGTCTAACAAACAAATTGGTTCCTAATGACTTTCTGAAACTTTCAATTCTCTTTGTTATGACAGGGTAGAGTGAAACTTGTCAGACGTCAGTATGTCCTTGACACTGGCTCTGACCTGCTGTTTCAAGAGGACAAAGATGAACCTGGCCTGGGGAGAACCTTCAGTCATGCTCGAGGTAAACAAAGTGACAGAAAGCACGATCTACTTCTCTTCTCTTACCAAGCATACAGCAACACATTCCGTCTGTCTGTCTGTCTGGGCCAAATATTTAATTTCTCCCACTTCCCATTCCCGGAGCAAGTTGAAGTACTCAAGTTCCATTTCACATGATGCCAAGGTCATCTGTTTCTGTGGCCCACAGTTAATGAGGATGTCATGTGACCAGCACAACGACTAACTGCCCTTACTTTCCCCAACTAAGATCATGTACCAATCAGAGTTGGGTGGACTCAAGGGCGCCCTAGAGATCCCAGTCGTCATCAAGATTCAAACCCAGGACCCCAGGTTCGTAAGACAAATGCTAAACCATTCAGACATCACACCTCCTGATTTATATTTGGAGACCTGGTAGAGACCATAGTTCCGCCTCCGACAGACATGAGTTGGGAGGAGGAGGAGAAAGTGTAGTCAATATGACACTACCCTCTTTTGATAACAAATCAATGAGACTAGATGACTAATGCTATTCAGCTTATTGGAATTGTTTTCACTTAGCTGCTTAAACAGTTTTGACCTAACGGAAAAAAAATGAACGGTATGAAACACTGGATCAAGTTGAAACCTTGCACAATTATTCATTATCGATGACAATGCAAGAATCAACTTAAAAATAACCGCTTAGTTAGTAAATTAGTCGTAATTAATTTTTTTTTAAATTCGGAAAATGTACTAAGCTAAATGAAGATAAGCTTGCAATAATGAGAGATAAGGCTGTCAATCGCCGATGTAAAAAGCCCCTATTGTATGGGACTGTATGTAATTAAAATCCATTAATTGTTAAAATAATTTCGATGATGTGTCGATGAAGAAGCAGGCTGAGAGGGATGAGAATTGACTTCAGATGGTAGGGATGGGTTCAGTCGCAGGAATGTGAAAGGATCAAACACAGGAAAGCTAATAGGAATCCAGATCTAGATCCAGGATAGTAGGAAATCAGGAGTGAATAGGCACTAAGTATAAAGGAGCACAACAAATATAATCTGTGAATGAACCCCTACAATATTCTATTGAGAATAGAGCGACTGCTCCTGATTGAAAAGTTTAAGACTTATATGCTGCTGGAGCAGAAATAGGGATTGGACCAGGAAGCATTCGATGTCACGTGATTGGTAAAGAGAGACAATTGACACTCTATCAAGATTAGCACCGCCCAGATATTAGCCAATAAGGTCTAAAGAACACCTGGCCAAAGGTCAAGTATGAATTATGCTCTGGGTCTAGACAAAGGGAAGGGAATAGTCTGGCTGCCTTGCAAGATGAAAGGAGCTCAGTTTGAGTCACGCTATTGACAGTCAGCAAGATTGACAAACATGACGCTTGAAGAAAACAATAGTCTTTGCCCAGATGATCGTGTTGACAAATGTGGGGGTGGGGTGGCTTGCGAAAGTCAATGTGATAGAAAGAAGGGGGGGAGAGGTCTGGAAAGTCTCTGGATCAAAACGTGTTCATGTTGTTTAATAAGTTCATAGAGTCAAAATAGAACACGATCAGTTTCACGTCATTTGTTGCGGTCTATTATTTATGCTCAGCTGACTGATCGTCACAATTTCAGAGATTGAAAGGTTCTCTCCCCCAAACTGTGTACAGGAATGATTGATTCAAAATAATGTATGCAATTTCACTCAATATAAACAAGGTTTTAAAAGTATTTTTATATTTAACTTGTTCCAATACACTTAAAAAAACAAGTCAGCAGCATTTTTTTTTTACAGTTTTTAAGAAGAGAGGATGGTCTTTTTTATATTGCACCATGGGCATAGCTGGGGGTGGGTTGCGGTTCTAATCCCCCCCCCCACACACACTAAATGTGGCGAAATTTTCTGTTAAGTTTTTTAAGGGAAGGGGGATATTTTAATGTTTAACCATTTACATTCCTTAACATTTGGGGGGGGGGGGTTAATATAAATCTAAAGCAAACTACAGTCACCAAATTCAATGAGCGTAGCCAGAGGATGAGGTGAAAGTTAACATAAACCTTGAGGATCTTTAATTTTGAGTTTGAGACTCCTCTTTTCAATAAAAAAAAACTGAAGCAAACTTCAATAAATCCATTCCATGAGCATAGCCAATGGAGGAGGGGGGGTTGAGTTTATCCCTCTCCCCCACCCACACACACACACCATGGGGTTCGGAATATGAAGCCGCTCCCCCCCCCCTTCCCCCGGCCAGGGAGTTTAAGATTAGTACCCCACTCTTTAATCTAAAAAATTAGGCAAACTACTTGAAAATGTATTGATTATATTATTCTATTACAGCAATGTTAGGCAATTTGGACAGTCAGAGACGCCTGAGGAATGTCCACCTTTCACTTTCGCAGGTTGTTTATTATTTTTAAACCGGAAAATGCTATTTTATCACACTTTATATTAAAGAATTATAAATTAATGAAGTTTTTAATCACTAATCACAATAATCACTAATTAATAATGATAAACTTAGTTACTCTGTGTGTGTTAATGCTTGACAACTTTAAAACATGGACATGGATAATCTGTTTATCTTACGTCCTTAGAAGAACACAAACCCTTTTGCAACTTCTCTTCTGGTATCTGATGTACAGAATACCGAAAGTATTGATAAGATAAATAATTTAAAAATTAACATAAATTAATATTTTGCTTGTCTTTAGAAATCCAGAAACGAATTTCCGATTTTAGAAAAAAGTAAATGTTTTATCTAACAGCAACCGGATTTTTCAATCTATTTTCCTTGTATTGTTTATTTTTTCAATCTATTTTCCTTGTATTGTTTATTTTTTCAATCTATTTTCCTTGTATTGTTTATTTTGTCAATCTATTTTCCTTGTATTGTTTATTTTGTCAATCTATTTAAAAATCTTTTTTCAATGCTACTCTTTTACCTTTTTTTATGTTTTTCTTTAGTATCCCACACATTTCTGCATACCACTGTCTCTACTTTTTCTTTATTACTGTATTTTATGCGAAAAGTTTCTTTTAAAAGTAAAGATCTTAGAAAACAAAGAGTAGACTATTCTGATTCATTTAGTTTGAAAATACCCTATAAAAAAGAAAACAAATGTTGTTTTTCAATCTTCAGTTGATGAGACAACACCGGAAACCAAATGAGAAAATTACAAAAAGAGCCAACGTTCTCGAAAGTACAGAGGGAAGTTTTGAACTCACCCCAGCAGACGTAGGCACCACTGATCTGTTGGTGGAGGAACCTGAAAGCGACACTGTCATGGTAACCAGAAATTTAGCATACATAAATCTCATTTGCTGAGTGCATACTTTCAGACAGGTGCCTATGAATTGTACATTAACCCATCAGACGTCAGTATACTGTTTTGGACTTGACGATTTCTATAGTGTACTTCTGTAAGGTAAAGTAACCTTTCATTTTTTTATGGCCGACGGCTTACGAAAGTGTCATATGGCCAGCACAACGACCACAAGCCTTTACTATTTCCCAACTAATGTTGGGTCTTTAGATTCACACTTTAAGAAAACAATTTTTCAAATCGTGGCTGAAAGTAAAGAGTAAAGTACTTCCTCAACTAATGTCTGGTACCCATTTGAGATGGGAGGACTCAGAGGCGCCCAAGATCCCGGAATTAAAAATCCCCGTCTTCACCAAGATTTGAGCCCAGGACCTCCGTACGGAAGCCAAGCGCTTTACCGCTCAGCCACCGCGTCTCCCGAGGCTAAAAGACTGATCTGCAAATGCAAAAGGTTATAAATATGCCCTCTACAAAAACTTCTGTCATTTGAATTTAAATATTATTTTGCTGTTCATGTAATGGAAATGAGAACATTAGATAAAAAGACATTAATAGACCTATATTGATAATCATTCTGTTCGATTTTTTTTAAGTCGCCGAATTTAGAGACATCTCTATTAAACAACCATTCGTTGACAATGAGTAAGGTTATATATTTTTTTTGTTGTAACCATAGAAACCAGAGAGAGAATTTACTCTTCCGACCATCGTAGTAAACGCCCCTGACTTTAAAGCCTCCAGACTTATGTCCCCTGAAATCAAGTTGAAAGGTCCCTGGTCCAAGAGGAGCCAACTAAGTGCCAGGGGGGAGATGAACCAGAGGACACACTTTCTACCAGACATTCAAGTGAGTATTACACAGAACACTTGTACTTTGTCAATGTCGGGTTTTATAGACATCATTAGTTCCTATAGCTTCACTTAGCATTCGCCTCACTCCCTTTCTAAATAAACAGCTCACACAATAATTATTTACAACAAAACAAAGAAGCAAAGAAAAAATGAAAAAAAAATTTCCTTAATTTTTTAAATGTACTCTTGCATTGATGATTGTGTTTCTATTATGTAAGCCAATTACAATATACATTTTACATTTCTTAAACTCTGAAATATATTAAGGATGTATTTTATTTGATATTATTTCCTTCTCATGTATTCTTCTTGCATTCTTTTTCTGCATTGCCAATAATTGCATTTTCTCGTGCATTCTATATTCTTTCTAGAGTAACGACTTTCCTCGAGCGTTTTTAACAAGAGATAAAACTACCTTCACTGACGTCTCACCCGTACGGCCACTCAAGAAACGTCAAAAGAAAGACGTCCAGCTCAGGAAGACGTGCGTTCAGCTTGACCTTCTCAAGCCAGGAGACGTTTTTGTAAGTTGTTTTTATTTTTATTTTCGGTAGCACTCAACAGAGCCTCCCTACTCGTTGTATTGCACATGCCTGAACCCACCTGCTTTTCATTGGTCTGTGTAGATAATGTAGATAGATATGACCCTAATTGTATCTTTTCAGAAGTATCTAAAGCAGTGTTCTGCAATTTAGTGTAATAGAGCTGATTGGCTATTTTATATAGAGACTGAGGATGTATTGCTACAAGCTACGATGAGCTACTGTCTATGTTGAAGAGCGAGTCTCAAATTACAGAGCTACGAGATAAAGCATGAATTAAACATGAAACAAAGGCCTATTCTCATTAACGGGTTTAGTTATCAGAGCTTCTGTCGATAGCTACGATATCTCTGCAGAGGATGACTCTCAAGTGGTGATTTTAACAAGTCGTTGTAACAAGCTAGCCTAATAGGTTTGAATTAGGTCGTTATATAAGATATATAATTTAATAATCAGTGCTCTAAACAAATACAATGAAACAAAAATTTCCAATTGCACATTTATTATTGTTAGTCTAGAATCTAGATCAATTACAAATTGATTACATGACTGACTCAAAATAATTGATGCAATTTCACTCAATATAACTTTGTAAAAAAGCATTTAAAAAATATTTTACTTATTTAGCAATAGTATTGGAATTCTTCTTTTTTTCCACTCTCATCTGTTATTCCTCTCCGCTTTATTTTGTATTCAGCTTAACTCCCAACCTCCTAACTCTGTAACTCTTTACCTTCAGCTACAACAAAGCTGTGTATACCATTTAGAACCTTTGATATTGTTCATATATAGACTATAGCCTTCCAATGTTGTCAGTACACTGTTGTATATTTGTATTTTGATACATGAATCATTTATTATACTAAACATCCAGGGACTTGAGGACATCGCTGAAAAATTCAGATTTGAACAAACAGAATCTGACGAGGTAGTAGACAGAGTGTTTTCTGTTCATTTTAATAGTTGGTTTATTAACAAATTTGAAAATTTTACCATCGAATTTCAGGGCTTGATATGTAGTTAGACAATAAGAAGTTATAGGTCTAGTTAGATAAAAAGTTATAGGTCTAGTTAGATAAGAATATATAAGTCTAGTTAGATAAGAAGTTATAGGTCTAGTTAGAAAGGACGCTAAATATATAGTTAGATAAGAAGTTATAGGTCTAGTTAGAAAAGACGCTAAATATCTAGTTAGATAAGAAGTTATAGGTCTAGTTAGATAAGAAGTTATAGGTCTAGTTAGAAAAGACGCTAAATATCTAGTTAGATAAGAAGTTATAGGTCTAGTTAGAAAAGACGCTAAATATCTAGTTAGATAAGAAGTTATAGGTCTAGTTAGAAACGACGCTAAAAATCTAGTTAGATAAGAAGTTATAGGTCTAGTTAGAAAAGACGCTAAATATCTAGTTAGATAAGAAGTTATAGGTCTAGTTAGAAAAGACGCTTAAGATCTAGTTAGATAAGAAGTTATAGGTCTAGTTAGAAAAGACGCTTAAGATCTAGTTAGATAAGAAGTTATAGGTCTAGTTAGAAAAGACGCTTAAGATCTAGTTAGATAAGAAGTTATAGGTCTAGTTAGAAAAGACGCTTAAGATCTAGTTAGATAAGAAGTTATAGGTCTAGTTAGAAAAGACGCTTAAGATCTAGTTAGATAAGAAGTTATAGGTCTAGTTAGAAAAGACGCTTAAGATCTAGTTAGATAAGAAGTTATAGGTCTAGTTAGAAAAGACGCTAAAGATCTAGTTACATAAGAAGTTATAGGTCTAGTTAGAAAAGACGCTAAAGATCTAGTTACATAAGAAGTTATAGGTCTAGTTAGAAAAGACGCTTAAGATCTAGTTACATAAGAAGTTATAGGTCTAATTGAAAAATCAGTCTTATATTTATGACTCAAATACAATAAGTCATGTTTTAACCCATATCATACATTTATTTCTGTTTCATGAAATATATGTGACGCATTAAATCTGTTTGTATGGTTTTGTTTAAATACAAATATTAATTTAAAAAAAACAACAACTTTTTTTTTCATATTTAAATCACGAAAAATGTTATTTTTTAAAAATAATATATAAAAGTACTGATTAAGTGAACTTTTTAATGACAGAACTATGGATCTGCTGTGCAGCCGGAACTAACCGCAGATGAAACAACATTATCACTGGTAGGTCTACGTAGTTCTATCTATCTATCTATCTATCTATCTATCTATCTATCTATCTATCTATCTATCTATCTATCTATCTATCTATCTATCTATCTATCTATCTATATATATATATATATATATATATATATCTGTCTGTCTGTCTGTCTGTCTACCTACATGAGACCCTACTTACCTGTTACCAGTCCGTTGCCTGTCTGTCTGTTCGACTGTCTATCTTACAGAACATGCCTCTAAATATTTTGCATTTCTATCTATAGATCAGTGACGGCGCTGAAGTGATAAGGATAAGCAAACGATTTTTCCTACGCCACGCCAGAAACAATACAATGTTGAGAGTTGAAATTATGGTAATTGGTATCTTCTAACTCTGTTTATTTTACTTCAATTGACTTTATATTTGTAAAATAAAAACTGATCAAGAGATCTCTTAAACTGTCGTACAGATCCGCATGAAATTTCGTTTTGACGGAATATCAAACCGAAGAACGCCATTCGCGAAAAACCGCAAGCTTTCCATCAAACCTTTATATTTTATTTTCGGTATTTCCCCCAAAAGCCGCAGTCTATATATAAAACATTTAAAAACACTCCGTATTTTACAGCTATTTTTGTTATCTTTCCCTAAGTCTAATTATTTTAATATGCCTTACGTCATTTCCACTTTCTTCTTAATAAATAAATACATAAAAACAATACTAATAGTTCCATGTAGATAAATGTAAATCTTTTGTCATGTGTATACATTCAAATGGGGTCAAATAAACGATGACACTAAATAAAACGGATTGATAGAGAACAAAAATGTGAAGATAAATATAGCAAAGGGGAAGGGACAAACTCTTTGTAGTTGGCAGGGAAGGGGGGGATAAGTCAAAGTACTACTACAAATTAACGAGCCCAAAATATGCTGTGTATGTGTCGGGGCGCATTATGGAGCGGATCTTTTCAAATCAAGTCCAAAGGCTATGTGGGAGAAATTACGTTGCTCAGGGGAAACATAAAATGGAGGTTCCAGAGAAAGAGAGACAGAAGGAAATACATCACCATGGAGACGTGACATCACCATGGAGACGTGACATCACCATGGAACAGTTACACTAAATCACGCGCTAAAAAAAGCATGTTGGTTGATCGTCACAGTGTGATCTGTTCCTACATATAAAATAAAAACAGAAAAGAAGGGTGTTCGGCCATAAAAACACTATTAATTCTGGGAACAAATCAACGGCCGTAGCCAATGAGTACTGCTACTGTAATAATAAATATGGAAAAAGTTACAAATTATATTTATTACAATTATATTAAAAAGCCGAAAAAATTAAATTGACATTAAGCTCTGTGTTCGAAAGCTTTCCTTTTTTATAACACCCCAGTTCCACTTGAACAATACAAAATTACTTACTGTGGAAATATAAAGGAATTGATGCCTACATGACTAGGATATATAGAAGCATGGTTTATCAATGAATCCTTTTCGTCAGGTACCTAATATAAGGTTTTTATATTGATATATATTTTCTATGATTCTTTCCCTTTAGCAACGTAGTTATTTGAGTCCTGAAGAAACCAAACAAGTTTTATACACTAAAGATAGCTGGTGTCAGTACAAGGAGTCTCTAATGAAAAGATTGTTAAGCAGTCTAGTCCGGTAGTGACTTACTGACCTCTACGTGACCTCTCGAAGTCCGTGAATGAAATCAATAAGGACACACAAACACACCTGATAGTTATGCAATTATTTTAGTTATTCTCAGTGGTAATGGAGCTCTAACAGACTTCACACATTGGACTTTGTGTTCAATGCATCACCACTTGGCAATGTTTGATATCGAATTATATTTTCACCATGTACTGCTGGCCTCAAATTGACTTGATTGATAAACTATTGACACGATGTACTGCTGGCCTCATGTTGACTTGATTGATAAACTATTGACACCTTGTACTGCTGGCCTCATGTTGACTTGATTGATAAACTATTGACACCTTGTACTGCTGCCCTCATGTTGACTTGATTGATAAACTATTGACACCTTGTACTGCTGCCCTCATGTTGACTTGATTGATAAACTATTGACACCTTGTACTGCTGGCCTCATGTTGACTTGATTGATAAACTATTGACACCTTGTACTGCTGCCCTCATGTTGACTTGATTGATAAACTATTGACACGATGTACTGCTGGCCTCATGTTGACTTGATTGATAAACTATTGACACCTTGTACTGCTGGCCTCATGTTGACTTGATTGATAAACTATTGACACCTTGTACTGCTGCCCTCATGTTGACTTGATTGATAAACTATTGACACGATGTACTGCTGGCCTCATGTTGACTTGATTGATAAACTATTGACACCTTGTACTGCTGCCCTCATGTTGACTTGATTGATAAACTATTGACACCTTGTACTGCTGCCCTCATGTTGACTTGATTGATAAACTATTGACACCTTGTACTGCTGCCCTCATGTTGACTTGATTGATAAACTATTGACAGTAATTTAATTTAACGACATTCAATGCTATTCTATATTGGTATGAAATTATTGTAAACATTGGACATTATACAAATGTTTGTTTTGTTTTATTACAAAAGAATATATCGAAATATATTTCAAAAAGAATAAACTATTTTGACAATGATGATGATTCTGTTGTTCTGTTTAACATGTGTATATAATTGATTATTCTGTGACTGTTAACTGTATCTGTATTCACTTTCATACATCACAGCTATGAGAAAAGAGAAAACAGAACATTCTTACAGTCTAGGATATTTCAGCACATCTAGAACTAAACTTTAGTCGTCTTTAGTACATTAAAAAAAAACGTACTGACAGCTAAACATACTTAAATTTAGGATGTGTGTTTTTTCTTGGAATCTGAACCAGTTACCAGAAAACTATTTGGAGTATAATGTTACAAAATTTAAAAGTTAACAAAATTAGTTCATTTTCTATAAAATTTCAACTAATGTCACGTGAAACGTTTTTAATGGATATAACACTATGACAGACCTTTATGTCTGTATGAAGTGATTGGATCAATGTTGACGTGTGTTGAAAGTAAAAGTACACGTCACAAGTGTTTGATAGCGTTAGAATCGCTACCTATCTCCCACACATTTTCACCTGGCAGCTCACCACTACTTTGCGAGTTTTATAAATATCGACGGTCCTCCATTGTGACATAAGCTTGTATCTATTCTATGTCAAGCTGTACAAGGATGACTTTTTAAAAAGTTGTCCCAAAACAGATTTTTACAAAGCTCACTATGTCTGTGTGTCTATCAGGCCAAAGGTTTATATACGTTTTTTTTCCGACACCCAATCTCGGATCAAGCTGAAATTTTGCACAATTATTTCTTTTACCTTTTACCACAAGAATTAATTTTAAAAACTAACCAATTAGTATATTAATTATTAGTAATAAATTACTTTGTTTGGTATCTCTTGACTGAATTATTCCCCTTTTTATATTGAGGCTTATTATTATATAGTTACATGACTGATGTAAACCAATTGATACACTCAATATAAGCTTTTTTAAAAATACTTTTGTATTCTGCTTGCTTTTATTGCTTATTACTAAACTAATATTTAGTTATACATTTTATATATACCATACAAACAATAAAACAATTTGGGCTCATTTGTAAATAAAAGAGACAAAGATAAGGAAAAATCTATTCAGACACTAACACAGTAAATTTGTACATGTGTTGACTTTTTTTTTTCTGGACTTCGATCAGCACAATGATGTAAGTGCACAGAGCTTATCATAAACCAATTTTTGTGTTTTGTTTTAGTTGTAAATTAAGTAAAATATGCTAAGCTAACATCAGTTAGCTTCTTATCTTATAAATTACAGACGTTTCTTCTTAACAAAAGATAATTAAATCCTAAGTGTACCCATTCCTTTAGCCATTCATTCATGTTAGTCTTAAACTCTGCTGACTCAGGCTTGTTCAATTAAAATTCTAATCATGATGGTACTAAGGAAAAATCACAAATAGGATCTGGATCTAGCAAATGAAATTAGAAATGTACCTTTATAGTTGTGTCTTTTTGAGTATTTTTTTAGGTTGTGTTTTTGTTTTTAATACAAAACTTATATGAGCTCACTCTGCTGTCTGTCTAGTAAAAAGTTTGTACACCCAGTCTCGGATCAAGCTGAAAATTTGCACAATTATTTATTGTACCTGACAACAAAAGAATAAATAAAACATTTAACTAATTATTTAATTAACTATTGGTAATAAATTATTTTGTATGGTATCTCGAACAAGGAAAAGATTGTAATTGACTGAAGATGTGTTATAAGCTGAATTAGTCCCCTTTATAGGTCGTCGTCTGAGTCTTAGTAAACATCATAAACCGTTTTGATGTCCGTAAGAGCTGAGCCGAAGGCTCTTCGAGCTCTAAGTTTGAAAAAAAAACCTGCTTGGTCGTCCAGCCAGAACAGTAAAAAAAAAAAAAAACCTGTGTGAACGCACAGTTCTGTTTAAGAGCGACCCAAGTCAATGCCTATGTAAAACATTGCTGTTTCCGATGCCTTTGGCTCCGACACATGATTCGCCGCTCATGGCCGAAGGCCTAGGACATCGGGAGCCTCCGTCATTTTCCTTCGTTATACCAAGCTAGCCGTGGGGGACTCGCCATTTATGTAACGGTCCTTTGAGGAACGGCGCATGGATGTGGGACGTGTTTGTGGGGACTTTTTTGCAACCCCGCCCGTGCAAGGGGTAAACTCTCGTCAACCCGTGTGCATCCCCACGGGGGTTATGTTTTGCCATTCGTTTCGCCTAGCTACCTCCTCAAGTAGCCGTTTCCACCCAGGTGCCACGATGAGGCAGAACAGCTCACCTGGGACATCATAAACCTGAAAAATAGGACGAGACTATAGAAGATAGAAACAAGTCCAATCTTCCATGTTCATAAGCTCTCCACTAGCAGAGTGGTTACCGTATTGACTTGAGAAGCATGAGAAGGCTTGAGGCATGAGTTTCAATTCAGGTCGTCCCCCTTTTTTTTACAAACCTAATATCAACTCACTGTCTGTCTGATAATAAGTGTGAACAGTTTTTTTTATATTTTGTTTTCTTTTTTTAAATATTTTTTTTTAATAAAAGTATTTTTTATTGTTAGTCTAGATCAGGTTTTTTTTCGCAAGGTTGTCATTGCCGGAAGTGGTAATGGATGTAAGCACTCCACTACCTATAAAATGCTTCCTAATGGCATGCGTCTCAAATAGCTTCTGACAACCAGTCCAACTTCACGTGTGGCTCAGATATTGAGTCCGGCGGAACTGTTCTCACTAACAGTAGAAGGGGCAAAGGCGAGTAACTGGCGCCTTAACCAGTAAGCTTCGGTCAGGAGGGGCTCGTTAGTCATGGCTGGCTACCCACCTAAGAGAAGGAAAACTTTAAATTCAAACCTCTGTTGCCTTGCAACTATACCCAATCATGGGAAAGGCTTCGGGAGTCAACCCTGAGGAAAAATCAGGAGCTAGGCAGTTTGCAGCACCCAGTGCTACATTCTGGCAGAACCTGCGACGCCGCTGACCCCAAACTGTATCGGCACTGCCGTTCCTTTGGATACATCAGCTGCGTGGAGAGGGGGGGAACTGATGTTTGGGCGACATCGTTCCGACCACAACTTATGCCCAGGCATTCATCTCATTTCTATGAGATGATCCATAGTCGCTTCGTGACTGAAGGAGGCCATATAGATCAGGGGTGGCCACATGCCGTCCGCCGGAGCGTTTTATGCGTGTTATTATATTAGGTGTGCTCTCGGATTATATTTATAAATAAAATGTTTATATATTAAAATAAATAATTTTAAATATCTGTATAAACTATTGAAACTTCTGATTCTTTTGATGGAAAGGCTAAACAGACATTGACTATACATGTCATTCTAACAAGTTGAAAGAAAACGAAGATTATTCTAATTGGCAATATGTCACAGCATTCAGCAGAC
This sequence comes from Biomphalaria sudanica, assembly GCA_036873155.1. Classification (NCBI taxonomy): domain Eukaryota; kingdom Metazoa; phylum Mollusca; class Gastropoda; family Planorbidae; genus Biomphalaria; species Biomphalaria sudanica. Next base: position 2,820,888 of record JAZGLO010000086.1, on the reverse strand, counting down.
ACAAACTCAGCGCAGTATTTATTCAATGCTATGAAGAACTGGTTGAAAGTGTTCAGATGCATTGAACAACATGGCAAAAACTGATGACACCCGTGCTTTGCTTGGGAAAAAACATAGGTTTTAAATAAAACTTAAAGAATATTCCAACCATAAACTTTACATGGGAAAGTTTATGCAAAGCTTCATTGAATATCAAAGATGTTATTGGCACAATTTTCACAAGAATCAAAGTTATCAGAGCTAGGCATCTTAACCACTTAACCACTTAACCACTTAACCACTTAACCACTTAACCACTTAACCACTTAACCACTTAACCACTTAACCACTTAACCACTTAACCACTTAACCACTTAACCACTTAACCACTTAACCACTTAACCACTACTTGAAAATTTGGAAACAATGTATTCTAATGTTCGGTAGCACAATACTATCCGCTGAGCATCTGCAAGGTATTGAGACAACTCTGGGATCTCAAGGTATTGAGACAACTCTGGGATCTCAAGGAAGAAATCACTATGTTCCTTGAAGACATTGACTGTGACTTTCTTACTAATATTTCTAAGGAAGCGTGGAAGACAGACTTCATGTTCATTGTATGTTTGAATTGCACATGAAATGTATTAGAGTATTTCTCCAGGCAAGCAAGTAAAAACAGGTTTTGTCATTTTCTTTGCTGAAAGGTGAAGCTGTTTCTTGTGAAATGGTTGAAAAGTACAAACTTATTTTGATTCTTTGATTGTCGAAATTGAAATCAAAATTTAAGACGTCAAAACAGTTTTCAATACGCTCAGTTCACCCTTTCGCACAGTAGGAGTTTCAGCTCCAGAAGACATACTCCAAGAAAATTATGACCTGAAAGAGAAGTTCAAGTCATATCTTCCG
>JAZGLO010000086.1:2792500-2817500 GCA_036873155.1 Biomphalaria sudanica | reverse complement strand
CCCGTTATTTTTCTCATTCTAATTATAACAATCCCTTATCTTTCTAATGAATAGTTTATCTCCCTTTGATAATTTATAGTTGACAATAAAATGATTTTTTTATTGGTTGACAGTTAAATGCTTAATTTTAATTAAATATTCTTATAAATACACCTAAAGCGTATTTCTAGTGGAAACTTTGTGTACTTTAGTACACTTACTGGCCCTCACTGTCCACGCCGATGTACAAGTTCCTATAAATAGCAATTGGAATAGCGGTTTCCAAGGAGACGCTTGCTTTGATATCACCAGCGAGCTTCATTCATGGAATATAACCATGACCTTTGACCTGCCGGTACTGAGCTTGGAAGTGAGTGGTAATGTTTACGTGTAAAGTAAAATTTGGTGTCAGTTCTCTTTTTGTTTTATCTCTTTTTCTATCTCGTCGGCCACCCATTTCTCTCTTTCTTAGCCCATCTACTCTGTATCTTAAGGTTCTCTCTTTCTTAGCCCTATCTACTCTGTATCTTAAGGTTCTCTCTTTCTTAGCCCATCTACTCTGTATCTTAAGGTTCTCTCTTTCTTAGCCCATCTACTCTGTATCTTAAGGTTCTCTCTTTCTTAGCCCATCTACTCTGTATCTTAAGGTTCTCTCTTTCTTAGCCCTATCTACTCTGTATCTTAAGGTTCTCTCTTTCTTAGCCCTATCTACTCTGTATCTTAAGGTTCTCTCTTTCTTAGCCCTATCTACTCTGTATCTTAAGGTTCTCTCTTTCTTAGCCCTATCTACTCTGTATCTTAAGGTTCTCTCTTTCTTAGCCCTATCTACTCTGTATCTTAAGGTTCTCTCTTTCTTAGCCCTATCTTCTCTATCTTAAGGTTCTCTCTTTCTTAGCCCTATCTACTCTGTATCTTAAGGTTCTCTCTTTCTTAGCCCTATCTTCTCTATCTTAAGGTTCTCTCTTTCTTAGCCCTATCTACTCTGTATATTAAGGTTCTCTCTTTCTTAGCCCTATCTTCTCTATCTTAAGGTTCTCTCTTTCTTAGCCCTATCTACTCTGTATCTTAAGGTTCTATCTTTCTTAGCCCTATCTTCTTTGTATCTTAAGGTTCTCTCTTTCTTAGCCCTATCTACTCTGTATCTTAAGGTTCTCTCTTTCTTAGCCCTATCTACTCTGTATCTTAAGGTTCTCTCTTTCTTAGCCCTATCTACTCTGTATCTTAAGGTTCTCTCTTTCTTAGCCCTATCTACTCTGTATATTAAGGTTCTCTCTTTCTTAGCCCTATCTACTCTGTATCTTAAGGTTCTCTCTTTCTTAGCCCTATCTACTCTGTATCTTAAGGTTCTCTCTTTCTTAGCCCTATGTTCTCTATCTTAAGGTTCTCTCTTTCTTAGCCCTATCTACTCTGTATCTTAAGGTTCTCTCTTTCTTAGCCCTATCTTCTCTATCTTAAGGTTCTCTCTTTCTTAGCCCTATCTACTCTGTATCTTAAGGTTCTCTCTTTCTTAGCCCTATCTACTCTGTATCTTAAGGTTCTCTCTTTCTTAGCCCTATCTTCTCTATCTTAAGGTTCTCTCTTTCTTAGCCCTATCTACTCTGTATCTTAAGGTTCTCTCTTTCTTAGCCCTATCTTCTCTGTATCTTAAGGTTCTCTCTTTCTTAGCCCTATCTACTCTGTATCTTAAGGTTCTCTCTTTCTTAGCCCTATCTTCTCTATCTTAAGGTTCTCTCTTTCTTAGCCCTATCTACTCTGTATCTTAAGGTTCTCTCTTTCTTAGCCCTATCTTCTCTGTATCTTAAGGTTCTCTCTTTCTTAGCCCTATCTTCTCTATCTTAAGGTTCTCTCTTTCTTAGCCCTATCTTCTCTATCTTAAGGTTCTCTCTTTCTTAGCCCTATCTACTCTGTATCTTAAGGTTCTCTCTTTCTTAGCCCTATCTACTCTGTATCTTAAGGTTCTCTCTTTCTTAGCCCTATCTACTCTGTATCTTAAGGTTCTCTCTTTCTTAGCCCTATCTTCTCTATCTTAAGGTTCTCTCTTTCTTAGCCCTATCTACTCTGTATCTTAAGGTTCTCTCTTTCTTAGCCCTATCTTCTCTATCTTAAGGTTCTCTCTTTCTTAGCCCTATCTTCTCTATCTTAAGGTTCTCTCTTTCTTAGCCCTATCTACTCTGTATCTTAAGGTTCTCTCTTTCTTAGCCCTATCTTCTCTATCTTAAGGTTCTCTCTTTGTTAGCCCTATCTACTCTGTATCTTAAGGTTCTCTCTTTCTTAGCCCTATCTACTCTGTATCTTAAGGTTCTCTCTTTCTTAGCCCTATCTACTCTATCTTAAGGTTCTCTCTTTCTTAGCCCTATCTACTCTGTATCTTAAGGTTCTCTCTTTCTTAGCCCTATCTACTCTGTATCTTAAGGTTCTCTCTTTCTTAGCCCTATCTACTCTGTATCTTAAGGTTCTCTCTTTCTTAGCCCTATCTACTCTGTATCTTAAGGTTCTCTCTTTTTTAGCCCTATCTACTCTGTATCTTAAGGTTCTCTCTTTCTTAGCCCTATCTACTCTGTATCTTAAGGTTCTATCTTTCTTAGCCCTATCTACTCTGTATCTTAAGGTTCTCTCTTTCTTAGCCCTATCTACTCTGTATCTTAAGGTTCTATCTTTCTTAGCCCTATCTTCTCTATCTTAAGGTTCTCTCTTTCTTAGCCCTATCTAGAAGGTTCTCTCTTTTTCTTCCCTCCTCCGACTGTCTGAAAGTGTCTTTCCTTGTGTCTCCCCCCTGTAGATATCTTACTTTGTGTCTCCTCCCCTTCTAGACATGGACTGCGGATGTGGTTGAAGTCAGGGAGGGCGGGAAAGTTTTCGTTCTTCAAAACAAAGAGTGGAACAAAGAGGAGCACGTGGGAGACAAACTGTGCTTAGGTTTTCAAGGTCACAGTGAGTACCATTGACACTCTCCACTCTTTCGAAGTTCATAATGTGATATACATTCTTCATTTTATCCAGACACATCCATACACATTATGTCTTTCTCTCTATTTATCTCTCTATCCTTCTTTCTATTGTTCTCTCTATTCTTTTCTCTATCCTTCTCTCTTTTCTTCTCTCTATTCTTTTCTCTTTTCTTCTCTCTATTCTTCTCTCTTTCCTTCTCTCTTTCCTTCTCTCTTTTCTTCTCTCTTTTCTTCTCTCTTTTCTTCTCTCTATTCTTCTCTCTTTTCTTCTCTCTTTTCTTCTCTCTATTCTTTTCTCTTTTCTTCTCTCTATTCTTCTCTCTTTCCTTCTCTCTTTCCTTCTCTCTTTTCTTCTCTCTTTTCTTCTCTCTTTTCTTCTCTCTATCCTTCTCTCTATTCTTTTCTCTATCCTTCTCTCTTTTCTTCTCTCTTTTCTTCTCTCTTTTCTTCTCTCTATCCTTCTCTCTATTCTTTTCCCTATCCTTCTCTCTATTCTTTTCTGTTTTCTTCTCTCTTTCCTTCTCTCTTTTCTTCTCTCTTTCCTTCTCTCTTTTCTTCTCTCTTTTCTTCTCTCTTTCCTTCTCTCTATTCTTTTCTCTATCCTTCTCTCTTTTCTTCTCTCTTTTCTTCTCTCTTTTCTTCTCTCTATCCTTCTCTCTATTCTTTTCTCTATCCTTCTCTCTATTCTTTTCTCTTTTCTTCTCTCTTTCCTTCTCTCTTTTCTTCTCTCTTTTCTTCTCTCTATTCTTCTCTTTTTCCTTCTCTCTTTCCTTCTCTCTTTTCTTCTCTCTTTCCTTCTCTCTTTTCTTCTCTCTTTTCTTCTCTCTTTTCTTCTCTCTTTTCTTCTCTCTTTTCTTCTCTCTTTTCTTCTCTCTTTTCTTCTCTCTATCCTTCTCTCTTTTCTTCTCTCTATCCTTCTCTCTATTCTTTTCTCTGTTCTTCTCTCTATCCTTCTCTCTATTCTTCTTGTCTCTTTTTTCTCTCTATTTTTCTCTCTATCATGTCCTCTATCATTCTCTCTTTTCTTCTCTCTTTCCTTCTGTCCATCCTTCTGTCTATTCTTAGGAACGTAGCTAGGGGTTTGGGGGCCCGGTCGGGGGATTGACCTCTTTGGGGGCCCCTTGCATTTCGACATTCGACATCATGACAAGAGATAATGTACTTAACAAATATGTAAGCCTACATTCAAATGGGTACAGTATATCAGTAAAATTAGCAACAAATAATCATTAAGACTATTTTAATGAATAATACCGTTGTTTATTGGCGAAATAATGCACAACTGACAATTCTCTATTTGTATTAGTTCACGTCGTGCTTTCTGTGCAGCAAAGGCGTCCATAACGCCATCTACATCGATACTTTCTAGTAGTTTTGACTCCACTGCCATTAAAGCCAGCTCATCTGGTTCTATCATACGCTTTTCATCTTCTAACTTGCACTTCATAAGGGCTTGTCTGGCGAACTCCTTCTTCATGTTCTTGCAGTCTCTGCGGTTTCTTCCATTTTGGTGAAACCAACTCCAGGTTCGCTCAATGCAATAGATGTCAGTACACGTGTAAAACAAAACAGACATCCCAATTGTGGAGAGAAGAAGAGCCAAGATCGGTTGTAAATGTCTACTGTTGGAAGCTTTCTAGTGAACCATGATATCAAATTTCTTTATTTATTTTGGGTAAACTCTACTGGAAACAAATACCGTTCATCTTTGTTTTAGAAAAATAAGCTACCCTTTAGATTTTTAGAAGAATCTTTGCCTGAAGTTCCTAAGATAAAATACCAGACTGGATCTATCCACTTCTGGAGAAAGTGATTTTGGATGACTCATCATCACTTACTTTCGATGTTTCTCTGAATGTTATAAAAGGTATTCCCCTGGAGTCTCTTCAGCACTACTTCTCTCATCAAGAGACATTTTCACTTCTTCGACTTTTTGCTGTATCTCTCTACGAATCATCTGAATAGTGATACTTTTCTTCGACACGTTCATGGTCTCCTTTGTTTGCAGTGCTCCTATTATGTTCCTTCTTAAATGATAAAGATGATGAAATAAACTACACTAAACTACTACTTTCTGAGAGTAACACGGCATTATTCAGCGCAATGGAAGCTACTCCTTGAAATTGAGAATAACCCCGCACGGAAAGAGTTACTACTCTGTGTGGAATACATGCAAAAGGCTCACTGACTTCTTTAACAACGTGAAAAGCAGGATTAGATGACAGTGAAAAAATATTTAATTTATTTAAAAACAAATTTCGGACACTCATTTGGGGGCCCCCTCAAATTCTCCCCCCTCCTCCCCCCACCTTAGCTACGCCCCTGTCTATCCTTCTCTCTATCGTTCCCTCTATTCTTTACTCTTTTATTTTCTCCTTTAATATAACTTCCTTTTATCCTTTAATAAATCTTTTATTCTATTCTTCGGCATATCCTTTTTTCTATCTTTCATTTGATCCTGGTTTTTTTAATAATTTGAGTGTCCAACGTACTCAAACAAAACCCAATGATAAGGTTCAAGTAGAAAGAGATGGAAACAGATTCTATTTAAAATTGTCAGTTTAAAAAAAATGTGACTAGTGCCTTTCAAAATGTTGTTTCAAACTTACAATTCACATTCTTATGTTCCCCATTCAGCGAATGGTAACATGGTGCCCAAGCTTACAGCGTCAATTAGTGGTCTGCCCAATGGTGGCAGCAACGATCCAACAGCTAAATATACTTCCATTGATGTCACAGGTACATTAGAAAACAATTCTTTTTTTTTAAATTTATACACAACTTAAATAATAATAATAATAGTAATAGTAATAATAATAGCAAGAACAAAAATAATATTGCTCCTTTTACGTGTTGACTGTTCAGCAAACAATTATTTGACCAATTCTGTAGCAGTAAATTTCAATAAATAATGATAATAACAAATGTGTAATAGCATTGTTTCCATTGCGCGCACCACACACCAACAGGCCAGGTACGTGAATAGAGAGAGTTGGTCATTGTGTTATGTGACATCGGCGTCTCCTTTCTACGTCTGTTGGTGGGGGGGGGGGGGGCTATAGTTTGTTGCTTCAGTTGTTGGGTTGTTTTTAAAGAGGAGGATTTTAACCTTTAAACCCCCTTGGCAAGTTGAACTAAATAAATTAACGCAAAACAACATTCAGAGAGTTGGTAGGTAGGGAGTTGAACCACGAATTTCTCCTCCCCCCGGCTTCGCCCATGGTCTCCATAAATGCTTCAATTTATAGTGAACAGGAAGTTCGAGAGAAAGATTATTTTAAAATTACTTTCTTTTTTTAAAAAACGTATTTTATTTCATTATTTGTCACATACCGCTGTCAAAAATCTCTGTCAAGAACCACTATCACAAACCTCTGTCACAAAGTCTGTCACAAAACCTCTGTCACAAAAGTCTGTCACAAATGTCTGTCACAAAACCTCTGTCACAATGTCTGTCACAAAACCTCTGTCACAAAACCTCTGTCACAATGTCTGTCACAAAACCTCTGTCACAAAACCTACGATAAACATGTTCTTTTTTGTTTTGTTTCAGTTCCGTTCTGTGACGAGTCGAGCACCACGTTAGCTCCAGGTATTGGACATCTACTTTCACGTCTAGTGTTTCATTGCATAGACTAGGGGATGGAGTTTATTCCCTTGGCTCTATCCCCCCTAGTAGAAGTCTCTAGAGATACATTGAGATTCTAGTTACCTCCCATGTTTTAAAACGTTGGACAGAATTGAACAAAAACATTCAGTCACAGCAAGCAGTCAATCAATCTGAATGTCAGACTGCATGAAGAGAGGCAATCTCTGTTACTAAATGTTGATCAACTTTAATCCATCAATGTGTAATAGAGTTTAAAACAAGAAGGGAAACAATAACTAAGAATACAAAATATAACAGAAGTATAACTATTTAGAATTCTTGCCAAATGTTCAGTCTGTAGTTATTTACTACACATGTAGGTACGCTATCTGGCTCCGCTCGGATATCTTATTTTATTATCCAGCCAAATCCCACTAGGTCGGATATAAAAAAAAAATGGTATACGGTGCACCCCTACTTCCAATGGCATGCGTTTCAAACTTTCAAATAGCCTCTGACAACTAGTCCAACTCCTGACCTTCACTTGGGGCTCAGATATTGGGTAAATCGAAGCTTTTATCACTGACAGAAGCAGGGAAGAAGACGACTAATTGGTCCCTAAACCAGTAAGCTTCGGGCAGGAGGGGCTCATTGGCGTTTGCTGGCCACCCACTTAGGACAAGGAAAACTCTGAATTCAAATCTCTTTTACCCAAAACATAAAAAAAGCTTCGAAAGATAACCCTGACTAAAAAATCTGTCGCCAGTGACTTTTAGGCGACTTGCAGCAGACGGTGTTACAACATAGAGCTATTTTGTTACTTCCGTGCAGAGCCTACGAAGCAGCTGATCCCAAACCGTATTAGCACTTGGCGTTTGAGGGGGAGGGGGGTGGGAAGGGGAGAGGCTGCAACATCGTCCCGACTAAAAGCTAATTCCCAGGCATTCATCTTTCTATGAGATGATCCATATTTCATATCCATTTGGACGCACCTATGCTCCTGCCTCCTGGCCGGCTTCTCCACTTGCCCTTCCCTAGGTACTCTACTATTTAATTAAGGGGAGATTGCCATGGGCAACACCAATAAGATTGTCACCAGAAGGAAAACTAATCATTTTTTCCCTGTTCTGTTGCAGTCGTGAGGAACAGACTGGTCATCGACGGGAACCATTTCAATTACAACGGGAAGAGAATCTTTCTTTCTGGCGGAAACCTCCCATGGATCAGTTACGCCCATGATTTCGGCGACGGGCAGTTCCAGTCCATAAAGAATCAATTGGAAGAGCAATTGAAGAAGCTGCATGAGGCTGGAGGCAACTCTTTAAGTCAGTCAACAAACAAACAACACAAATAACTATCTTTATTGGAGTGCACTAAAAAGAGAACTAAAATTCCAATAAAAGTATGAATCACTAATCTGATATTCATATTGTCTACAACTAGATTTTTATTACCGTGCACCCTAATAAAAGTAGGATATTTATATATTTTTTATTATTATTGCAAAGGATTTCTATGATGACAAAGCTGAAATTGAATAGCGCAAATCCTGAGGTTTCCTTTAAGGAAAAAAAAATTTAAAAAGAGAGTTTCTTACTTTTTAAGTGTATGGAACAACCTTTATGCTAAATTATGCACAGTGCTCTAGGATTTAATCTACTTACTAGGCGTGTGGGGACAACTTAGCTTAAGCCGAGATTCGAACTCTAGCCTATTAATAAGTAGCCAAGCGTTGTATGCCAACTGTCACAGAATTAGAAAGCCAGGTAGATTTAATCCTACATTCCTTATTTCAGGATTGTGGATCCACGTTCAAGGGGAGACCAGTCCAGCATTTGATAGCAATGGTATGGTGACAGGATTGGATACAAAGGGAACATTCCTCGATGATTTCAAGGAGTTACTCCACCTGGCTTTACAGTACGATCGTAGAATAATAACTCATTTTTGGATCACGATAGGTGGCGCGATGGCTCAGTGGTAAAGGAGTCTCGGGTTCGAATCTAGGTGAATAATTTCGAGACCACCCAACTCTAATTGACAACGGACATTAAATAGAGATTAGTTAAGGCTGTTGGTCGTTATGCTGGTCACATGACACCCTCGTCAATCGTGCGTCACAGAAACAGATGGCCTTTACATTATCTGTCTGAAAGGGGATCTTTATTCTTTTAAACTTTTTGTTCACGATTGAAGATTTTCCCGATAAACTTACCAATATCAAGGATGCTAAATTGAATCTCAATGAAGCCATCTAAAAAAATGAGCGAAGTATGTAAATTGTATGTAAACCAGTATTTCTCAAACTGCATTCCGCGGAACACTAGTTTTCTGCAAGGCCTAAATAGATGTTCCACGAACTACTAGAATAATTAACTAGTAGTCCACCATGTGAATTAATCTCTCTATAAAAGCAAAGTGTTCCTTTAATTATTCAGAATGTGCGAAGTGATCCGTTAAGAAGATAGTTTGGGAAACACTGTACTATACTATAATTTTAAACTGTTCTGGTGTTGAGCTGAGAAAATTGATTCTGTAGTTAAAAAAAATTCCTTTATTTTTTTTACACGTTTTTAAAATTATTTACGAGCCGACCCGTAGCGTAGCATACGCCCCCCCCCTCTTTTTTTCTGAATCTCGCTCTCTGACACTGCGAAAATTACATGGGATAACTCTAGTCAGGCTTGCAGAAATAAAGAGTTACCTTTCCATGACTTTTCATTGTGGTGTGCCACATGGTTTAGCCACAGAGAGAATTATTTATATAGATTTTATAGATAGTACACATTTTCTGCCATAATGTTAACATTTCAGGGTCTCGAATTTGTAAGGAAAGTCATTGGGCAGTTCTTTGTCTTATATTTTACATTCTTATAAAACTCTTACAAAGTCATATTTCTTGCTATACATTTATATACACTTATATTTATATAAAACGGTTTTAGACTATGAAAAATATTTGTATTAAGCAAGTTTTTATTCAATTTCTGGAAAGTTTCATATACTCATTTCCAATTACACTCAGTCTTGGAGATTATCTTCGTATCTTATACAATACAGACGTTACTCTAAAAATGAAGATCTTTACGTCCTACATCTGTCCTTAGGTCAAGCTACTCATGCATTTTAATCATTGACTTAAATTCTGCAAAGTCTTTTGTTTTCCTGGCTGATTCAGGCAACCCATTCATGCTTTTAGCACTAGGGAAGAAGGAGCATGTGTACATATTTGTTCTAGAATATGGAATAAAGAATGTGCTTTTACCCTTGTGTCTTTCTGAGATAAGCAGAAGTATTTCATCTATGTTTGTATTGGATCAGAATGCATTTGTCTAGCCTGTATCTTCATTTCGTACACTCACAACCAATGATCAAATCGCCTTCGTTTCTTTCAACATTGTTGTGTTATGAAAGCATGTGAACAAATCGTCCTTACTTTGAAAGCTATTTCTAGTCATTGCAATACCAATACCAATCCACCAGGTACAACATTTTGCTGTTCCCCACCTTATGGAATGCAGGAGTTGATCAGGACCCTCACCACAGACTGGACGGCCTGCTCAGGGACCGTAGCAAACTTCAGTCTTACATTGATAATGCCTTGACCCCTCTGGTCAAAGCAGTCAACGGGCATCCAGCACTAGGTGGCTGGGACATAATGCATGAACCGGAAGGGATGCTAAATCCGGATGTGGTATGTAACCATGGGCGTCCGCAGGGTGGGTGCAAGAGGTGCACTTGCACCCCCCTGGGTTCTGAATAGCCAAATTCTAGTCATTTTTTCTCACCATCAAATCAATTAACTTCTAAGTAGCAACTGAACATGTAGTGCTTCCACTGGTTAATGTAGTAGTAGATTAGCCTAGGCGTACGGAGTGGATGGCAAATCATGTACGTGCGTGCCTCTGAATTCTTAGTAGCAAATTTTAGCCAATGTTTTAAAAATATTTTTTAATGAAATACATCTTCCAGGTGTTTTTTTTTTATTACTAGATGTAGAATTAGTCAGAATCTTGGGGGGGGGGGCACCATGTACCCCCACCCCCTGCTGGTGGCGAAGCATTATTGATTCAAGAGTTTAATAAATTAATGTTAAGGAAAATTTTGCGCATTATCTTCTAAGTGTTAACATAAAGGCCTATCATTGGAATATTATAAAGTGTAGTAACTTAACAACTAGTGCCTCCACTAAAGTACAGTTGTAAAGATATGCTATTGTTGTTACTAGAACATGTAAATCTGTAGTTCATGTCTGACCATGTACGATTTATTATAGGCTTGCAATTCTTGGCACTATGAAGGGTGTCACATTTTCTATAGCATGTTAGTCGCGACGATTAGTTTTCATTTGCACATAGATGTCTTTATTTTGAATGCCACAAGATCAACTATCACAAGACTTTCTGTATTGTGATTTAACAGAAGGCAGGGGATCCACTGGTCGTCCACTGCTAAGGTATACTGATGTTTGCGAACGCGACATGAAGCTCTTCAAAATCGACACTAACAGATGGGAAAAGTGGTACTGGATATTTCCAGATGGAGAGCGAGAATGAAAGGGAAGTCCTAGATTCCAGATGCCAGACACAATAGCAGAAGGGGGGAAAGTACAAAGGGTTGGCCTCTTTAGTCACACATGAAGTTACAAAGGGGAAATATTTAGTTAAGGTCTAGAATTATTTTTTTTGCCAATTATCTTTCGGTGTGATAAATGTTATATTTTTTTTGAACAAAAGTAAAGAGTCTTACGGAGTTGCAATCGGTGTCAGCGCTCGATAAAGTAGGCTAAACACATCCTCTAGTTTACAATAGAAGAGATACAAGAAAGTTCTTCACTTGCCATCGTCCGAGTCAAAACATTGATTTAGATCAACGGAGTACTGGCAGCAGCAATAAACCAAAAAAATATTTTTTCATAACTGTCCTTAGCGATAGCGTTGGTGCTAAATTTACCTCTTTTGTATGAGACACAATTAACTGAAAAATACTAATCCATTCTAGCGTTAAGATTCAACTTGAGATCTTTGTTTGGCGGATTTTAAAATAACGGCTGCAAGTGAAACCAGACAAACTGCAGACATGTGCAGTAAATGTCTCCTCCGTCTTGTGTTTTTTATTTATCTTTTTATTGTCGTTAACTATTTATCTGTTCTTGAACCAGTTTCCATGGTGTTGCAGTCTTTCCATCTTAACATAGTGGCCGCTCAACAGCACATCAACAGTCACATCAATGGCATAATCAAAAACCAACTTGACCATTCAGAGGAACACGTCAGATGTGTCCTCTTGTGGAAGGAGAGACTGCTGGCAGAAAAACTTGATACCGGATACTTAGTTGCTGCTGCGGAGAACTCGCAGTCGACAGACACACTGAGAAAGTAACAAATCTTTGGATTTTGGGAGTTCTTACAGACCACGGCTTTTCATTGCATATCTTAATTCTTAAGTTTCTTCATTATGTCTCACTTTTCGAGCAATACTAATGGTCAGTTGAACTTGTTTTTTGTCTTCAACCTAAAACGATACAAAAGCTGCAATGCAAAGAAGAATATCAGAACTGCGCGATAAGTGTTCATCTCCAGCTTGTCCATCGCAACGAAAAGCAATTCGATAGTAAAGCTATTGACAGTTAGGTTCGGCAGCCACAGTCAACATTTGCAGTTTATGTTTGATCGAACGTAGGGAAGCACGGGCCTCACGGATAAGGTTTACAATGTTGTACAGTGAATACTTTGTTCACATGTTTTTTCTTATTTTTTTATTTCATTAAAAAGAAGTATTTACTGTGCATTTAATATCAATTAGGTATGAGGGCCCGAATGAAGGTGGGGGTGCTTTTCTATAATATTATAACAAGAAAGTTGAGGATATGACTTTGAGCCATGGGTGGCAGTTTGCATCCCTCTGCGAAAAATTGTGCGGGCGCCCATGTAAGTCTTACTTGCAGTTGATTTGTTAGTCATGGGACTACGTAATACTGAATGGCATTAGCTTTACACAATTAATGATACCGCTTCATTGGAGTTCTTAAAAGTTGTATAGAGTAAACTGAAATGTGAATTTTTTTTTTAAGGATTTAGATGCTTTAAATCAGAAAATTTAAATTGTAGAAACATGTGCATCTAAATGTATATGACTTTCGTCATTTGTAGCTTCAATGTTACGTGCTATCATTTTAAGTTTATAAGTTGTGTAAAAACTTTAGAAATTGCGGGCTGAAATAGTGACAATATAAAGTTGTATTTCTAGAACATGAAGACATCATTAAATTATCTTTCTATGTCAATTTTGAAAATTTGAGCTTAGTTCCCTTAGGTTATTTATAAGAAATAAAACTTCTTGAATGAAACAAAAAATCCTGTTTATAATGTGCACAGTACAAAAGATAAATAAAGTACTATAAAATGTATTTTGTTTCAGAATAACGATGATCCCTGTTTTAACACAACCTTCTTACTTAACAGTGGGGTTGGATGGGCCGTGAAAAAGTACGACTATGAACAAATTTTAAGGTGATTGAACATTTTCTTACATTTATATAATGTCTCACATCTTTTTGTTTTTATTACATGCGATTGTATTGGAGGTTTTACAAACATTTCAAGTTCATCTCAGCCTTGCCTCCTCCAACATATTTAAACACTTCTTTAAACACTTCTTTAAACACTTCTTCCATCTTTATCAAACTATTGTAGTTTTTCCTTCTTAGTAAAACTATGGTTGGCTACTGTTTATCTCTGGCTATGGTAATCTTTGCGTCATGCTACTGTAGCTGATGCTTTTAGAGACAGTTTTTTTTTCACTTTTTTCTGCTACGGCCTGTGTTGTCAGTACGTCTAGCACTTGAACATACAGCTAGTATCAAGGGAGGAGTATCGATACGATTATATTATATTAATCGACTACTGTTTTCTTGTATTACAATTATTTGTGGCATCTCTCTGGAGGAAACTGTCTTCCTTTGCGACTTCGCATGTGTCTAAAGAAGTCAATCCTTGATACACAACTGCGGTCACGGATCAAGCATCTGTATTCACCAGACGCCGAAGCATTTTTTACCTTCCCTTCTACTTTTGGTGTGTACACTGAACACCATCTGGAATCCATGACCCTTCCTATTTGCTTGCTCACCATGTAGACCGACACCAGCACTGCATTACTGGTAGATGTGATACGATACGTTTGAGCCCGATGTTACGATATATTTAGAGAGCCAGATGACAAAGAAGTCTTGATGTTACGATGACATTGTGTTGATCAGACAATGCGTTTCTGATTCTGATGTACGATACAATACAATTTAAATTCTTTGACTCTAGTCTCCCGCGCTCCCTCAAAACTGAATATCCAGTCTTTTAAATACTATCTATTGCCCCCCATTATAGCCACGACCAAATTATTTTTTTACATCTTACGGAAAATCTTCATCGTTTTAAATAACCTTATCATTACTTGTCAACAACATGCAAACACGACCTTGAGCTAGAAAGTATTAAATCTAAAAATAAACTCAATGCAATAGCTGCTTTATGTTACGTGAGATATAGCTATGTTTATATCACGTAGATTTCTGAACTGGCAAGCTGCTGCTATAAAAGCTGTAGACACAAACAATATTGTTAGTGTTGGTGTGTGGAATCCGAAATCAAACACTGACCAGTTCGGCATGTTTGACTTTTACTCTGACAGATGTCTGGTCAAAGCTGGAGGCAAACCTTTGGTAAGTACAACCTGTTAGATGTTCGATGAAAGAAAGAAGGACTCTGAACTAGCAATGATATTAATGTTAGCAGATTTTGTCGCTAAAATGGACATTTCTCGTTGAGGTTTGCTCAAGGTCCCCTCCTAACCCTTCCTGTCAACGTTTCCCACAAAATTTCATCAATAAAAAGTATCTTTTTTTTTCTTTTAACATTTTTGTTGAACCATAATACTGAGAGTTTACATTATTATTACACAACTGTCCTCATTCTATTTAAAATTTTCGTTGTTAATGACATTACCTTTATTATTACTACATACATTAAATTAACTATTACAATTATTAGAAAAATACTTTTGAAATCTCAATCTTTCCTTGCCTACTTTACACCATGCATGACTAGATTGATCTAGGAGAACGCTTAGGACCTAATCTTCTTCGTTTTGAAAGTAATGTCTATATTTTAGAATGTACGTCATGGCATGTAAGGCTTTGCTAGTACTTAATGTTTTGTAAGGCTTTGCTAGTACTTAATGTTTTGTAAGGCTTTGCTAGTACTTAATGTTTTGTAAGGCTTTGGTAGTACTTAATGTTTTGTAAGGCTTTGCTAGTACTTAATGTTTTGTAAGGCTTTGCTAGTACTTAATGTTTTGTAAGGCTTTGCTAGTACTTAATGTTTTGTAAGGCTTTGCTAGTACTTAATGTTTTGTAAGGCTTTGGTAGTACTTAATGTTTTGTAAGGCTTTGCTAGTACTTAATGTTTTGTAAGGCTTTGCTAGTACTTAATGTTTTGTAAGGCTTTGCTAGTACTTAATGTTTTGTAAGGCTTTGCTAGTACTTAATGTTTTGTAAGGCTTTGCTAGTACTTAATGTTTTGTAAGGCTTTGCTAGTACTTAATGTTTTGTAAGGCTTTGCTAGTACTTAATGTTTTGTAAGGCTTTGCTAGTACTTAATGTTTTGTAAGGCTTTGCTAGTACTTAATGTTTTGTAAGGCTTTGCTAGTACTTAATGTTTTGTAAGGCTTTGCTAGTACTTAATGTTTTGTAAGGCTTTGCTAGTACTTAATGTTTTGTAAGGCTTTGCTAGTACTTAATGTTTTGTAAGGCTTTGCTAGTACTTAATGTTTTGTAAGGCTTTGCTAGTACTTAATGTTTTGTAAGGCTTTGCTAGTACTTAATGTTTTGTAAGGCTTTGCTAGTACTTAATGTTTTGTAAGGCTTTGCTAGTACTTAATGTTTTGTAAGGCTTTGCTAGTACTTAATGTTTTGTAAGGCTTTGCTAGTACTTAATGTTTCAACACCCTTGACCTTTGTTGAACACTGGCTCTTCCCGAGTCATTACTTTCGCCTTGTTTCTTCACACTGATCCACTTAGTATCTATGTTCGAGGCATACTTCGCCAAACAATTTGTCTTATGTATCTGTTAGGAGTATTTGATTTCAAAAGCTAAACCTATATCAGCTTCCAAGTAAAATTAAAACTGTATTTTACACTAGTGGTCTCTCTACTCCTGGATATATATGGTTGTGAAAGTTGGACACTAAGCACTGAGGCTGAAATAAGAATTAAAGCCTTTGAGAGTAAATGCTACAGACAGAAAAATACAAAAAAGAAAAGAAATAATGAAAATAAACGCAATAATAATATTACTTTCATCTATTTCAGGGTGTAATGGATTTTTTTCAGTACCACTCTAATTCCCGGTATGCCGTGTTTGATGACGTGTCACCATTCAAAGTAAAGTATTGTGTAATTGTCCTGTATAGAGTTTCATTAAATCTCTTAGGGTTAAGTAGATTATTTCTATGCCATGTTTTGCTGGGGTTTGCATGTTGGCATAAGGATGAAGTTTAATCATTGCGCTCATCCAACCAGGAAAAAAATAGTTCACATAATTGGACTAACAGTACATAAGCACAATACAAATAAATTCTTTAAAAAAACAAAACTTTTATTGAGTGAAGGAAGTGTATATATCTTAATATTGCAAAGTTTAGCTCCCCTTTTTCTATGCATATCAAAATGTATTAATTAGCAATTTTTTATAAACTTATGTGATTTTTTATTGATTCAGTGGCTGTCATCGATAATAAATAATTGTTCAATATTTCGTTTTGGTCCGAGATTGAGAAGTGGGAGAGGATCTGACCAACGGAGTGAGTTGATTGAGATTGAGAAGTGGGAGAGGATCTGACCAACGGAGTGAGTTGATTGAGATTGAGAAGTGGGAGAGGATCTGACCAACGGAGTGAGTTGATTGAGATTGAGAAGTGGGAGAGGATCTGACCAACGGAGTGAGTTGATTGAGATTGAGAAGTGGGAGAGGATCTGACCAACGGAGTGAGTTGATTGAGATTGAGAAGTGGGAGAGGATCTGACCAACGGAGTGAGTTGATTGAGATTGAGAAGTGGGAGAGGATCTGACCAACGGAGTGAGTTGATTGAGATTGAGAAGTGGGAGAGGATCTGACCAACGGAGTGAGTTGATTGAGATTGAGAAGTGGGAGAGGATCTGACCAACGGAGTGAGTTGATTGAGATTGAGAAGTGGGAGAGGATCTGACCAACGGAGTGAGTTGATTGAGATTGAGAAGTGGGAGAGGATCTGACCAACGGAGTGAGTTGATTGAGATTGAGAAGTGGGAGAGGATCGTGTGAAGTAATCCCCTCGCTCCACCCCCCACCCAGACTGACTGACCAACGGAGTGAGTTGATAAAAGCTGTTCAAAAATGGACTGTCCCTCAGACTTGCGAGAAAGTAGTTAAAACTAGTTACTTGAACTCTACAGTTTTGTGTTACGTTTTTCTAGGGTGTCTCAGTTTTCACTGGTCTGAGTTGACATTTCTTTAATTGCAGCATTTCTTAGCCCTACACTGGTCAGTTGGATGACTGTTTATTTTCAGTGTTGTTGAGCTCCCTTTCTCCTACTCTTTCTAAATTCATGGCTTAAATCAGCAATCATTGGCCTTATTGCAGGTGACGAAAATCTGTACCATTCAACAACTAACACCTTTTACCAATGGTGTATAGATAACTTTCTAATTTTAAATGTTCAGAAAACTACAGAAATGATTATTGACTTTAGGAAACATAAAGACCATATTGCAGACATTCAGATAAACAATCAAACCATAGAACAAGTACAAGAATATAAATATCTAAGAACAATCATCAACAACAAACTGAAATAGGGTGAATACTGTCAGGACTTCTACACAAAAATTCACCAGCGACTCTTCTATCTCAGAAAGCTAAGAAAATTTAGCATCGACAAACAATTATAAAACTTTTTTTATACAGCAACCATCAGCAGTCTAATTAACTTTGCCATCACATTCTGGTATGGTAATACTTCACTGGCACTAAGACTTAGACTAAATAGAATAATGTAAAAAGCATCGCATTTCACTCGAATACAGCTATCATCTCTTGAAGAGCTTTTTCATGAAAGATTCCTTTCCGAAACACTCTCGATTCTTAAAGACAACCTGCACCCATAAAACCACTGTTACATAAGATCTGAACGAAGTGGTCGTCTCCTTTCCATTAGGACTAAAACAGAAAGATTTAAAAACTCCTTTATCCCACTTTCGGTCAGAGTGTTACAAGATCATCTGTCGTCATAGTACATAGAAGTCAAACTCATAAAGCGCTGGTTGTGAATGTGTATGTGTTTCGTGTGTGAATGTTGTTCGAATTTTTCATGTATACTGTTATTGTACAGTAGTTACGCTGATGTTGTCAATTGTAGTCAAACTGAATTTCCATTTGATTGGATCAATAAAATTATCTTATCTTATCTTAAACCCAGAAAGTAAAATTTTGAAATGAAAATGTTTCTTTCTGTACATGTATTTGTATACAAATCTTAGACTGGATGTGTCCAGTCAGGATTTAGAAGATGTGTCTATATTAGGTTTGAGGCTTGGTCAATTTAAAGCTTTACTTCTCTTGAATGCTTGCCCCATCAGTCTAGTAACGC
Organism: Biomphalaria sudanica; assembly: GCA_036873155.1. NCBI lineage: Eukaryota > Metazoa > Mollusca > Gastropoda > Planorbidae > Biomphalaria > Biomphalaria sudanica. The sequence continues at coordinate 2,799,299 of JAZGLO010000086.1, read as the reverse complement.
TCCACTGTCATCGTCAAGCTTCGTTTGACTGAGGTCCAGAAAGCTGCCTTTTAAAAGCCCTGGTTAGAAACCCAGTGGCTTCGAATAATGCGTTCCATTCGGCAAGTTTGAGACATTCTAACCTTGTCATCCCCGCTACGGAAGGAGAGTCAAAGTTTGATCTAAACTGTGTAAAACAGAAAGAAGCCAGTGTGCACTGTGCTGTAATAACCTGCCCAGGCTTGATAGCCTCCACCACGGATTGGTCCGGCCAGGCCCCGTCATGTGCTTCAATTCTCAGCTTGTTTGTGTGCATTAGTAATCAACCCGCTTTCCTCTTCCATTTTTTGGATGATCACTTAGTGGGGATAACTTAAAAGTCACTTAGCAATTGATCTTTATCAACATTTGTCCCCCTGAAACCCGAGTACACCAGGCTTATATCAAATCACTCCATATGTCTGTCCTCCTTTCCGGGTCAAAATGTGTACTTGTTATTTCTCCCATTTCCGATTCTCTGATCAAGTGGAAACTTTGCACAATAATTCATTGTCAATGACAACACAGTTATCAATACAAAATTAACAATAATTTTATCAATCATGTTACAATTAATAAGTTTGGTTTTATTTAGAAAATGTAATAAATCGTCGACGAGCGAGCATGACAATAATGTAGAGCAACGGTTCTCAACCTTTTATGCTCGGCGACCCTTTTTACAATCCCCCACTCTGCCTTGACCCTCCTACCCACACACACACAGCAATAGAAGAATAGACAATAACAATCCATATTTTCGATGGTCTTAGGCGACCCCTGGCAAATCTCAATCGACCCCCATGGGGGTCGCGACCCACAGGTTTAGAACCCCTGATGTAGAGTATTTGGTCGTTCGTTGAAAACCTTTAATTAAAAATAGACAAAAAGACTTCTACTTAATAAATGTTTGAATAGACCACCATGGAGGCTCGAGCCAGACCTTTTTACGAATGATATCTTATATTAACTCACTCTGTCTGTCTGTCTTTCTGTCTGGTAAAAAGTTTGTACACGTTATTAATCTTACAACCAATCTCTGACAACACAAGAATCAATTTAAAAAAAATAACCAATAACTTAATTTTGCTATCTCGACTAAGGCAAAGAAATTCTATTTGACTGAAATGTTGATATGAGCTGAATTAGACCCCTTTATAGCTCGTCGTCTGAGTCTTAGTGAACACAAACATGTAAAATAGGACGAGATTATAGAAACAATAGATAGCTCTACAATCTTCCATGTTCATAAGCTCTTCACTAGCAGAGTGGTTACCGTGTTGGCTTGAGAAGGCTTGAGCCATGAGTTCAAATTGAGGTCGTTTCCCCTTTTCTTCGTTTTTATACATCCTTGACATCTAGATTTGTTACATATTTAATTACACGACTGATCCTTAATAATTGATACAACTTTTTTAAAAGCATTTTTATATTTTCTTGTTTTTAAATTGCTTTTGAAAATGCAGCATGAAAACATCCTCTTAGATGATTGATTCAAAATAATGGATGATATTTTACTCAAGATTAAAGAAGTTTATTAAAAAATTATTTTTATATTTATTTAATTTTTCTTTCAGCACTCATCTTCAGACTACCAGGTGAACAAACCAATTCTCATCGGTGGATTCTGGCAGACAGATGGTGGCGGTATGACCATTACACAGATGTTTGACTATGTGTACAAACACGGCTATGCTGGAGCCTGGAGTTGGGATCTCTTGGGCAAGGGGGATAGCCAGAGGGCAGCTATTGCACATATCAAAGATTACACTGACAATGGCCAAATACCTATAGTCCTCCAATGAATTAGGGCTTAATAATGGCTGAATGTTTTTCTGTCACATAGAATCGATGTTATTTAGAAGTAATTGGCTTTAAAAACAAACCTCCTCATGCACTATAAATAAACTAACTTTTGTCTGTATTTCCTACAATAAATGCAACATTTTTATTTAAAGAAAACCAATTTTTAACTGTGTTTTGTTATGCTTGTAATGTGGACATTTTGTTCAAGCACGTCATCATACGGAACGAAAGATACATGATTTGGATTTAGAGATATTTTATCGAGGCACTAGGGGATTACAACAATTTTGTTGGGCATGTTTATATATTTTAAAAGCTTGTAATTTTATAATGATGATGCATTTGTTCCTGATGGAACTCAAACACTGCGTCTGCTCAATAGGTCTTTGTCTGGCATTGTCAACTTCCCCATACTTCATGGAATGTCTGGTCTGACTTGTAACTTTGAGATGTCCCTCCAGAAATAGAGATCAACAAATCCAAGCTCAATTTTACAGGATGAACATGCAGTATTTTTAATGTTAATGACCTATTTTCCTATTACTAGAACATAATGACAAAGCTGATTCAGCCCCAGCTGCCAAGTTTATCTCCCAGCTGTGGCGAGACAGGCAAAAGTTTTAAATATAATGAACAGTTAACATAGTCTTGTCTACTGGAAAATGTTGTATTATGATACATATAATAATAATACTAATTTAAATTATCTGTGAGGAAAATAGCCTTACAATTGTGCATAACATAACTAAACAAGAGAGCAAACGATTGATGCATTTATAAGATAGTACACAAAATGTATGTCCCCACCTCTGTTTCTCTCAAACATCATCACCAGCAAACTTCGAGTGAGGGCTTGAGAGGTGTTGTGGACGAGCGTGGACTTGCATCACCGAGCTGCTGGTAGACAACTAACCCGCAGTAGGCTTATTATATCCTAACTTGTAGAGTAACTTCTTTGTGAACAAAACTCAATACAACTTTGATGACAATAGAAACAAATTCACCTTGAGATCAAATGAAATAAATGTAGTAGACTTTAGTCATAATATAAAATGGTACTCTGAACACTCCATAAACCAGAGGTTCAAATGCACTCTTGCAGGAACCCTGGAAAGAAACCCTGGACAGAAACACTGCTGTTTTGAATAGAGCATGTATGTCACCATACAGATCAAGAATGTGTGGCCTCCCAGAGCTTTCGAGACGTAGATCTGCAAGACTGGAGCTGTTAAAAAGAATGAGGCATGGTTTCCTCTTCTTCTCCGCAGCTGGAGCACCGTGAGTCGAAGTTTGGCCTGAGCCTTGCCAAATATCACTCAAAACATCGGAAAGTTAAAATTTATTTAATGATTTAATTGCCAAGGAAACAAAAAAGTTCATTCATAAACTGGATCCAAACCATGTATTAGAAGACAAACTGTATGGGGGAGCTGCCTGGAAACCACTTGAACTAATCTCAGATCTCGGACTGCTTCTATGAACTGTTCAACTTGATAATGAGTTATAAGACGGAGAAGATGACCTTGAACTTATGACCCAATATGTCTGTGTGGAGCAGGAGGAGCAAGAGGAGGGAGTGTATGGGGAAATAAAGTTTCCGACTCTGGTCAAGATATATTGACACAACAAACCAAAAAATAATTATTTACATATTAAGTCGTACTGGTTGATGTCGTGGTGTCTAAGTGTTATCTTATCAGAACTCACATACACAAATTAATACATACACATACCAAGTCCTTGCTCTTATAATGATAAGAGAATTTTGACTGGACTAATTGCTACCATTTCAACAAAAGTTAAAACAAATGTGAGTTCATTAGTACTTTCAGGTTTGAGTTTTTATGTAATAATGTGTGGGATGGCTACAGTCGGTTTGTATGTTATATAACTCAAATATAAATGTACAGTATGTCCCTGTAGAGGTTAAGATAAGACTTGGGCCTTTACTTACAATCTGTTTTCTAGACTACATATTTCTAGAGTTTGTCATTTTCTAACGAAACCTAAATTTAAAGGAGAAACATAATAATTTTAAATAATACACTTACACAAACAATACGCAGAACTGAATGAAAAAAACAAGCAAAACTTAAATAAACAAATCATTGTTTCCAAATAAAGAACAAATAACACTTAAAAGAACAATTAACAAAGCTTAGATAAACAATAGATAAAACCTAGATAAACAAAGTATAGATTAAGAATAAACAATATTTAAATGAACAATAAACAAAATTCATCTTACAAAAACAATCCCGGACAAAAAAATGTCAAGTAAACCTAATTATACATTGCCTATCTCGTGATGGAGACACATACAATTCAGGATCATATATTGGGATAGTAATTAGCGAAACATACTCGGTAATACGGGAGAATTGAGCATTCGAGATCCGAGCATTACTCTTGCTTCGTAAGAATGTGCCTCAGAAAACAGGTACGGGAAGGCTGTAAACATTCATTCTTAAAAGATGACAGGATTTTTAGTCTAAACAAATGGAATATCAGTCTGACTAGAATTGTCCATTGACTACTGCAACGATAACATTATAGGTGGAAGTACAAACCACAAACACATAGTAAACTAAATACAAACACACAACCAGCTTGATGAATTCCGCTTATTTGTACTTCTATGTACTTCTATGTACTTCTATGTACTTCTCGGTGACGATGGATAATGAAAGACCCTGACTGAAAGTGAAATAAAGGCGTTTTTGAATCTCTCTTTTCTAGCACTAATGGAGAGAAGCCGGCCACTTTGTCCAGATCTGATGTAACTACGACAAATGTCTCTTGAAAGATTTGATTAGTCCTAAAGAAATGTATTCAGATTACGTTCACACTGAAGTGAGGAGAGCAAAGAACTTGAACATTTTTCTTCATTCTACTGTAATGATTGTATCTTTAAAAAATGTTGAGATTGCAGTAAAAGAGATATGTTCAAACATTCATTATAAAATGCCAATAATCGGTGTCAAATAAATCTAAAAAAATGACTACTTTAAACATGACCAAGGTCCTCTTGATCTATGGAACTAAGTTAAAATAAAAAATCCAAATATTTTTCTGATCCAACTTTTTATTTCCACTAGTTCTTCCATAATTCAGTTAGTTCAGCGGTAGTTGCTTTTTTTCTTGATTGCTTGACTTGATAAGAAATAACCCTATTTCAATGTCACCTATATAAAGAGAAGCAGTCATTGGACAACTAGAGGCTAATCACTTCATTAAGATCATAGACAGTGAAACCAAACACTATGGATAAAGTAAGTCTAAACGATTACAGTTACAGACACACATTGATCTCAAGCTTGTCAATATAGTCTAAAGCGATGTTCATTCTACTCGGAAAGAGACCTAGGAACTAAGGACTTTTTACAGAAATATTTGTGACATGATTTGATTAGCTTACGAGTTACTAATAAAATTGCTAAAAAAAAAATATTTTGGTATTTTTTAATCTTTTCAGACAATAACGTGCTTGCTTCTTGTGTTTGGTGCACTCCAATTAGGTAATATATTGTTAATTATATTTATGTTTTATACAAACAAAGAGGTTTATTTTTTTGTACGCGTGAGAAGCTCCAAATGAATGATTCTTACTTTAAAAAAAATGTCCAATGTTCAATTCGTCTCAAGATCTGCAGGTATTTGCTAGAAGCTCCTGTCAAAAGTAGTAAAATGCATCTTTCAGCCCTTGAAGTCTGATAATGTAAAGCTCATTTGTATCTACTGCGGATGGATACTGAGGGTGTATTTGTATCTACTGCGGATGGATACTGAGGGTGTCATGCGTCCAGCACAGCCACTAAGTTGTACATTTCCCCAACTGGTGTCAGGTATCCATGAGAGACTCAGAGACGTTCTATAAATCCAGAACTTCAAACCTCCAGACAGCTATTTCCTAGGTACCTGATTGGTTCGAGTCCTTTAGAAGCGAACATTTTTAAAAAAATTCAAATGACATTCCACAAATTTAGGTCTTTTTATCGGTATGTCGGCAATCATGTGATTTCGCCAAACTTATAACTCTACCAACGAAATGAGTTGTGAAAGAAGAGTTACGAAATCGAAAGTCGTTTAGGCAATGGCATCGAACTATAAAATCTATAAGTCTAGTTATTAGTTGAAGAAATGGGTCTCTAAGAGAACAAGACTCTAAGTTTACCTAGTAACTCTAAACAGAAATATATTTTGACATAAATCCTACACATTTAATAACAAAACATGTATCACTTGTTCCCACCTAAATTTAAAACAAAATTCTTTAATTATTTAATGTCATAGTACAGATAGCAGATTTGATGTTTCAGCAGATAAAATTGACAACTTTGCAAAATTTGCTTCTGAATAATCCGAATATATGCCCAAATTATATATTAAATTATATATAATTATATATAATCTGAAAATGTCCTCTACTGAGCCAGTAGTGGATTGCACTATAGAATAATACAAGTTGATATTCCTTTCTTTTTTTCACAAGCTAGTTATTACTTTATCGTCCTATAGTTAGTATATCACTCAATAATCTACCTGGTTGGTTAAATACACCATAATAAATATTTGTTTAAATGTCAAGACATTTCAAATGTTTGATTGAAATCTTCATCAGCACTTAGCGCCCGACTGGCAGTATCAGGCAACCATTTTACCTTCAATGGTCAAAGGGTGTTTCTCTCCGGTGGTAACTTGCCCTGGATCCAGTATGCCCATGACTTTGGTGACCATCAGTGGGCAAGTCGCAAAAGTGCGGTCAACAGTCAATTAGCAGCATTGAAGGCAGCAGGAGGTAACTCTCTAAGTAAGTACTCCAAATCTTACACTCACTTGGCAACAAAAGTAAATTTCCTTGGAAAACCAAAACCTATGACTATTCTAACATTAGATGTGTATTTGAGTTCAACTAAAGTCAAGACAATGTTACTTTTAAACTCACTTACTTCGTCCATCTTGACACGATGATGACCAA
>JAZGLO010000086.1:2517500-2785000 GCA_036873155.1 Biomphalaria sudanica | reverse complement strand
TGCATAATGTAACCGATGAGTTTCAGTTCGTCAGACTCTCTACGCATTTCTTTGTGATGACGCGGGCTGTTGCCCCCATAACGTAAATATGCATGGCCGCCAGTATGAAGAGCGTAGTGCCCTACTGAACTATAGTGGCAGCTATCTAGTGTATATTTTAATCAGTAAAATATCAATCGGTCTATTCCAAAGAAGACATTTTTTTTTGTCTCAGATTCGTCAACTGGCAAGCTGCAGCTATTAAGCACGTCGACCCTGGATTTCTAGTCACTGTTGGCGCCTGGAACCCTAAATCTAACACTGACCATTTCGGCTTTGTCGACCATTACTCAGATGCCTGTCTGCTCAAAGGAGGTAAACCAAACGTGAGTCGTAACTTTTCGTTTATCACAATCAATTCAGACGCTAAAAGTGGTGACATAGACCTAAATACTTCAAGCAAAATTATACATCCATGCACTGTACTTAAGTAAGACCAACAATTTAATTAGAAGACTGATACGAGTAATTATAGAAACATATAGGAACCCCTAGTGTGCTCGGCCTCCAGCTTCACTGACTCAAGGAGGCGTGTCTCACGATAGCGGATATTATTAAATATAATCTTGTGAATGGGGTATCTCTGGACAGAATGATCGGTGAAGAGCCATCTCTCGTTCCTGGTCTTCCGTTGGTCAATGGTCCTAACTAGAAGCAAGCTCGACCCTTAATGGGTCATTGAGTCTGAGTGTTTATGTAATTATATTCATTGTAAAACCACTGAGTAGATGAAGAACATTAAAGTTAAGGAAATAAAATCTATACAGCCAGAGATACTATAGAAGATTGTAACATTTATAAAACACCAGTTTGAAAGATGCTACATAGTGTAACAAAAACGTTTATGAGAATAGAAATACTAAAATAGTAATCAGAATGCAAAAGTATGCGCTTTATTTATGTTCCAAGATAAGTTCAGTCTCGTTTTCTATAAAGCCGAAGATGGCTGTGAGGTCCGATATTCGCTATGAAAAGCCTCATTAGATTATTATAGATCTAAAAAATTAGACTCGCAAAGTTTGCGAATTTCAATTTTAAAAGATATGACCAAATAAGTAACAAAAACTTACTTTGGCTAGTGCTGGATACTAAGTGTATAATAACTAAGGATATAAGCATACTTTTTTTTAAGCCACTTATTTAAACATACCCCCCGCCCATTACATCCTTACAAAAAAAAAGCTTTTACGAAAAAGTGTTAATCAGGAAATCTATATAATTTTACAAAGCTTACATTAACTCACGTTGTCTGTCTGTATGTCTGTCAGGTAAAAAGTGGATACACGTTAAGTCTCCCACACCTATTCTTGGATCAAGTTGAAATTTCGCACACTTATTCATGAATCAATAAGTAACCAATTAGACAATCAATTACTTGTGATTAATTATTTTGTTTGATACGAAAAGAATCTAATACTTCAGTATTCACATATATGGCTGAATTTGTTGGGTTTATTCCCCTTAAATAATTATTAACGCTATATCTGCATCACGTATTATCCGATCAACTTGATACTTTAAACAATTATTTATTGTACATGAGTCAATAAAAAAAAAACTCAGTCAATTAATTATTGATAGTTTCTAAGTGCGGAGTTCTTCCCCTTTAGATAGGCTTTGTTTGTTTGTTTGTTTATTTTTGTTTTTTTCAAAGGATTTTTCATTTTTTGCTTCCTTATATTAAATTCATAATTGTACAAATAACAAAAGAGATTGACAGAAGTTTGTTTACCATACACAATGTCTCTGCTGCAGGGTAAACTAGATTTCTACCAAGTTCATTCTTACTCTTACCAAGGGAACTTTGACAACGTCTCCCCTTTTAAGGTAAGAGGTGTGTGTGTATGTGTGTGTATATATATATATATATATATATATATATATATATATATATATATATATATATATGAAATGAAGAACAACATATATATTTTGATGAGACTATTCCTTGTTCAATGGTTTAGAGCCTTACAATGTCTAAATACCCATCCAAGTACAAACATAGTTTATTTGGTCCCCAAACGTCTGTTTATATGTATACAATTTATAGCTCTCGAGATGTTTAACTCTGTGTCATAGTTGTTGCTATTATAATGTATTTCATCCACGTTTACATCAAGTCATTCTTTATTAAGTAACTAGCAGCTGTCAGAAACAACAACCGCATGGAGCATCTCACACTAAACCTTCTAATTTCTGTAAGGACAGTTTCAAGGATTATATCTGCTATATTACTGATATAGCATCTCTGAGCGAAATGGTCAGTTACTTTCTTAGAAGACTGGAACTATTTTAAAAAATGTATATCTTTTGTCTGAATACTTCCAGACTTTTCTGTTTCGGAAGTAAATACACACTTGCAGATAGAAGACTTGTAAGTCTATAATGTGATCATGACAATGTGCATGACAATTAAAGCCTTGTAATGAAAATATTTTCAATATGATTTGCCTAGATAAATAAAATGCTCTCTCTCTCTCTCTCTGTCTCTCTCTCCAATTATGGATGTGTCACATGCTAGAGACAAGTAATTATAAAATTGGATAAAACTAACGACAATATTTGTAGAAAACTCATGACTTTGGCTTTTCGTTAGCTCTCCTCTGGAGTTGTTTCCCCTTACACTAATGCCTGTATGCAAAACTACCTCCCCCCCCCCCACATACACACAAATACAACGAATACAACTAATCCACAAAAAACTAATACTTATCTTTACTGATCTTTTTATTTTTTATTATTTTTTCCCCGGCAGCATTCTGCTGGAGATTTTGGAACCGGAAAGCCAATTGTAGTCGGGGAATTCTGGGAACAAGATGGTGGAGGCATGAACATTAACCAGCTATTTGAATACGTCTACAATCACGGCTACGCTGGAGCCTGGAGCTGGGACCTTCAGGCTCACGGAGCCAACCAGCGAGGTGGAATCAGTCATATTAAGGGCTTAACTTCTAATGGTGTAATACCCATCAATGTGTAAAGGTTTAAAGACATTCTATTTTTTTACTTCATTTACTTCTGAGTTATGTTTCTTGATAATGTTTAAATATTGTTGTAGTGTTTCTCACTTATGCTATGAATAAAGAAGAATTATCTGCTTGAGTTCTACTCTCTCTCTCTCTCTTTCTCTCTCTCTCTCTCACTATGTACATGTGGATGTGTCAAAATATGTAGGTTACAGCTGGGGCTGCGTAGCCAAAGGAAATACTGCATTCTTAATTAATCTTCAGACTCAAAGACAGGCCTTATTATATACATATATATATATATATATATATATGTGTGTGTGTGTGTGTGTGTTTCTCTCTGTCTTTCTCACTATTTATCTACCAATCTATCTATTTATCTATCTATCTATCTACCTACCTACCTACCTACCTATCTATCTATCTACCTATCTATCTATTTATCTATATGTCTGTCTGTCTGTCTGTCTGTATCCGTCTATCCTGAACATCAAGATTGATGTTGATATAATTAGAGTTGGATTCATACTTGGCAGGTGAATGTGGAGTCTGAAAAAAAACGTTTTATGACTTGAATTTGAACTCGAGGGCTCAAGCCTCCTCAAGGGAACTAATTCAACTTATACCACCATATCTGTCATGTACGGTCTCTTCCCCTTGTTCGATCACAAACAAGATAATTAATTTCCAATAATTAATTAACTAATTGTTTTTTTTTCAACTGATTCTTGTTTTGTCAGGTGCTAGAAATAATTGTGCGTAATTTCAATTCCATCGAGAATGGAGTGTGGGGTAAATAACGTGTACAAACATTTGTACAAGACAGAGTCAGTTGATAGAAGCTTTGGACAAAGACAGAGTCAGTTGATAGAAGCTTTGGACAAAGACAGAGTCAGTTGATAGAAGCTTTGGACAAAGACAGAGTCAGTTGATAGAAGTTTTGGACAAAGACAGAGTCAGTTGATAGAAGCTTTGGACAAAGACAGACACTGATAAATTATTAGCTCCTACCAAAACTCTCCATCGTCCAGCCATCTGATTTGAAAATTCGTCGGATTAGATTGACCTGGCGGATTAATGACTTTTACACCATTAATTATATAATTTAATAATGCATCGTTTTTTTCTACACCTCTTCGACTCATCTTTTCAAGCTACAGATCACTGTTTTTTTTTCACTTTTATTTAGTAGATTTACTCAATCATGTGATGTCACACTTTTATGCTCACTTTCAATTACCACATTTACTTTACACTAATTCACTTCATATTCTTCATTACCATCCATGCTTCTGTTACTAACAGCTAAGGCATATAACATCTGAACCTTGCACAAGACTAGCAAGTAATAAAGAGAGGGGTGACAATTATCTCTTTTTTAGAAAAATTGAGATGAGTGCAATATGTGATGTATAACAAAAAGTTGATTCATTTTTGGACAAGTAGACATTGAAATCTATGAGTGTTGTTTGAACAGATGGTGCTCAAGTTGACAAACATAATTGCCAACCTTATCTAGTCTCTGTCAGGAAAACTAACTTGAACCTGACAAACGAATACAATGACAATGTGTGAAAGAACAAATTGTGAATGCTTGGGGACATACTCTCAAACAACATACTTTCCAAATCTGTCAAACCTTTAGCACTTTCCAGAAGTCCATTCACAGAAAGAGTTTATTGGACTCATTTATTGTGACAAAGCACAAAACATTTCTCTTTACTGTCAATTACACAAATCTGGATTTAGTGTAGCAGTCAAAACCCAATTGGTCTGTATTGCATCTTCCACTGACATGTTCAATAAATATATTTGTTTGCCCAAAACTTGGGTTTACCAGCCTATTAGTTATCAAGTATAGCTAAATACAGAAATATATTTCATTGTGATGTTGAGAAGACTGTCCCAAGAATTCCTAATTTGGTGAAACAGAAGCAATGTCACATTATCGCAACAATTGAAGCAATGTCACATTATCGCAACAATTGAAGCAATGTCACATTATCGCAACAATTGAAGCAATGTCACATTATCGCAACAAATGAAGCAATGTCACATTATCGCAACAAATGAAGCAATGTAGTTTACCTTGATCACTATCCGAGTTCCGTCATGCTTTTCAAATCGTCACATAAGTATGGAAGACGAATATGATAAATACCAAATAGAAATGTTAATAACTGCACGCCAGATTATTTCCTTTATTTTGAATTTAATTCTAAAGGGGTCATAGAACTAAAAAGGTTGAGAACCACTGCCCTAAAAATCCTCATTACCTGTCCGGGGGGGGGGGGGAAGCGCAGTTTTGCAGCAGGCCTGCCACCAAATCATCAGAAAATTACTCGGAGGACACATTGAATGTTGTTTCCCCTTAACGGAAGCTCAACCCTGGCAGCGCCAGAGATTTGAAATTAATTTCTTTAGTGATAATAGTGACACATCTATTAAACAATGCAATAGATCTCTTATCTTATCCAGGGCCGGCCCTAGGCACCTGCAACCTATGCGGCAGCAGTGGGCCCCGCACTTTCATAGGCCCGCGCTATTTCTATGAGGAAATTATTAAATTCAATCATTATAACTTATATATAACAGGAATTCCGTGGTCTCCTGATTCTCCAGGATTTTCTGGAAATCTGAAAATATTAAAATCTCCTAAAAAATATACAAAATTGTCATCTTAGGGGACCAATCCTACGCGATTAAAAAAAAACGGCATTTTCAGCTTTCATTTAATAAAAATTTATTGCAAAGACGAATGTGTTTTCTAATACAAAATCTTAAATTTGATATTATGCTTATCACTGCCCTGACTGGGCCCCGCGCAATCCATTTCGCATAGGGCCCAGCAATTATTAGGGTGGTCCTGATCGTATCCTATAAAATACAAACGCTACTTCAAAAAATTAAAATATTACGTCTTACGCGTCATGCATCTAGTCATGCATGTTAAAGGGAAACTCCGATGGTTTTTCAAATTTTAGTTATTGACATATTTAAATTCTGCGTAAAAAGTTGTAATAGTAAACATTTTACCATTTTTTATTTAAATGCTTAGAAACATTTATATTAAATAAATTAGTCAGTAAATTCTTGACATCTAAGAAAAAACGGGGTTCTATGAGATTTTGTTTTAAGCTAGTTCATACGTCACTTCCCTCAACAATACTGAAAGAGAAACTAGATTTGACCAATCGTATCGCTTCATTCTTACAGTAGCTGTTAGGCTTAGTGACGGCCTAGTCCAGAGCTATGATACTTATATATATATACATGTATAGATAAATCTAAAAGCATTAGGATAATCAACTCGAGAAAAAAAGGCATTTTTATCTAAGCCTCTCTCTGTCCCAAGAAGTAAATAGATCGTGTGTCTGACTGAATTGAACAAACTAGTCAGTGTAAGGCTAGTCGAGACTACGTGTAGTCAATCATGACAAGACAACCAAGCGATAGTGTTTGTTGTGTGATGAGTGGTCTGGCGAGAAAATACACACTGCCGTGGTTAGTCAAGCATGTAAATCTACTTTTAATACGCATTTTTTCTTTGCTTACAAGATCCTATATCTAACTGCATAGACCAAGATATATTTCTTTTACGAGAATGTAAACTTTGCTGTATGGTCTCCTGTTATACAATAAGTCAATAGATTAAAACACCTTTGTGACGTCACATAGAAACCCGGTGAAAGTCTGACTGTTTTGGATGCGCAGGAAAATTACGTCGGAAAAACATCAATTACTAAGTTATTATTGCAATGAAAAAAAAGAATCATATATTCATTATCTGTAAATCAAAACACATATATTAAAAATTGTCAAAACCATCGAAGTTTCCCTTTAACCAATTTAAATTCTGCTAAGTCACTGGTCTTCCTGGTAACTCATTCCAAGCTCTATTTGATACACTATGTTTTATTTAAGTGTTATTTCTTTCTGTCTTTATAATGACGGTGTCTTTACACCATTTATAATACATGAATTAATATAATTAGTGTACAGAAACAATCATTTTATTAATGTAGCGTACCGGGGAACTAAAAAACAATTATCCTTATATATAAAAGAGATGTGGCTATACGCAAAGCAATTTAAAACGTTAAAATATTAGGACAATCTTAATGTAACTATTTGTATTGCCATATATGCAATCATTGTATTTTAAAATGTAACTATTTAATTTGTACGCTTACTAATAAAATATGAAAAAAATCAACTTACAAATAAAAATAAAATTAAAATTATAAAAAAAAAACCAAGATTACAAAGAGAGTTGTGCTGTCACATAAACTCAGAGGCGGCCCCCGTGGGAGACGGATCCCTGTCGGATCCGCATATTCGCTGGTCGACTGAGGATGGCATCGAGCAGGTTATGAAACCGAGACCGTAGAGATAATCAGTCCTGCGCGCTAACCGCACGATTGCTATATCTACTAGATCTAGATCTAAAATATATATTTGGGATAATGTAGATGTAATTTAGATAAGATTTATATTTAAAAAAACACTATATAATTAATAGACTAATTGCAATATGAAATATTAAAATAGTAGATTAGTTTTAGTATTTTATAACATTGCACTATTGACAATCTAGACGTTAGAAATAAAAATCTACACTTTAAGCCTAGAAATTAAAATTATAGATCTTGATCTAGACTAAATCATGGCTGTCTGGTAGTGCGGTTTGCGCGTTGGACTGTCGTTTGGATTCATCGATGGTCCCAGGTTCAAACCCTGCCCGCTCCCATCCCCCGTCGTCCTACGAGAGGTTTGGACTACAACTTTGAAGGAACATCCGAAACATGTAAAACAACAAACATTCTAAACTAGACAAAGAAATTCTAGATCTAGATTCTATAATGATTTCAATTAGAACTTAAGTTTTAAAAATCTAGCTCTAGTGTAAAAAAAATCTAGATCTAGTGAAAAAAATCTAGATTAGATCTAAATCTAACTATTATGTCTTTTTAAAATGCGAGTCACATTACGAGGTTTAATAAACATTACCGAGTTGTTTTAGCATTTAAAGAATTTATTCCATATGACGTCAAAGGAAAAAAATTCACTACGTCACACGGCCTAGTTAAACTAAAAAAATGTCACCTATACGAGCAGCTTGTTGAGGGTTCATAGACATTGGTGCACCGAGTGATTTCTTTTAGCATTTCATTTGAAGAATTAACTCCATATGACGTCAAAGGGAAAAAAATCCACTACGTCACACGGCTTAGTTAGACTAAAAAATGTCATCTATACGAGCAGCTTGTCGAGTGTTCATAGACATTGGTGCACCGAGTGAGATCTTTTAGCATTTCATTTGAAGAATTAACTCCATATGACGTCAAAGGGAAAAAATTCCATTACGTCACACGGCCTAGTTAGACTAAAAAATGTCTTCTATACGAGCAGCTTCTCGAGGGATCATAGACATTGGTGCACCGAGTTTGTTCTTTTAGCATTTCATTTCATGGGCTAGTTAGACTTCATATATATATAAGGATTAAAGACGCTTTTTTTTTTGTTTTGTCTGTCAGTCTGTCTGTCCATCATGTTAATAGCGAGAAGAAAAAAAAATAAAAGCTATTGAAAATCTGATTAAAATTTAATTTCCCTTCCGAAACATCGCATTAGTTTTAAGTTTCTATAATAGATTGTTCCGGATGTTTATATATTTATAGTGAGAGAAAATTAGAATTCCAGATTAATCAAATGCCGTTAATTAAATTTGTGGCATGGTATGTTATGAAAATTAGATGTACCATAGCCTTATGGAGATTTTTTCAAACCATACTTTGGTGTTAGGAAGTTGTTTTCCTTAAAAATCAGAGCATAATATTAACGATAATTAGATTTTCTAACGTTTTATCTAGAAAGTTAAATTTAGTGTAAGAGAGAAGTGCGAATTTACATAAATAGTTAAACTATTTTTCATAAAAAATTCGGAACAATCAATTTTCGTAAATGAGAAAATTATTTGTTTTATTTATTAGAAGAGGGATTTCAAACATTTATTACCGTTATTAGGTTTTCATATAAACTTCGGATCATTTTGGCGACGATTTGTAAGAAAATTAATGTAATGTAGGTCGATTTCTTTTTCGAAACAAAATCCGGAACATTCTTTACCGATTAAACAACTTTTATTATATTTCGGCAAGAAAATTAACTGTAAAATAAGTCTAAAAAGTGATTTTCAATAATCGTTTCCAGTAACTTACTTTCTTATTTTAAAATCCTGAATAACCTATTGTCGATATTTTTGAAAAAAATAAAATTATTTGAAATAAATTTGTTTTAAGTTAAAAATTCGGAACAATCGATATTGATAAATAAACTATAGTGACGTAGTGTCAAAGAGCATTTATATGCTATTTACATAAAAAAACCGGAACAATATATTAAAGATTATTGGTTTCTTGCAATGTTTAAGTATGGAAATAAAATCTAATATAAGTTAGAAGAGCCTCTAGTGTTATTTGTTAATCTAATCGTGACGGACAAACCGACCAACAGACAAAACGTACAAAAATAATCTTTTTTTATTCGGATGGGGGCACTAAACAAAAAATAAATAAAATCTGATTTTTTTAAAAAGTTTAAGGAATTGGTTTAACACTGTGACATTTTGCGACGTTACGCTACTCCACGAAAGTCGCTGCATAAAAAGTCCATTTTAAAAAATGTGCATATTTACATACAAATTGCATTATAAGCCTTTATAAACAAACAGAACTGTTTTCTTTTTACTTTAGCAGCTAGTTGACCAGAAAAAACATTTTTAACTATTATTTATATTGTTGTAAGCATTTCCTGTACATTTTATAAATATATTTGACTTAGTGATACTGAAAATACACACAAATTGTCCTTCTTTGTTAGCATATTGTAACATTGCCTCCCTTACATTTACGTAATTGTTTTAGAATTGGTGTATTTTTTTTGAAAAAATCGCTTGCATAATTAATTTTATAAATTAAACGAATTACTTTTAGAAAACCAAAAGTAGCCGTTGCACCTAAACTTTTCAAGCCGCATTTAATGATGAAATAATATTTTTCATATCTCTTCTAGTTTTCGAGATCTGAGTGTGACAGACGGACAGACGACATTTTGCACAAATCTAATAGCGGCTTTTTCCTCTTACGGGTGCCGCTAAAAAAATATATTTAAAAAAAATATATAAATATAAAATAAAATATAAATCTTGGTCAGTGGTCGCGAATTGCGGCCCATTAAATTCCAGGCTGCGGCTCCTCTATGAAAAGGTTAGTGCAGACACAGACTACTATTTAATAACTTGGCTTGTAAAAGTACAAATGTTTTCAAACGTAAGCCTACAGAAAAAGCGGCACATGTTTAGAAAGGAACAATAGCACGGAGGGCGTTGGTAATCAAATCGACCAAAAAAAAAATGTACATCAGGTACAATATTTACAAAGCTTATATCGACTCACACTGACTTTCTGTGTGTCTGTTTGTCTGTCTGTGTAACGGATGCATATGTAATAAGATGTACTTGAAGTATTTCTAACGATTCTTCATTCTACTACATGCGTGCGTACCTTGTAGAATTGCGAGTTTCTAGAACATGACATTTGCCACAAGAATGAACAGGTACCAACAGGAACAAAGACTCAATAACCAAGTTCACTCAAGATGGAACTTCAAACAATGTTTAATACAGAATGGGCCACAGTCTAGTCCGTCACTAACAACGATGTTTACCCCTCAAGGGTCTAGCAGTAACTGATTTCTAAAAGTCTATTCTAACCTCTAACCCCAAAGTCTATGTCGTCACTCTAAAATGTGCGTTCACTGTCGGTCTAATAAAGTGCATAACTAAACTAGCTATCAAACATCGGTCTGTCCTAAAGTTTGTACACGTTAATTCTCCGACACCCAATCTAGGATCAAGCTGAAATTTTGCGCAATTATTTCTTTTACCTGACAACACAAGAATCAATTTTAAAAAAAGTAACCAATTAGTTAATTAACTATTGGTAATAAATCTATGAGTACCTGACTGATGTGGTGCTATAAGCTGAATTAATCCCCTTTATATTAGTTTACATTCTCAGGTTTAGTGAACACAAACATGAAATAGAAACAATAGATAACTATACAATCTTTCATTTTCATAGGCTCTTCGCTAGTAGAGTGGTTACCGTGTTGGCTTGAGAAGCCTGAGAAGGCTTTAGCCCACAAGTTCGAATTCAGGTCGTTCTTTTTGTTTTTTTAAATACATACATACAAAGCGATCACCCAGACACATTACTTTCTCTCCTTTTCCGATTGGTCCAGACAAGTGATAGGGTCATAGCTTGTTGAGTACGCTAAAAGCATGAAATAGCGCTAAACAAAAACTATTGGTAAAAAAAAATAATTCTAACCGCACAAATTTATTATTATTAGTCTATAACTATTAACAGGGCCGGACTTAACCATTGCGGGGCCCTATACGAAATGGATTGCGCAGGGCCCAGTTTGGGTAGGGATACGGGAAATAAGTGAAGAGTTTGTATTAGAAAATAAGTTCGTCTTTGCATTTTATTCATTCTTTACTATGTACAAAATTACTTTACGAACCTCGCGTGTAGCGAAATCATACAGTGTATCAAAAAAATTATGTTTCCTACATAGATCACGCTCAATAGCAAGAATTATCAAATGTTTCAATCTATCTTCGAGCATTATTGACCTCAAGTAATTCTTCATTAGTTTGAGGCGCGAGAAGCTTCTTTCACTAGATTTCACAGTTACGGGTATTGTATCACGCCCTTTTTTTATCGCGCGTAGGAGTGGCGTTTCCCATATTGAATGACACCCCAAATGACAATTTTGTCTAGATATTTCAGAAGATTTGTATGAGCTATCAAAATATTTTAATAATTTCCGGAGATTTCCATGAATTTTTCGTATATTTTGCTATTTCAGGAGATTTCCAGGATCTTCTGGTAAATCAAGGGCCGCGGAAAATCAGTTATAAGGTTATAAAGTGGTTTAATTTAATAATTTACACCTAGGATTAGCGTTGGGCCTATGAAAGCGCGGGGCCCACTGTGGTCGCATAGGTTGCAGTGGCCTAATGCCGGCCCTGACTATTACAGATTTAATTACATGTTCCAAACCTTATAAATCCAAACTAATTAATACACATTAATATAAGCTTTTCATAGTATTGTTTTCTTATTTTACTTGTTTTTAACGGCCCCCGAAAGGGGAATAGACGCTATTAGTTTTGTGGTGGTTTGTCAATTGTATTGCTAAATTAAGTAAGTTCTGTCATACTAACTACATAATTTACAAAAAGAAATTTTACTTTTATTTATAAAGAGAAAAAGTCTATTTAGTATACATAGAAGTGGAAAATAATTTAAAACAACAATTAATAAGTAGTTATTCATGTCATCGCTTGCACTGCAGCGAGACTTTCAAAACACTGAAAAGTGAGAGATTTTTTTTTACCTTAAGGCTTTGAATAAGAGATTGGCCCTTTACAAAACAATTAGATCAATTAGATAATCATCAGTTAGGCCAAGTTCACATCTAACTTCACTTTCACTTTCACCTGCCCCTTGTTCTGCTGGACCGTAGGGGGCATCACATAAGATCGGTCAACCTACTTTATTCATTCCTCTACCTTTACCCTTACTTTCTTGACCCTTGTAGTTTTGTAAATATTATTTAGCTATTTATATATTTGTAAAAAGTATTATCTTCACGAAAGTATCATAATAAGTTTGAGTTCATTAAAAACATATTCAGCCAGGGTGATCTCAAGATTGTCATTGGATCCTTAGTGTATTCATAAATACGTCTTGCTCTTTGAAAAAGCATAAGCTGTATTTTTAGAATCGGGATCTTTTGGATGAGAAGTTGACCAAGCGCTGATCTAAGATGTCACATAACACACATCCCTTCCACTCCCCCCCCCCCGCCTTTCTACTTCACTTTGTTTAGTTTACATCTACCATTGAACGACAAATATTCCAATCATTCAAAATATCTTAGAAATTAGTTCTTGCAAACAGCTCGATATAACAAATGACTTTCTGTTGTTGAGGATAAACAACTATCCTTCTTTTTAGCTGTTCTTCAAAACACCTTTGTCTTCTATAATTCTATGTAAAACATTCAGTGGTGATCATTGCGCTGTGGGAAGTCCTCAGGACCTGGTTCTTATTGTCTTGAACTCGTTATGACCATTTCTGCAGGTCCTGATACTTGTCACGGACAATACACATTTAGAATATCTTTTGAGAACCTCCTTCTTGATTACCCCATGAGAAACATGTGCACTATGTGACTTTTTTGTGTGTTGTCTGTCTTGTGTTGTTATCTTGGAAATGTATTCTCAAAATAAATACAATAAATACAATATGGCTAACTTTGGACTGAATCATTTTTCATCTTGACTAAAGCTCCTTTTACAGCCAACGTGGGAAACAAATGCATTCTGTTCCCTGACATCATTATCCCTAGAAATCTCAATTTCTTCTTGCATACTTTTTATTTCTACGTAATTTATATTAATGGCAGACTTTGGGAATGCTTGATGTCTGATGTCTGTCGTCATTTGATAAATATTGAAATATTGTTGATAGAACTGAATGAGCCAGTAGCTCAATAGCTTTGATGGGAAACGTTCCTTAAATCAAGGCAGTGTTCACATCCATAAAGAGGGCACAAAGCTAAATGTACAAAGTTAAATGTACAAAGCTAAATGTACAAAGCTAAATGTACAAAGCTAAATGTACAAAGCTAAATGTACAAAGCTAAATGTACAAAGCTAAATGTACAAAACTAAATGTACCGTTTACAAATTATAATGTAGCGTTTTGGATATTTTGTTGGAATTTCAACCAAAATTATTGGTAGCAGACAAAACTTATATTTAAAAATATTAATTGTGCATAAAAATGACACTTTTTTTTACTTCTATAATGGCAAAATTGCATTTCTTTTCGCCTGGGTGTCATCCCCTCGTGGGTGTCATCCGGTGGGGCCAGCACCACCGCACTACACTGACGGAACTGTAGTTTTGCTGTAATTTTTTAAATTATTTATTTATCAACCACCCCACCCCCTTTGTAATTTGGTGAATGTAGTTTGCTTTTGTTTTTCTCGGGCTGTCGCTTGAATTCTCGTAGTTTTATTTTATTAATAGAGCCTATGAACAAAAACATGTCAATGAGTGAGTATTTTATTTTAGAGGGAGAGGAAGGATTTGAACCCCCAACCCTCGTGGCTACGCCCATGATTAAACTTAAGATGCCTGTAAGTACTTCATTTGTTTTCCAAGGGCTCACTAGACGGCTCCAACTGACAACAAACTGCAGGTTAAATCTTTTCTGCTACGTGTTTTTGACTGATTTCGGTCACAGTATCTCCGCCCACTGGACAATGTTGTAGTAGATTATGTGGGAGTTCAAATACTTACCAAACGTCCACTCCAGCGGTTCTAGCAATATGTATTATTTCTTGCTCTGTGTTCTGTGCTACATTTTGTCATGATCTTTGTCGTCTTCCCTGCCATCCTATTTGGAGACTTCGTAAGATGGACGTAACAAAGTCAAAGTCTGAACTTTAGATACAGATACACGCAGACGTAACGAATTTTATGGTATCCCCTAACTTGTGAGTGTATTTGGAATCGTTTGAAGATTAAGATTGCAAGAATACAAGTAAAACTACATGTAATTTTAAGTAAATAGAAAAATATCTTTGGTTTGTAGTCAATGGGTAAAAGAGAAAAAAGGAATCAGATCTGGCTTCAAAAGTCGTGAACCAATAAAAAACAGATGTGATAAAAGATCAGTTCGTTGACGAGGGTCCTTCAGAGTCTCTGACGTAACAGTTGGTAAAGAACCAATCTGTGTAAAATACTTTGATTTGGTCAAGAGTCTCTAGAAATTTCGGTTCAACCTTTTTATAGACAGATAGTTGAAAAGTAAGCTTGACCATATGTAGGTCTGTTTTTTTACATTTTTTCTGTTTTGTTTGTGTTTGTGTGTGCTATGGGGATTTTCATCGTAAGCTTAAAAATGTCAAATGTCGCAAAATTAGACTTCAATGCTGCTAACTACATTTTAAAAAATGAGCTACATGTGGAAGAGCTAAGAATGCAATGCCAAAAAGATCGAAAAATTATCATGTAACTTAAAAAACGTATCTTATCCACAATATCTTAGTCTGTACACCGAATACACAAAAAAAGATTGCTATTTAAAGTTTTCCTCTATATATGAAAATCTCGAAGTGAGGTAGCTTCTGTAAGGCAATGCCTATTGTATAATGTACTGGATCTAAGTTTTACGTATGTGAACCTAACCATTCAAAATCATCGTACGTTTGTTTGTACTTTCACTCCAATTAGTTTCGTGATCTAGAACTTACTTTTTGACCTGGTGACTACCTTGATAGATAGAAATCAGGACTTTGCATTCTTATAAAGATAAGGTAAGTTGTAAGGACACTAGCTAGACCTAATCAGTTGGCATTTTGTGTTTGTGTTTTTTTTAATCGCAATGAGGTAAACTTTGACAACTACTGTTTGAGTAGTCTCTATGTCAAACTTCAATGTTTTATACACAAAAGATTTTAGTTACACATTTTTTTTTTGTATTTCTTATAACCTTTTGGTTGAGAATTATTTTTTGAGCCACTAGAAATATATTTTATGATAGTCCAGATATATACCTAAATAAATACATGTTTGTAAATACGGATCATGTAACAAAATAAAAAGCTATACCTAAATTGAACTTTATAAATATAAACAAACAAATCTAAAAGATATTTTTATCTATGACGGAAAAACTTTTATAGGTTAGCATTTTTTGGTGTATCCGGTCTACAGAATAAAAAAAAAGAGGTTACTTTTTATAAGTATATAATTATTTTTTTTTCACTTTTTATCACAGAAGAATCAGATTTTCTGAGCTTTTCCATTTGGCAACGATGGATGCTCAATTTAGCATCTTGAAATTGTTAAGATTATCTTGAAAATGTTACATTTACAAATAAAAGTTTATACACAAATAGAAATTGATACAAAAATATATCAATGTTTCATAGCTGATCCGTTTATTTTTATAACCGATCATACAAAACTTTTATCATGAAAATAAATTAAAAAGTATATTTTTATTTTAGATTGAGATTTTCTTTTAATTATTATTAATTGTGGTTAAACAATTTATAGGCCTAATGGTTAAAATACTCTATAACAGTGTAATAAAAAACAAATAATGCAAAGTTTATAGCAAACAATATCTTAGTAAATATTACAAATACCAAAAAATGCAGCCCAATCGACACATCTACGGCGATACTATTATGTCTAGGAGTTGAGTTGATACGCTTCAGACTTGGTGTCTATAGGAATTGACTTGAAATAAGAGATGAACAAGAAAATATTTTTTTAATATAAAAAAAACGCTTATACAAGGGAAAGCACTGCACAATAACTGCCATATCTCTTAATACTGTACACTTTTCTATATAAAATATACCAATTTAATAATTATCATTTATTATTAACAATTTAATTGGTTAGTTTTTAACTGATAAATGTGCTGTCATCGACAATGAATAAAGTTTCAACTTGATCCGAGACTAGGAAGTGGGAGATATAACGTGGACAAGATTCGAACCAGACAGACGGAGATGAAAGTGAATTGATTTCCTTTGTTGATATAATTACAAAGCTTGTATCAACTCAGTGAACTCACTCTGTCTCTCTGGTAAAAAACTGTGTTCACGTTATTTTTCCCACACCCAAGGATTTTGTTATATTTTGACTAATTTCGATGCTTGTTTGAAGGTTTTGTTATGTAGGACAAAGCTTGGTCTGTACGTGAAACATGTACTTTTCGTTCCTCCATGGGCCACGAAGACCTACCTTCATTTTATAATATGTAATCATTTCAGATCCTGTCTGGTCTTTGTTCTCTTCTGGTTTTCGGTGTGGGCCGACATTGACATACCCATCACTAATCATTGGAATGGCGGCTTTCAAGGTGAAGGTTGCTTTGAAATCACACAGGAACTTCATTCTTGGACAGTGACCCTGACCTTTGACCAGCCCATCACCAGTCTGAACGTGAGTTGTCAAGCTTGATTTTTCTAAGGCTCGAATTAAAAATTTTAAAATGAAGCAAAAGTAGACATAATGGAGAAACAAAGAGAAACAATGGTCGTAGTGCTTAAAATAAAATATCTTTTAAAATTGCATCGCTTCATTAAGGATCAATTCACACTTTCCAAACCATACTTGTAAACATTTAACAGCCCCAATTTTACAGGTTTTGTAAATAACATTTTCTTAGAAAAAAATATTTTGTAATCTTCTGCTTCATGTAAGTCTCCCGTGTAATTGTAAAATACAAACTATTTGATTTCTGTCTACTGAGACTGTAACCTGTGCATGTACTCCCTCGTATTGTTTCCAGGCCTGGACAGCTGAGCTGGCTGAGTCCAAAGATGGAGGTAAAGTTTTTGTGTTACACAACAAGGAATGGAACAAAGACGAGCATGTGGGGGACAAACTGTGCATCAGCTTCCAGGCCTCGAGTAAGTACAGCCAGCTACAGGAGGGCTACAGGAGGGCTACAGGAGGGTAACTAACAGGAGGGCTACAGGAAGGCTACAGGAGGGCTACAGGAGGGTAACTAACAGGAGGGCTACAGGAGGGCTACAGGAGGGCTACAGGAGGGTAACTAACAGGAGGGCTACTGGGGTTACAGAAGGGCTACAGAACAGTTATTGGAGGGTTACTGGATGGCTACAGGAGGGTTACAGGAGGGCTATTGGAGGACTACAGGAGGTTTATAGAAGAAGGCAGCATGAAGCTACAGGAGAGAAACAGTAGGGCAACAGGTATTATACAGAAAAGATACAGGAAGGATTCAGCCGTCTATTCCCATTCTCATCACATACTAGCAAGTTGCTCTTATACAAATTAGTCCTTTTTGTTACAGCGTTACGTTACAGTTCTATTACAATTGTGTAAAAAGCTAATTTGTAACAAATATTTAGTACAACTTTGACTTTATTTTTTTTAAAAAGTAATTAAAAAATAAACTAAACTATTCTGTGCCTTCAGCCACCGGAGATGTACAGCCAAAAATAACAGCCTCTCTGTCCGGTGATTCAGGCCCTGTGACCACATCAGGACCTTTGACAGGTAGATTTAATTACTTTGATTGTAAAATAACTTTTTCACTCTGCTGTATCTATCGAGAAATCTAACTTTTCATTTCTAATTATATATCACTATTAATGACTAAGGATCTAAGATTTTGAATAAAAAAACATTTCCTTTGTGGGCTGAATTGTTCTTTTCAATGTAAACTATATCGTAACAGCGTGATTAAATGTGATACCTGACTCATACTTAATCCTAGGAATCGAAGAACGAACGTTATGTAAGGTCAGTATAAACAAGAGAAATGATTTTTATTTCTGTTTATTTCCAGCTGCTCCTGGACAGACCCTGAAACCAACCAACCCACCAGGTAAGAGTTGATAAATTGTTACCTTGACATTTTAATCACACCTAAGCAAATTGCCACAGACAATACTAAGTTTTGCTAGTTTGATTGCTGCTAACATCGGTGCAGTGGAAAGCGGAAACAATTAGATTAAAACAAAACTCCAAAGCGCTACATTCTTACACTTAGTAGGCTGCCTGGCCTTATGTACTCATTTTTTTAAACGTATGATAAATATATACGTGATAAGAATCAATTTGTAATAGACTTTCCCAATATAAAACTAGACTCATTAGGTTCGATTGTCTCAAGAAGTCAACTTCTATACATAATGGTGCGACCTCATTTAATTAGGCCGGTGTTTCCTAAAACAGGAGAGTGTCCCGCGAGGCCTGAATATGTGTTTCACAAACTACTGGAATAATTAACAAGTAGGCCACCCGTGAATTAACTTCTCTTAAAAAAGAGCAAAGTGTTCCGTTATATATTCAGAATGTGCGAAATGCTATGTTAAGGAAAAGGTTTGGGAACCACTGAAGTAGATGATGCAGCGTTACATTGGAATGAAACAAATATTAAATAGTCTCCATTGATTTATCACTTTCAGGAACTTTTACCCCAGGAGCCGCCAGACTGGCCATTAATGGGACTTTCTTCACCTACGACAATAAGAGGGTGTTTCTCTCTGGTGCTAACCTCCCTTGGATCAGCTACGCCTATGACTTTGGTGAAGGCCAGTTTCAGTACCGCAAGGCTCAGCTGGAGAACCAGCTGAAGCTTTTACACGAAGCTGGAGGAAATTCAATAAGTAAGTTCCTGTTTTTTTTTGTGTGATCTCGTCCGGGTCAGAGTTCATTTAATTGTTTGAGAGTTTGGTGGATGTCTTTGTGTCGAGTAGCTTCACAGAAAACGACAAACATCTAAGAAGAAAAAAGTAGCTTTGTATTTTATGTAGGATGGTTCAGAGAACCTGTCTGATATTTGAGATGAACTGCCCACTGGTTTCCAGATCAGGCAGCTCTCCATACACACGGAGAACCTGTCTGATATTTGAGATGAACTGCCCACTGGTTTCCAGATCAGGCAGCTCTCCATACACACAGAGAACCTGTCTGATATTTGAGATGAACTGCCCACTGGTTTCCAGATCAGGCAGCTCTCCATACACACGGAGAACCTGTCTGATATTTGAGATGAACTGCCCACTGGTTTCCAGATCAGGCAGCTCTCCATACACACGGAGAACCTGTCTGATATTTGAGATAAACTGCCCACTGGTTTCCAGATCAGGCAGCTCTCCATACACACGGAGAACCTGTCTGATATTTGAGATGAACTGCCCACTGGTTTCCAGATCAGGCAGCTCTCCATACACACGGAGAACCTGTCTGATATTTGAGATGAACTGCCCACTGATTTCCAGATCAGGCAGCTCTCCATACACACGGAGAACCTGTCTGATATTTGAGATGAACTGCCCACTGGTTTCCAGATCAGGCAGCTCTCCATACACACGGAGAACCTGTCTGATATTTGAGATGAACTGCCCACTGGTTTCCAGATCAGGCAGCTCTCCATACACACGGAGAACCTGTCTGATATTTGAGATGAACTGCCCACTGGTTTCCAGATCAGGCAGCTCTCCATACACACGGAGAACCTGTCTGATATTTGAGATGAACTGCCCACTGGTTTCCAGATCAGGCAGCTCTCCATACACACGGAGAACCTGTCTGATATTTGAGATGAACTGCCCACTGGTTTCCAGATCAGGCAGCTCTCCATACACACGGAGAACCTGTCTGATATTTGAGATGAACTGCCCACTGGTTTCCAGATCAGGCAGCTCTCCATACACACGGAGAACCTGTCTGATATTTGAGATGAACTGCCCACTGGTTTCCAGATCAGGCAGCTCTCCATACACACGGAGAACCTGTCTGATATTTGAGATGAACTGCCCACTGGTTTCCAGATCAGGCAGCTCTCCATACACACGGAGAACCTGTCTGATATTTGAGATGAACTGCCCACTGGTTTCCAGATCAGGCAGCTCTCCATACACACGGAGAACCTGTCTGATATTTGAGATGAACTGCCCACTGGTTTCCAGATCAGGCAGCTCTCCATACACACAGAGAACCTGTCTGATATTTGAGATGAACTGCCCACTGGTTTCCAGATCAGGCAGCTCTCCATACAGTTTGTCGTCTATTCAAACGATTAAAAATGCAAGTTCGTTAATTGCAATGGTACAGAGGGAACGTTTTGGTGTTTTTCCTTAAGGTGCTCAACTACTTTGAAGTCAAGCAGAGTCTAGCATTTCCCAGGATAATATTTCAATTTCGATACATACATATTGTGTATTCTTCAAATCATCGTGAAATTAAACACACGCATTTGTGTTTTTTTTGGTATATAAAATATAATTATATTATTTTGTAATGACATTTGATTGGCTCTGAAGATTTGTAATGACATTTGATTGGCTCTAAAGATTTGCAGTGACATTTGTTTGGCTTTAATGACTTTTAATAGTATTTGATTGTCTTTGATATTTGATTGGCTTTAATGATTGGAAAAGACATTTACCTTGCAATACTGTTTTGTAATTCTTTTAGGACTTTGGATCCACATTCAGGGAGAGACAACTCCTGCGTTTGACAGCAGTGGCATGGTCTTAGGACTGGACACTAAAGGGACATTCATCAATGATTTTATTGATCTCTTGAATCTTGGACAAAAGTGAGTGCGTCCCTACTCTATGTAGACTTAGCAGTTTGAAATGGACAAAAGTTTTCATTTCCAAACTCAGCCAGAAACTTGGTGTGTAGAACGTTTCTTGTGAAAACTTCGTAGAAGACAGTGAGTAGATTTATTTAGTAACTTTAGCACCTCTGTTAATGAGGATGTTATCTATCTAAAACAACGACCAGCTAATGAATGTTAAGTACTCATCAGAAATGCCTGAACCCAGGGACATCCTAAAAATCACAAACTTCTGGCTTCACCAGAGTTGAACTCTAGACCACCTGGTTCATAAGCCAAGCGCTTTGCCATTGTGTCAGCATGCCCCAAGACATATAATAACTTCGGCTTGGCAGCTACTTTTTTTTTATTTTGCAATGTACACATATTTTTTTTTAAATCTTTTATAATCAAATATTTATTATTTAACTTAAGACATTAGCAAAAGATAAATGTAACTTTGAGACAAAGAGAAAATCTATTTCACTTTATTTATATTTTATCTAGAAGTAAAAAAAAAACATAACAATTCATAAGCAAAAAGTAAAATTTGAAAAATTAATTAGAAAACTAAAAATGGAGGAAATAAAGGGAAGAACTCAATATTTATAGTTATATATTGTATACTGTAAGATTTTTTTTTTCTATGTCAAACAAAATTAATAAATAATGTGAGACACTTAATTAGTATTTTAAGTTTGTAAAGAGACTCACCATAGCTGACGGACTTTGAAAGCGACTTTAGTGACGTTACGACTTAGTTGGGTTAGAGATCACTTATGTAAATATAGTCAGTTGGTGGATTTCATAGGGATAACGTGTTTTATAGACAGAGACTTGACTGCCTTCAAAATGTCTACCAGACGATGGTTCTCTCAACCCTTCTATATGGCTCTGAGACATGGACATTATACAGAAAATAACTAAGACTTCTTGAGCGCTTCCACCAATGATGCTTGCGCTCCATTATGGACATCTGCGGACAATGGTTAGGCTTGCCCTGGATGTGGCTAAATATGTAGCCACGGGAAATACTGCATTCCTCAATAATCTTAGGACTCGAAGACAAGTCTTATTGTTATAACAATCGGTTATGTTTTAATGGCTTCATGTTTTGTTAAAAACAATGACTAATTGTGCAAAGTTTCAACTTGATCCGTGAATGGGAAGTGGGAAAAATAAGGTGTGCAAAATGTTTTAGATATACCGACAGACTGAGTTGATATAACCTTTGTTAAAAAAAAAAAAATAAATAAATTTCTAATTGCTTGTCAGATAATATATACCATGCATTAATTTATTTCTAGATACGATATACTCATCACGCCATGTCTGTGGAACGCTGCTGTCAACCAAGACACACATAACAGACTTGACGGTCTCATTAAGGACCCGGTGAAACTCCAGTCCTACATTGACAAAGCTTTGATTCCTTGGGCTACCGCGGTCAAAGGTCATCCAGCTCTGGGTTCTTGGGATATCATGAATGAGCCCGAGGGCATGTTGAACCCGGAAGTGGTAAGTGAGGTTTTGATTGTTCTTTGATATATTTTTGTAATGTTCATGTAAATATCCACTTATACTCTGTGAGACCGAAGAATAATCATGTGGGTTCACCACTTTTTTAAAATAACTCCACACCACTTATCTCGATTTGTAAATATTCTCATAAATTATACACAGAGTAGATATATCTATAAAGGATAAAGTACGCCTACATCATTATATATTTATTTTTGTTTTAAAAGTATGAAATCGTAAGTCTATGACATTAATACTGTATGTGTAGGATCCCTGTTTTTTCAAAATGTAGAGTTTTTCAATTAAGTTAAAGACAATTAGATCTTAGTCTTACTTTCTGTTCTGTAGTTGGTCAAGAGAAAACTAGACAAAAAGTTTCCAGTGCTACATTTTTAGTTCTACTGTTAAGTGAGTTTTTTTCTTCTACTTTTAGTCTAATCCTGATCCCTGCTTCGACACAACTGCCCTTAGAAACAGTGGCGCTGGGTGGGCAGGGAAAAAATACAACTACGAAGAGTTTCTCAGGTAAATCTTTAGTTGCTTTTGTAATTTCTTTCTTAACAAAATATGTTTTGGTTTGTTGGTTTAGCTATTTTTGAAAGTGGTGATATGTTAAGATTGTTTAGTTCAGAACATATTAGTCATACATTCTGCTAGATATCGACCCACTATGTACATTTTCAATTAGGGAAACTTTATTGACCTTGGTTAATAGAAATTAAGCCTTTACGATTCTTAGAACAAATATGAAAATAATTATATATTTTTTTAGATTTCTCAACTGGCAAGCTGCAGCCATCAAAAAAGTCGATCCGACATACCTGGTCAGTGTTGGTGTCTCCAATCCCAGATTTAACACAGACAAGTACGGCAATGTTGACCACTACTCGGACAGCTGCTTGGTCAAGGCAGGCGGGAAACCAGAGGTTGGCATCTTAGCAACTTATCAAATTGACAACTTTCTATTGCCATTGTTTTTAACTCAATGAAATTGTTTGCCTAGAGCAAAGTTTTTTTATAGCAAATAACTTTGTTTCATATATGTTTACAATTTCTTTATTCAACTCGTATCTTTGTGAGTGTAACCTGGACCCGGATCTCGAAAACGGCTCTAATGATTTTCTTAGAAATTCAACAGTTGATGAATATCGCTGAGAAAAAATATTAGTTCGATGGCCACAGGGAAAACTCTAGTTTGAAATTTAAATTTGGCCAGCGAACGAGAAAATATTTATCTTGAACGTAATTTATGTCTTCGGGTATTTCTTCGTGTAGTCTTTATATTAGTCACTAGTTCAATCAGTTTAGTCTCTAATCAATTTATGTTCAGGAACATTTTGCTCATCGTTTTTCTAGGTCTAGATCTAAAGGTCTATCATATTATAAATTGTAGATTTATACATTCGCTTGTCCGGGATTTTTGTCTCGGGGTGAAAAAGGGGGGGGGGGGAGAAATGGGGCGGGGTAAAAAAAAACGTTTCTTTTTTTGTTTAATCTGACAAACTCGTTAGTTATTTAGATCAAAACCATCCCTAAATTACTTATATAAAAGAATTATAATCTTTAAAAAAAACTTTTTGTTTTCTTGTTTTGAACAATGTTTTTGTTTTATCTTTTTTTGTTTCTTTGCTCTTATCCCAGGGAGTGATGGACTTTTACCAGTTCCACTCGTACTCCTGGCAAAACAAATTCAGTCAAGAAGCAGCTTTCACGGTAACTGTTTTTGTTTTCCTTTCATTGAGTCGTTCTTGTTGGAATGATTTATATGCTCAGACATTTTGGCTTTTGTTTGTGATTTTTGAAAATCTAAATCTCGTTTTTGAAGTAAGCATGAATTTAGTACGATCTCAAAATAATCTCAACACCTCAGACTCTCAGTTCAACTAAGCATCTTCTAAATCCATTTTATCTGTAGACAAAAATGTTTTTTTACCACCGTGATTCCAATGTCTTTAAACAGAATTGTCTCCTTTCAGAATTCGTTCTCAGACTACGGAGTCTCCAAGCCAATCCTTGTTGGCGAGTTCTGGACACAAGATGGCGGCGGCATGACCATCACCCAAATGTTTGACTACGTCTACAACCACGGTTACGCTGGTGCCTGGAGCTGGGACGTGGTAGGTCATCCAGACCAGAGGACCGGAGTTAGCCACATCAAAGACTTGACTTCCAATGGACCTATACCAATCAACATTCATTAATTGGTTTCCACTGTTAGAGACTGATTTTGATCAGAGAATTTGTTTCTCTTTGGTTTAGTGTGGGATAGTCTCGAGATGTTGATTTTTATAGTGTGGAACTATTTTGTCATGTTGAAATTAACACAATATGAGTGGAAATAAACTGTATATTTTGTACCATTCAACTATTTGTATGTTTATGTTTTTTATGTCTACTTTGTAATAGTATTTGACTTCATATAAATTTTAAAACATGTGCAAGTGATCACATTTTGGTTATTTTTAATTCGTATAAAGTTGGCTTAATAAGATTAATACCGTCAGAGAGTTCTAAATTTTTAAAATTTCCCCTAACCCTCAACCAATTTGTGCTTGTTCTATGAACTTTATAAAATATATGTTTGAGGATTATTATAAAGCTGTACACTAAATAACAAGAAGAGAAATTAAAGGATGGCTGCCTGGTCGTGCGGTTTGCGCGCGGGACTGTCGTTCAGATTTATTGATGGTCCCGGGTTCAAACCCTGCCCGCTCCCATCGCCCGTCGTCCTGTGGGAGGTTTGGACTAGTAAGTAATTATCTTGAACTCTGAAGGAAAATCCGAAACATGTTAAACATTTTTACAAACAAGAGTTTGTTTCATATTGATTAAGATCTATGTGCATATATTATGGTGTGTGTGTGTGTGTTTAAGAATCTTAAGCTCATTTTAAAGTAAATGACAAATATGTATCAAGATTATTTAAAGGCATCGCTATTAGGATTTAACAAGACGTGCGTCACATTGAAACTGAATAATCTCTTTGAGTCTATCAAGGCAATACAATAACCGAACTACACCTTGTTACGCAAACAAACAAAAATATCCAACCCTAACTCTGTTCGGACACAGTATTTACTTTTATTTTATTCTTTGATTAAAAGTAAGATTGGATTTAATAGAGACATTAAATTAAATCCCAACATCTAACAGTTGTTGAACCATTTGCTATTACAAGTCTATGAATCCTTGTTTATTTTGGCACTGACTTTATTTTAATTTGAGCACTATGATACATTTTATTTTAATAACTGTGGGCTAAATATTCATAAATTCTTAAACCATTATATGATCTGAAAAAAATTAGCGTAAATTTGGATAAACCAAGAATAATTCAGTATGTAGTACACGTAAAGCATACATGATATACTATTACCAAAGTACCAACGATACGTTGGCTTGGCCCTGGCATTATTCTTAACCACACAAAAAAAAAAAATTCGATGTTTAATCAATATTTTTTATCTTGAATTTATATTTCAAACATGAAAACATATCGACAGTTTCTGAATCTTTGTAGTCTAACAGTGATCTCTCTCAAAGCCAAGCTTTCTGGTCTCCTTGTGTCTTTGTTCCACTCCAAGCAGTGGATATATGTAGTGTCTGAAGTATTTCTAAGTAGAAGAAAAGTTCCTTCATAAAGTGTTGACCAGTGATCACAATGATGTTTACATTTCTCATTGCTCAAAGAACTTTTTGTTTATTATAGAAAGTAGATTGCGAAAGAGAACACTTAGAGAGTTTGTGGGACACAAATAGACACAAACTCGTACGATGTAGTTCTATACCAATCGGAAGATCCAAATACTGTCTTTGTCAAATACATTCCATGAAATACTTCCATTGGAAGTCCCTTGGAAGTGAACATATAGAATGCACGCATGAGAAATGAGGCCCAGAAGTGCTACATGACAAAGAAAATGATAAAGAGCTAGCTTTTTGGTGTATTCGGTCTACGAACTAAAGGAAGTGTCCATATGTTAGGTTTTGTTTTTTGAAAGGTACTTGATAATTTATGTGCACTTGTTAGCACTACAAAATGAAATGTTCTAAACTCTGTCCACAAACCAATGTCACCATATAAAGGAAAGATAAGAGTTTTATTTTATGGCTTGAAAAACTTATTTCATAAGAAAAATGGACAACTAACTAGAGGTCATACAGGAGTTTGATACCAAGATCTACTTCCACGTATTGAAATCTTGTTGACAATTTTAACTCAACATTTTTTTTTTATTTAGTTGGTAACAATGACGTTCAGTTTAACGTCCTTGACATTGTGAAGTTTACTGTGAACATTTCCAATAGAACTGAAATCTGAGGATATTTTAGCATTTTGAATCACTTGTGTACTTTTTAGAGACCAAGAGATTACAAGATAGAAAAAAGAGATCAGTGGAATGACACCATAAGGAAGGATTGTACAGAGCAACTATTAGCATGTTTACATTTAACTCAACTCAAGTTGGCAATCTGTATACAGTAAAATCGTGCCTAAAGCGCCTGGAGCGTCCAGTTATTTGTCATCAACGGACGCTGCTAATGACGTTCTTGACATTCCTAAACATTTGTGAAAGAAGATTTATTTGAATCAGTTTTCATGGTCAGAATAGTCCATTTAGGATCAAACTGTCTTGTAAGTAAATTAGACTTTTAAAACTTATTTTCAAAATGGTGAATCTATAAAAAAAAAAAAGGTGGACATTTAATTTAAAGAAACATAAAATGACTAGAAGTCAATGCTACAACTATTTAGAGAAATAGTAATGGCGAAATTGTTCAATAGCTCTTTACATTTTAAGATTTAAACCTGACAGACTGTCAGACAGAACAAAGTATTTGCCCTACGGCAGCCGCTCAAAATGGGTTATAAAAGAATTGTAAAAATGTGTCTTTTCTTTAGTGTGTTTGTTTAGGCCATTATTGAAATAATTCTCTACAGTGTTCCCTGATGAAAACATTCATGGCCTCTTTGTTGATGTAGATAACTCTGTCTTGTTTTGGGGTTTGGTTTTAGGTAACATTTATGTTCTTACTATTTTTTTTTTCAAAATACCTTACATTCTGATATGTTGTGTTTATAGTACGTTACATAGTATCTTTCACATCTACGCTTCATTTCTGACCCGGCCACTTATCTCTACTCGTTGTGTCACTACGTACACATCACAGCAGTACAGAACTAGCGTTGATGCCAACTCTAAATTGAACTGCTAGACAGAAGGACAAGTTGATCTCTATCCTGAGGTAAGGAAACCTTTATGTTTTGGTTGAACAACAAATTGAAAGGAAGGAAGACATGGAAAGAAACGAAAAGAACTATTTTTTCCTTGATGCATCACATTTGTATTCAATGCAAAATGTAAATGTTTAGACGAAGGTTAACATGTATAACTTTCCTTCATCTAAGATTGTGGAGCTAGACCAATGACTAATCTCAAAGTAGTGTCCTTTATGTCCTTTTCTAAATTAAACTCTACAAATACAAAGTTTCACATTACAAAAAGATATACAATTCAGAAGTTGAAGAGCTAAAGAATATGTTTCTTTCAATACACTGTCTGTAGTTTGAATAATTTATTTTAAAATGCTTTGTCAGAGCTAAAACATTCTGTATCTTCTATCGACAAAGTAGGTCACATTGGCACAGATCTAAATATTTTCGCTTATTTAGGCCTACTACCTTTTTGAAGATGTAAAATAATTATGGAAACAGAGAACAAGTTTAAAAAACCAAGCATCGAAACCCTGACCCACTATTTGTCTAACTCGACGTACTAGTGTTACAGCTTTCAAAATAGTTTTTCTTCTTTCTTCAGAACCTGCATTTTGTGGGCCTCTCTGTGGGCTTCCCTGCTGCTCCCTGCCTGTATTCTGTGTATGTGCTAGACTAGGTCTAGTCCATTATTATTTCATTTTTTGAATATTGTCTTATGTTTGTTTATTTTGTAATTGCAGGCTATAATTCCTGTCTGCAATACTGCCTTAAGGCCTAACTGCATTATTTTGGCTGTAGTTCTGCTGTATTGCTGCTAGTAGTTTACTGTTTAGTGTTGGGGTAATTTAGGTTATTTGAGGGTTGATTAATTATTTAGTAGTGTGTATATATAGTTTTTGTTTATTTCTAAGTTTATTTTCGTATTCACCTATATTTTTATTGCTTTGTAAGTTGGTTGTAAATAAAGTGTATCTAAGTTTGTTATATAATTGTAGTTGGTTATTTTATCTTTAGTTAGCTAGTTTAGTTTAGCTTAGTTTAATTGTGCTGTCTGGTTGCTTAGGCGACTCTAGCCCACCCAGTAGAGCTACCACCTGCCTACTGTAAAAAATGAATAAATGTTGAGCAGCAGCAGATAACCAAAAAAAGGGCCTCATTCAGTAGCGCCACCCTGACCTGCTCACAGAAACAAATGAAGAAACTAGAGAAGTCTGTTATGTGCCTGAAACTTTTGTTCCTGGTATACCTGCGTCCAAGCTTTCTGCTGTGAACCTTAAAGACCTCTGTTTATCGAACCATGAAAGCCTCAAGACCGTTTCTGATTCCTTGCCTTGGATGACGTCGGGTGAATACGGGCCCCAACACTGGCCGAGACCCAGTGAAACTCCAGTCCTACATTGACAATGCGTTGATACCATGGGCCACCGCGGTCAAAGGTTATCCAGCTTTGGGATCATGGGACATTATGAATGAACCTGAAGTCATGTTGAACCCAGAAATCGTGAGTTTATTTCTCTCTCTCCTCTCTCTCTCTCTCTACACACACATATATATATATATATATATATATATATATATATATAATTAATATACTATATATAGATACAAAGAGAGAGAGAGAAAGAGAGAGAGAAAGAGAGATCTTGTATTTGTTGTTAATTTCAAAATTTATATTTAAATCACCATGCTTTAAATACCTTCAAGTTATGTACATTGTTTTTGTTTATTAGACTGAGAGAACTAATACAAATGCTATTTAAAATCACAACTTTATGCTTGCGTTGTGTTCCCAGGTTCACGCGGATCACCACAGCTTTGAAATACAGTGGCGCTGGTTGGGCTGGTAAAAAATACAACTATGAACAATTTCTAAGGTATTTTAAGTATTTCTTCGCAGTTTTACTTTGACATGTTCATACAAAGAAAGAACTGCATGGAATTCTCAATAAGTGTACAATTACTTCTTTTGATTTTTCACGTTTGACTTCTGATGGGCCATTAGATGAAAAAATCACAAGTGAATATTTTATTTCTGTAAGGTTAGGTAAGGTTTTCCAACAAAGATTGGAAGATAGCAGCTCTGGACTGTGGGACCCTCCCAACTGCCATCATCCCATAGTCTTGCAAGATGTTTGGGGTTCGATGTTGAAGAAGCATCCGAATCATAAAATAAACATATTTCTCAGCATACAAAACATATCTCTGGTAGAAGTCCGTAGAAAAGACATCTGACTCTTATTATTTAACCTCTAAACAATTGGCTCTGACTCTAGTATTAGCATATTCCTAGATAGAACCTGTCAAGCTCCAATTTCAGTTCGAGTCTTTTGTCTTTTCATTCGTCACGTCTGCTCGAAGAGCACAAGACCAACTGTCAAGATCTACTACTCATTGTTTGCTCCTTATTGGTAGTGTACAAAGACACATTCTCAGTGCATTTACTAAAAGCTTGGATTGAAAATATCAATTTGTGCATTGATTTAGTCTTAGATTTCTCAACTGGCAGGCGGCTGCAATCAAACAGGTTGACCCCAAATACCTGGTCAGTGTTGGTGTCTCAAATCCCAGATTTAACACAGACAAGTTTGGGGATGTAGACCATTACTCGGACAATTGTCTGATCAAAGCAGGTGAAAAACCAACAGTAACAATTTGGTCTTTTCATTGACTTTATCACGGTCTTAGCGTCGTGTCACGTGTGAGAATGTAACCTCTTTCTTCTAGCCTCTAGGCCTCCGTCTAAATGTCTTTCTGGAAAAATCTACAGAAAAAAAAGCATACTATACATCTACACATGTTATAGTAATTGATTAAATGCTGTCGTCTGCTCTTATTACAGGGTGTCATGGACTTCTATCAATTCCACTCTTACTCATGGGAAGGCAATTTTGTCAAAGAATCACCCTTTTTGGTAACTATCGATAGTGTAAGAGTTTGAACTAGCTAGCACTACACATCGGCTAAGCCTGTTGGTTTGTTCCCAGACTATTGTTGTCTATTGTCACCGGAACATTCGTTGCTTTTTTTTTTTTTTCACTTCCAATAAACGGCCGCCATTTTAACGATCCTCCGAACATACTTTGAGCCCGTGAATTTTGACGCATAGACTTTGGACATGAATTGGAACGGCCCGCTTTAGAACTGCCCTACACACACACATACACACGCATACTGGATACTCACCCTAATTGTTTTGTTTTTATTTATCTCTTTATCCCTCTCTCTCTCTCTCTCTCTCTCATTCATGAATACTGATATGCCGTGTACTTAAAATAAAAAATATCTCTTTGGTTTTCCTGGTTCACTTTTTGTAAGTGTCTCGGTGGATTATTTTTTGTTTCTATTGAACATTTCTATTCAAGCTGAAACTAAATGCCATTTGGAGGAAATGACGAGAATACAAGTACAAAGGTTGAACAGAAAGCTTCTTGCGATGTTTGGCAAATTTCCGCGTTCTTGCTGCGAGTCTATCAAAACCATTTCGTACAGAGCACCTAAGATGTTAAAGGAACCGTGTAAACAATTTTATGCGAAATCGTTCGAGGGTTCAAGATATCTCTTGATAAGTCGTATTTCAAGAATAATATTGCATACCACTGATATACATAATTACACACTTAGAAGAGTAATCATTTTTCTTTGATTTTTTGTCAATCATTATCGATTCGATGATGATCATTTTTTTCCATTGGGGGTGGGAGTAATAGGGGCTGAGGACTTGCCTCGGCATTTTGTGCAGGCGATGAGTCCTGAACCTCGGGCTACTGGACTCTATGTTGCTGTAACTGGTGCTAGTTCGCCTTTCTATTTTGTTTTGTTCCGTTACGGCTTCCCGACAGTCTCACGCCTTATTGCACTGCACTAAGATGTTCTGCTATTTGCACAGGTCTCACGCCTTATAGCACTGCACTAAGATGCTCTGCTATTTGCACAGGTCTCGCGCCTTATAGCACTGCACTAAGATGTTCTGCTATTTGCACAGGTCTCGCGCCTTATAGCACTGCACTAAGATGTTCTGCTATTTGCACAGGTCTCGCGCCTTATAGCACTGCACTAAGATGTTCTGCTATTTGCACAGGTCTCACGCCTTATAGCACTGCACTAAGATGTTCTGCTATTTGCACAGGTCTCACGCCTTATAGCACTGCACTAAGATGTTCTGCTATTTGCACAGGTCTCGCGCCTTATAGCACTGCACTAAGATGTTCTGCTATTTGCACAGGTCTCGCGCCTTATAGCACTGCACTAAGATGTTCTGCTATTTGCACAGGTCTCGCGCCTTATAGCACTGCACTAAGATGTTCTGCTATTTGCACAGGTCTCGCGCCTTATAGCACTGCACTAAGATGTTCTGCTATTTGCACAGGTCTCGCGCCTTATAGCACTGCACTAAGATGTTTTGCTATTTGCACAGGTCTCGCGCCTTATAGCACTGCACTAAGATGTTCTGCTATTTGCACAGGTCTCGCGCCTTATAGCACTGCACTAAGATGTTCTGCTATTTGCACAGGTCTCGCGCCTTATAGCACTGCACTAAGATGTTCTGCTATTTGCACAGGTCTCGCGCCTTATAGCACTGCACTAAGATGCTCTGCTATTTGCACAGGTCTCGCGCCTTATAGCACTGCACTAAGATGTTCTGCTATTTGCACAGGTCTCGCGCCTTATAGCACTGCACTAAGATGCTCTGCTATTTGCACAGGTCTCGCGCCTTATAGCACTGCACTAAGATGCTCTGCTATTTGCACAGGTCTCGCGCCTTATAGCACTGCACTAAGATGCTCTGCTATTTGCACAGGTCTCGCGCCTTATAGCACTGCACTAAGATGCTCTGCTATTTGCACAGGTCTCGCGCCTTATAGCACTGCACTAAGATGCTCTGCTATTTGCACAGGTCTCGCGCCTTATAGCACTGCACTTAGATGTTCTGCTATTTGCACAGGTCTCGCGCCTTATAGCACTGCACTAAGATGTTCTGCTATTTGCACAGGTCTCGCGCCTTATAGCACTGCACTAAGATGTTCTGCTATTTGCACAGGTCTCACGCCTTATAGCACTGCACTAAGATGTTCTGCTATTTGCACAGGTCTCACGCCTTATAGCACTGCACTAAGATGTTCTGCTATTTGCACAGGTCTCGCGCCTTATAGCACTGCACTAAGATGTTCTGCTATTTGCACAGGTCTCGCGCCTTATAGCACTGCACTAAGATGTTCTGCTATTTGCACAGGTCTCGCGCCTTA
Source organism: Biomphalaria sudanica (assembly GCA_036873155.1). NCBI lineage: Eukaryota > Metazoa > Mollusca > Gastropoda > Planorbidae > Biomphalaria > Biomphalaria sudanica. The sequence goes on along the minus strand of JAZGLO010000086.1, from coordinate 2,751,768 downwards.
TAGCACTGCACTAAGATGCTCTGCTATTTGCACAGGTCTCGCGCCTTATAGCACTGCACTAAGATGTTCTGCTATTTGCACAGGTCTCGCGCCTTATAGCACTGCACTAAGATGTTCTGCTATTTGCACAGGTCTCGCGCCTTATAGCACTGCACTAAGATGTTCTGCTATTTGCACAGGTCTCACGCCTTATAGCACTGCACTAAGATGCTCTGCTATTTGCACAGGTCTCGCGCCTTATAGCACTGCACTAAGATGCTCTGCTATTTGCACAGGTCTCGCGCCTTATAGCACTGCACTAAGATGTTCTGCTATTTGCACAGGTCTCGCGCCTTATAGCACTGCACTAAGATGTTCTGCTATTTGCACAGGTCTCGCGCCTTATAGCACTGCACTAAGATGTTCTGCTATTTGCACAGGTCTCACGCCTTATAGCACTGCACTAAGATGTTCTGCTATTTGCACAGGTCTCGCGCCTTATAGCACTGCACTAAGATGTTCTGCTATTTGCACAGGTCTTGCGCCTTATAGCACTGCACTAAGATGTTCTGCTATTTGCACAGGTCTCGCGCCTTATAGCACTGCACTAAGATGTTCTGCTATTTGCACAGGTCTCGCGCCTTATAGCACTGCACTAAGATGTTCTGCTATTTGCACAGGTCTCGCGCCTTATAGCACTGCACTAAGATGTTCTGCTATTTGCACAGGTCTCGCGCCTTATAGCACTGCACTAAGATGTTCTGCTATTTGCACAGGTCTCGCGCCTTATAGCACTGCACTAAGATGCTCTGCTATTTGCACAGGTCTCGCGCCTTATAGCACTGCACTAAGATGTTCTGCTATTTGCACAGGTCTCGCGCCTTATAGCACTGCACTAAGATGCTCTGCTATTTGCACAGGTCTCGCGCCTTATAGCACTGCACTAAGATGTTCTGCTATTTGCACAGGTCTCGCGCCTTATAGCACTGCACTAAGATGCTCTGCTATTTGCACAGGTCTCGCGCCTTATAGCACTGCACTAAGATGCTCTGCTATTTGCACAGGTCTCGCGCCTTATAGCACTGCACTAAGATGCTCTGCTATTTGCACAGGTCTCGCGCCTTATAGCACTGCACTAAGATGTTCTGCTATTTGCACAGGTCTCGCGCCTTATAGCACTGCACTAAGATGCTCTGCTATTTGCACAGGTCTCGCGCCTTATAGCACTGCACTAAGATGTTCTGCTATTTGCACAGGTCTCGCGCCTTATAGCACTGCACTAAGATGTTCTGCTATTTGCACAGGTCTCGCGCCTTATAGCACTGCACTAAGATGTTCTGCTATTTGCACAGGTCTCACGCCTTATAGCACTGCACTAAGATGCTCTGCTATTTGCACAGGTCTCGCGCCTTATAGCACTGCACTAAGATGCTCTGCTATTTGCACAGGTCTCGCGCCTTATAGCACTGCACTAAGATGTTCTGCTATTTGCACAGGTCTCGCGCCTTATAGCACTGCACTAAGATGTTCTGCTATTTGCACAGGTCTCACGCCTTATAGCACTGCACTAAGATGTTCTGCTATTTGCACAGGTCTCACGCCTTATAGCACTGCACTAAGATGTTCTGCTATTTGCACAGGTCTCGCGCCTTATAGCACTGCACTAAGATGTTCTGCTATTTGCACAGGTCTCGCGCCTTATAGCACTGCACTAAGATGTTCTGCTATTTGCACAGGTCTCGCGCCTTATAGCACTGCACTAAGATGTTCTGCTATTTGCACAGGTCTCGCGCCTTATAGCACTGCACTAAGATGTTCTGCTATTTGCACAGGTCTCGCGCCTTATAGCACTGCACTAAGATGTTCTGCTTTTTGCACAGGTCTCGCGCCTTATAGCACTGCACTAAGATGTTCTGCTATTTGCACAGGTCTCGCGCCTTATAGCACTGCACTAAGATGTTCTGCTATTTGCACAGGTCTCGCGCCTTATAGCACTGCACTAAGATGCTCTGCTATTTGCACAGGTCTCGCGCCTTATAGCACTGCACTAAGATGCTCTGCTATTTGCACAGGTCTCGCGCCTTATAGCACTGCACTAAGATGCTCTGCTATTTGCACAGGTCTCGCGCCTTATAGCACTGCACTAAGATGCTCTGCTATTTGCACAGGTCTCGCGCCTTATAGCACTGCACTAAGATGCTCTGCTATTTGCACAGGTCTCGCGCCTTATAGCACTGCACTTAGATGCTCTGCTATTTGCACAGGTCTCGCGCCTTATAGCACTGCACTAAGATGTTCTGCTATTTGCACAGGTCTCGCGCCTTATAGCACTGCACTAAGATGTTCTGCTATTTGCACAGGTCTCGCGCCTTATAGCACTGCACTAAGATGTTCTGCTATTTGCACAGGTCTCGCGCCTTATAGCACTGCACTAAGATGTTCTGCTATTTGCACAGGTCTCGCGCCTTATAGCACTGCACTAAGATGCTCTGCTATTTGCACAGGTCTCGCGCCTTATAGCACTGCACTAAGATGCTCTGCTATTTGCACAGGTCTCGCGCCTTATAGCACTGCACTAAGATGTTCTGCTATTTGCACAGGTCTCGCGCCTTATAGCACTGCACTAAGATGTTCTGCTATTTGCACAGGTCTCGCGCCTTATAGCACTGCACTAAGATGTTCTGCTATTTGCACAGGTCTCGCGCCTTATAGCACTGCACTAAGATGCTCTGCTATTTGCACAGGTCTCGCGCCTTATAGCACTGCACTAAGATGTTCTGCTATTTGCACAGGTCTCGCGCCTTATAGCACTGCACTAAGATGTTCGGCTATTTGCACAGGTCTCGCGCCTTATAGCACTGCACTAAGATGTTCTGCTATTTGCACAGGTCTCGCGCCTTATAGCACTGCACTAAGATGTTCTGCTATTTGCACAGGTCTCGCGCCTTATAGCACTGCACTAAGATGCTCTGCTATTTGCACAGGTCTCGCGCCTTATAGCACTGCACTAAGATGTTCTGCTATTTGCACAGGTCTCGCGCCTTATAGCACTGCACTAAGATGCTCTGCTATTTGCACAAGAACAGGGGAATGTCATTGGTCACATAAAGGACTTGACCATCAATGGGGTCATACCTATTAGAGTTAAGTGACCTACCTCGCCCACTGACCTACTAGCCCACTGACCTACTAGCCTGTATGATCTTTATAATAATAGCTGCCATCGTTTATATTTTTTGTTGACATTTTCAGTTTTGACGAAATTTAGTTTCTTTTAATTTTTTATTCAAGTTTCCTGTTGAAACTAAATGTGTAGTGTGGTGTAGTGTGGTGTAGTGTGGTGTAGTCTATAGGAGACATAAAAGGCCAACGCCTCAAAATATTTGTATTTGTTCTTACAACTATGCTCTAGTTGGTCTTGTGGAACCGAAAATGTGTCATAGCTAGGATTTGTAAATGTTCGATTATGGCTTAGAATTGGGCTGTAATCATGTCAATGTCTTTACTAGTTTACATTTTTTAATGAGACAGAAGTCATTGGATCTTGAGAGATCATATGGATCTTTGGGTTCACTCATTGATCTTTTGGTTCACAAAAATGGAGCTAGTTTGTGACAATCCTAAGAGCTCAAGTTGCCTCCCTTGACAGGCCTTCTTTTTTTTCTCCCTTGTTCTATGTCATACCTTCCAAAACTTTAGATGCAAATAAAGTTGTTTTTTTAATAAACATTATTTACTTAATTTTGAATATTGTTACTCTTGGATTCACTATAAAAAATGTTTTCAGAACAAAACACTAGCTTCTTTTAATCCAACATTGTAGCAGTAATATTTTTTTTTAGAGATTCATTAGAACACTATTTCCAGTCATAAAGACTCTGCTTTAGTCAGAAATAGAGAAGATAAACTGGATACTATAATATAGGAATCAAAACACGAAAGTGAATTGCTGAGAGTAATGTGACATTTCAGAAACTCGTATTCATGTAATTATTTCCTTGATATAAAACATAGACCTTTTGTATATTGGAAGTACAAAACAAAACAGGTTTCAATTGAAATGAAATGAACATTAAATAAATAATAAATAGAAACCTTTCCAGAGAATAATTGAGATTGTTGAAAGCTTTCAAAACGTTTGAATATAAAATTACATACTACTAAGCTTCAGAGATATATACTTCTTTTGTAGTGGAGAAAGTTTTATCAAATTACTCATTGGGTTAAACAAAGAAACCATCTTAATTACAAAATATTGAAATACAAAATGTGTTTTATGTTTATCAAATAATTTATTGCAGTTTTGATTTGCAGTTTTTTAAAAATTCTTATAAACATCATCAATAAACAAAGTCATAGAAGTAGCTATACACATTTGTCATTAATAAAATATTTGATCCTGTCTATATGTACAAACATTCAAGGGAGAAAACAAAATTTTTCATGAATTCCATTGACAGAACAGTTATAGTTTATGAACTTGCACGATGACCTAATGGGTCAAGAAGTATTGGGATGAGATACAGGAAATTGAACATTAATGTCAAAATAGAGCTAAGTGATTGACAGATATATTCTTTTGTTATGAAAATGTGTAAAATGCATTTTCCCCCCTTTGTTCTGATATTTTAAAAAGTTTTAAATACATTTTAAAAAAATGATGGTAGGATCTACTTTTCTATCACTTCATGTGTAGTTAAGAATAAGGGGAAAGAACAAATCAATAATTGGTTGCAATAAAGAGTTGTCACCCCTTAAAACAAGGACTAGCCAAATATGATTATACTATGAAGTGAAACTACAGCTGTAAGACATTTACACTGGAATATAAAACAAAACCCCAAAATATGGTAAAAGAGAAATGAATCTTGTTACTGACAATTAACACAAACATAAGTTCATAAAGACTTCAATAGCAACAAAAAATAAGACTTCATTCAACAATTGTTGAACAGTAAAACAACAACCATCATAAACAATATCAACAGAATCCTAAAACAACATTTGGCTTGGTGCTAAACACTTTCTGCACCAACATTGAAATAAAAATATAACAGCCATGAATGTCATTATGCTTTTAATTATCACCACACATTACAGCCATGTACAACTTTCAGTACACAATGACTACACTTCTAGCCATGTATGACCTGTTTCACTCATGTACACAATGACTACACTTCTAGCCATGTATGACCTGTTTCACTCATGTACACAATGAGTCCTATTGAAATGATTCTCATTTATTTAACACAGGAAGGGGGAAGAGAGTTCAAACTTGACATCAAAACATCCAATATGAAAAGCATAGCTTGTTGAGTGAGCTCCTGGGCCAGTTCTTTTGAAAAACTTTGTGCAAGGTGAAGAGTACACCAGAACAGGAGGTAGGGGGGTGTAGGAGGTAGATCAGGGTCAAGTTTTTAAATGTATTCATTTATATACCAGAATGTATAGGATCTTGGTACTACTGGAGCTCTTGGTACTACTGGAAATGATGGTACTAACTGGGAGTGGGCAAGTCATGAGAAAATACACTGCAAAGTGAAACAGAGGATTAATTTACTTCATTTGTCAATTCAAACTGATCCTATAAATAACCAACACAATTTTGTTCATGTAAACATAGCACTGGCTAGGACATTTTGACCAGAATAATTGAACTTTGAAACAAAACACCTTTATCTTGTCCCCCACATCAATTCACCATCCAAGGGACAGCATTAGCAGGCTCAAATTATAATATCATTTAAACATACACACTAATTTGTATTTAAGAAACCATACATACACTGTGCCATAGGGACACCACCAAACAACTGTAACAAAAGTTTGTACACTAATGTTTATTGTGGAAGAACAGTGTCCCTAGGTATAGAACAGATCTCAAGACGAGGAGAAAACATTTTACCTATCAAATAAATACAAAAACATTCAACAAAAACATACATTGCATTATGTTTTCTATTGGTGTTGTTTTTTGTCCAGACAATGACTAAGTTATGAGATTTGATCATTCACAGACAATAGAATTATGGATCAAATTATTTTTATATCAGCATTTTCAATCAAACAAATTCAGGAACAGTAGTATAATTAACTCAACTGTTGATCAAATCTAACCTTTATAAATCAACATTAACTAATACATGACTAAACTGATAGTTTATTTTTGTTTGCTGGCCTCAATAACACAGGACATAAAGAGATCAGTGTAAAGGTGAGGCTTGATGTTGACTTTAAAACAACCAGTATGGAAAAATTGGTATATCATCTTACATAGAACTCCATTCCATCAGATCAAATGTTTTGATTCTAAATGGACATTCTAATGCCACCTTCATATTATGAAGAGACTACAATGGGAATGACAAGCAGGGTGACTTTATTTACAAAACCATTTCATTTAGAAACTTCCACAAGTTACCTTCACACATCAGCTCACACAAAGTAGTTGTGAGCAACAAACTTACATCCTAGAGTACAAAGCAGTAAGTCATTATCTTCTTAGCAGCAAAATAGCAACAAAACATTTGTGTTAAGTAGAAGTAATATCATTATTGTTTCTTTCTAATATACAACTTAACTGTGGACCACAACAGAAATGTTTCATGAGGTGCCAACATCAACACCTTGCTGGTGGGGGAGGGTTAAACTTTTAGCTTCCTTTATGTACAATTTACTTGAAGCTGTGTAAGAGTCAAACTATGGCAAGATCTACTTTACATTTTTTATGAGACAAACTGAGATGAGGCAGAGGAAAAAAAAACTACACTACTCGAATAAAACCACAGCACAGACAAATGGAACTCAGCTTGGAATATATCAACAAGTCCACAGGTCTTTATCTTTTTCCCCATAAAATCTATTTCTGCATGATTGATGAACACATTACAATAATGTTTGATAGTTGTTCACCACTGATACAGTTTACACAATGAATAGAATAGAAGTTCTGTAAACAAACTTTTTAAATGCTCTAGATAGTGAATTCTTTCTCTGAATTTGAAGAGTTACTGTGAGAATTGGAAGACTGTTTGATCAAGTTTTGTCGAGAGCTTGACTTGCCCGGTGTTGTGTGACCACTGCTGACCACCGGAGACACTGAGGGTGACCTGGTGGCTAATGGAGAGAGTGAGGGAGTCAGAGATGGTGTCATAGCTGCAGAGGTCACACTAGACTCGTAGCTTATAGGTGACCGGGGCAGCGAACAAAGAGAAATGTTCATAGTAGAAGCGTGGCCAGATGTGGGCTGAGACCGGCTGCCCGATGTGGACTGGTTGGGCTGTGGTATGGGAGGTGGTGGGTGGAGGGGTGGTGGAGGATGGTGGTGAGGGTGAATGCCCATGCGGGGGCTGTGATGTTGCTGTGGGTGCCTTGTCAAGTGAGGTGATCTGGTGTTGAGGTGAGATAAGAGTTTATTGTGAGGGGAAAACACCTGGTTATAACTGGCCACGTTGAACTGGTTATTTGAGGCTGGAGCCTGATGACTAGTTTTGACAATCTGAGGCTGCTGCTGCTGCAGACCGCCGAACTGGCCGTGATGGAGGTGGCCATGATTGTGATGGTAATGATTTGGGTGATTGTTATTGTTGGATTGTTGCTTTGATTGGCTCATGTTTCTTATGATGGGCAATGTTGAAGTCTGATGAGAAGGATCTGCCAAGTCATGGTCATCATCACTTGGAAGCAAAGCCACTCCCATAGGTGGAACATTGGTTATAATTGGAGGAGGGACTGTACGAACCTGAGGCTTTAACAAAGAGTTGATCTGCCTCTGTGGGACAGTTTTTATTGGCTGTTTTTTAGGAGTAATACTCTCATCTTTCAGCTTAGCTATTTCAGAAAACACATGAGCCAAAGGCTGATACTGGGGTCCCCAGTCAATCAGATAATCCCAGTTGTATGAGCCACTGTTGACCTCCTCACTGTTGACCACACTTGACAACGAGCCCACATTGTGAGTGTCTGGCTCATGGAAGCTCATGATCTGGGGTCGACCTTCTTCATCTGTTTCCATGTCAGTTAATTTTTCAAAGTCTGTGTCCACCCCGCCCTCTCCACCACCTTCATCTGAGAACTGGTGCATGCTCTCTGCTGACCTGCCCAGATGTTTCACTCCATTGGATTGGTTACTGGTGGTGATGAAGGCTTGTTTGTTTTTGCCTATTTTGGAAGAGTCAATGCCTAGATTGGCCAGGTACTCCTGGTGTGTCTGAGCTGTTGGCTCAGACAACGTGTCATCGTCATGCTGAATGCCAGAGTCTGGCATCGCCTTCTGACGAAAAGCTTGAGATGAGTTCAGAAAGTTGTTTGAATTGATTCTGCTGATCTCCTCATCTTCTTCCTCAGCTTCAGCAGATCCCCGTCCACTTGACGCAGAATTCTGGGACTGATCAAAGACATCAGAAGCAATGAGGTTTTCCTGCACATGTGCATTCATTGGCCGGCGTATAACATCAGCAAAGACAGAGCGATCATGTGGAAGATGGGGTGGAGGCTGGAGATCACTAATTGAGTCACTTGGGTAACTGGGCACTTGTTTTCTGGGCTGCCTGCGCCTGTACAACACAATGAGTATGACAATGATGGCCACAACAAAGAAGAGCAAACAGATGACAATTATAGCCGCAAGTATCCCACCATCCATTCCAGCACTTGATTGGACACTTTCCGGTGCTTGGCATCCTGCACACAGCCGGTCAATGGTAATAATGCAACTTGCAACATCTCTTAGAGAGCCAGGTTGACCAGAAGACACCTGGATGATCAAACTCTCACTGTCTGATGTGAATGCTCGCTTCTTTCGAGATGTTGCCACTTTGGGCGGGTCACTGTTCAAGGTGACAGCGACTGTGATATTGCCACTCACTGAATCAATGGCAAAGTACTGGCTTGTTTCTAAGAAAACGTACACCAGCCTACCAGCTTCTCCACCATCTGCATCTGTGGCAGACACTTGACCAATAAAATCTCCAGCCTTGGCAGATCCAGGGACTTCAAACTTGTATTCCTCTGCATTGAGGTGCGGAGGGAACTCATCCACATCCAGAAGTCTGATTGTCACCTCAGCCATGTCATAGAATGATCCTCTGTCAGTAGCACAGATGGTCAAATTATACAAGTGTGGACTCTTTACAGCCTCATAGTCAAACACCACCTTAGTGGTGATGTCTCCAGTATAGGGGTCAATAGCAAACAGTCTGTAGTCATATTCGCTCATAAGACTGTAGGTCAAGATGCCCATTTCTCCTCCATCTCCATCATAAGCATTGGCCTGGAACACAAATGTTCCCTCCGTTGCATTTTCATGAACTTCTTCCAGGTAAAACTTTACTGGAAACTTTGGTTTGAACTCATTCACATCTCGTACAAAAATATCCACTGTGACAAATGCAGACAACCTGACAGTACTCTTGCTACAGTTGTGGCAGTCCATGGCACGCATAATCAGCCGATGATGTGTCTGTGTTTCATAGTCCAGTTGCATGTCCTGCATTATGATCAGCCCACCTTCTCCTCGAGGATTGAAAAATATGCCCTCAGTATTACCAGATGTTATGGAGAACTTGATTTCAGCGTTGGGCCCAGAATCTGCGTCGGTTGCATTCACTGTCATGAAAACTTTCTGGGTGGTGAAGTTTTCATCCAGAGTTATGGAGTAGCTGTTCTCCAGGAACAGAGGGGGGTTATCATTCTCATCCAACACTCTGATGATGACTGGGATGGTTGCATTTTTAGCTGGGATCCCTCTGTCGGTGGCCACAGCTGTAAGCTGATACTGCTTGGTTTGCTCATAATCAATGCCACCGTTGTAGAAAATCTGGCCTGTACGTTGGCGTATGAAAAAAAATGAAGTGCCACTGCCAATGAGAGTGTAATTAATGTTGTCTCCACGGTAATTTGTGTCATTGTCGATAGCGGATACCTGTAGGACTACTTGTCCTCTAACTGCTAGCTCACTGATGTTTGCACTGAAAGAAACAAAGATTAAAATTACTCTCTTGAATTACTATCTTGAATCTAACACATTTAAAAAAAATTTAAACAGAAGTTCCAAACTATTCAATGATCACATGTGATTTGAGTTTAAGTGATAGAAAATGAGTTTGAAGGTTAGTGATAATTCTAATGTAGAATGTCTTAGTTTACAAGAATGCTGATACTACAGAGATAATATTGTCAACATTTAGTTAAATTTGAGTCTAGAATGTTAAGATCATTTTTTATTTAAATTTTTTTCCTTTGGAGCATCTTTCATTCTTTAGCATGCTCAATGTGCTTTGGTCTCTGGTATGGTAGTGGGTATGTGGGAGAATGTTTCTGTGCTGAAATTAGGTGCTCAGCTAACACAAACACAACTCAGTCAGGATTCAAACAAGCCCTTGTGATAGGAAGTAAGCCACAAGGAACAGTTTTCAGCATTAGTTGTACACTTACTTTTCGAAAAAAAAGAAAAGAAACACTGACCTATATCTGAGCGGCTCCACAAAGATGGGAGGGTACTTGTTTACATCTGTGATTTCAATGTGAACAGCCACCATGCTCGACAGGACAGGTGACCCTTTGTCTTTGGCCACCACAACAAGCTGGATGATAGACTCACCAGATGTGAAGGTGATGATGTGGTTGGTGAATATAGTGCCTGGCCAAACATACAAGGGAGGCAATGAAAATAAGGTTATAGTCTAAGTTAACTACAGATAAGAATAAGAGTTATGGAAATTAGTTAAACTGTTCTAAACCTTCAAGGAAAACATAACATAATGAAAAACCTGACTTGACAAATCAGCAAGTGACATGTGAACAAAAAAAAAATTCTAAACATACATTTAAACATATACACATTTAAAACACAAAATATACAAGACTTAAGAATTAAACAAAACAAAAACTTTCACACAAAAGCCCAGAAAACATATTAGAATCAATGTCAATGTTAAAAACTAAAAGAACACATGGTGGATTGTATGTATAGAAAGAGGACCGAGATTCTCTTTACCTGTCTGTGGGTTGATTGAAAAACTGCTGACTGGGGAAGGAGCCATGCTGTACTCTATATAAGCATTCTCCCCAGAGTCTGCATCTGTAGCTTGAACAGTCAATACTGATTGGTTAATACTTGTCTGTTCAGGAAGCGCCACCTACAATAAAATTAACCATTGGAATTAACAGATACATCAAAAGGGTAGTGAACTCAACAGACCTTTTAAACTCTTTTTTTTTTCTTCATAATTTTAAAAAATGCTTACTTTAATGCTTAATGGAAGAAATAGTTTTACCCTTTTTTTTCTTTTCTATATAATTCAATGTCTTAAAAATGTTTGACATATTTCAGATGTTCTTCCGAATTTGAAGATAATTTCATCCTAGCTTAACACCCCTCCCCATCGCAGGACTACTGGGGATGGCACAGGTAGGGTATGAATCCAGGATCATCTGAATGACAGTCCGTGCACATAACAAATTACTAGGCAGCCATCCTTCACTTTTGTTTCTGTTTTCAATGGTTTACAAGGCTAGTAAAAAAAAGTGGCTTTATATCCTAATAAATGTGGGAGAGAAGTTTGTAATGTTCCTAAGTTTTGAATTTTGAAACAGTCTCAACTTTCACAGAAATAACTTCAAAGCTTCATTTCTGAGTCCAAGCCTTGTCCAGGCAATCCTTTGAACTGATTGATAATGTAGAAAAGGAATATTTACCTCATAACTCTGTTTGGAGAAGACTGGTGCGTTATCATTGATGTCATCAATATTGATGGTGATCCACTTGCTTTGTGTGTGATCAGGAACTCCATCTGAGACCTGGGATACAGTTTACATTTAAACATTTAAGACTTTTGAAAAATTATCGACCCATACACTTTAGAAATACATTTGTAAGCATGCAAGTCAAACTGCTAAAATTTGAGTACTTATGTTTAAATTTAAATTATAGATAGTTATGTTAAGCAAATATTAACATTATATTCTACTTCTATTCTTCAATACTACTGAGATTAAAAAGCATCTGAAGACAGTTTTTACTCTTCTATTCATTGGCTTGTATTCATTATAGAAGATCTCTTTTAGTCAAACATGAGAGAAATCATAAAGAGGTCAATCATCAGCATGTTTGAGACTTTGAGTCTAAGACTAGCACTGCCATGACTTACTTAGCAGTGACACAGCACTGCCATGACTTACTTAGCAGTGACACAGCACTGCCATGACTTACTTAGCAGTGACACAGCACTGCCATGACTTACTTAGCAGTGACACAGCACTGCCATGACTTACTTAGCAGTGACACAGAACTGCCATGACTTACTTGAATGCCAACAATATACTTGGACTTCTTTTCATGGTCCAGAGGTTTGGCCAATGTCAGACGTCCGCTGGAGCTTTCAAGGCTAAAAGTGTTGTCAGGGTTACCGTCAGTCATAAAGTCGTACACCAGAATTGGGTTCAAGTCCACATCATTAGCCGTTGCCATGACAACAGTGTAACCAACGTCACGATCTAGGGAAAAAAATCCTTATTTCAAAGCAAAATATATATTTTAAAAAGTAATGCATCCAAAAAGTGTGGATATAATTTTTCTTATTTAACAAAAGCTCATGCTCTCAAGCCCACCAACTATCTATCTATAACTTACTTTCAGGAACATGCAGGTCTTCAAGCCCACCAACTATCTATCTATAACTTACATTCAGAAACAAGCAGGTCCTCAAGCCCTCCAAGTATCTATCTATAACTTACTTTCAGAAACATGCAGGTCTCCAAGCCCTCCAACTATCTATCTATAACTTACTTTCAGAAACATGCAGGTCTCCAAGCCCACCAACTATCTATCTATAACTTACTTTCAGAAACATGCAGGTCTCCAAGCCCTCCAACTATCTATCTATAACTTACTTTCAGGAACATGCAAGTCCTTAAGCTCACCAACTATCTATCTATAACTTACTTTCAGAAATATGCAGTTCCTCAAGCCCACCAACTATCTATCTATAACTTACTTTCAGGAACATGCAGGTCTAAAATTTCTGGGAATAAAGGAGGTGTGTCATTCTCATCCACTATGCTGATGATCAAGATACAAGTTGTAGACATTGGAGGGTTGCCATTGTCTCTAGCTTCTATAGTCAATCTGAAACCAGAAGATAAGAGTGGAGCTATTTCAATGTTGACATCAATCAAACTGTCTCTACATTGATTAGACTAGATAGATAACCACTAAAAATGTACTATCAATATTCTTAAAAAGATGGAGTGTGATAAGAACAGGTCACCTAAACCAAATCTTATGCAGCATTGTTGTCCCTTATATGTTTCTGAAGTGTGTACACTGTCAAGTCAGTTGACCAGAATATACTTCCTACAAAGTTAGTGATCTTATCTTATATAATACAGATGTTACTTCAAATAAGAAGATGATTATGCATATTAACCAATGACTTAAATTCCGCCAAGTCACTGGTTTTTCTGGCTAGCTCAGGCAACCCATTCCATGCTCTAATAGCACTAGGGAAGAAGGAGTATTTGTACAAATTTGTCCTAGCATATGGGACGAGGAATGTGCCTTTATTTTTGTGTCTTTCAGAGTATTTTATTAGATTTTGTTTTTGTATTTGAAGATTATGGTTCAGTGTTTTATGTATAATTGCTACTTTACTTTTGAGTCTTCTGTCCTGAAGGCTTTCTAAATTTAGTGATTTTACTAATGGTGTTACTCTAGTCAAATGTGAATATTCGTTTGTTATGAATCTCACTGCTCTATTTTGTGTTCGTTCCAGTTTCTTAATGTTTTCTTGAGTTGAGGGGTCCCAAACGGTGGATGCATATTCTATTATTGGCCTAACCAAGGTTAAATAACATTTTAGTTTTATGTTCTTATTTGATTTATAGAAATTTCTTTTAATAAACCCTAATGCTTTGTTTGATTTTTTTATAGTTTCATCAATATGTGGATTCCATGACAGTTTTTCATTTATTATAACACCTAGGTATTTTGCGTTTTTAGTCTGTGTTACTGGTTTGCCATGAATAAGATAAGTGGAATTAATTTGTTTTAGTTTTTTTGTTACTCTTAACAACTGACATTTTTCTGGGTGGAAAGACATGCTCCAATTTGATTCCCATTTCTGTAATTCATCTAATTCTCTTTGTAAAATATCTGTGTCTTGTATTGTTTTTTGTTTTTATTGTTCTATATATTATGCAATTGTCTGCAAATAATCTGACTTTTGTTCCTGAACTAATGCAATTTGGTAAATCATTTATGTAAATTAAAAATAGTAGTGGACCCAAGACTGTTCCTTGAGATACACCTGAGTTTACCTTCATTGGTGTTGATTTAGAGCCATTTATTATTACAGTTTGTTCTCTCCCTATCAGAAAATCTTTAATCCACTGATGCAGTGGACCATTAATGCCGAAATATTTTAATTTTTTAAGCAAACTATGGTGGTGAACTTTGTCAAAAGCCATGGAAAAATCTAGTAAGATAGCATCTATTTGTTCACTATTATCAAGAGCAAGAAATAAGTAGATGGACCATCAAAACAATACAGCTATCATCTGGACGGTCAGTTTACTGCTCTCAGTGCATAGGAATGTAAAAAGAAAACCTTCTTTAAAAAAGTTACTTTGCAAACTTCATGTTGGCAAGTAAAATATTTTTTTTAAAATGTAAATGTGTTTCTCAGCTATTCTTTCCAGTCATAACATTAAAAGATGTAGCATGGTATACAGGAGGGATGAAAGGCATCCCATGGAGTTCTGAACTACTTTGAATCTGGGTCAGTTTATTTTTTTTTTATTTTAATATAACCTTTTCAATATAGAGACTCATTTATATAAGCTTAAAAAAAAAATCTGTATAATTAACAATGTAATCCTGTATAATTTATTTTTAATTATCATTATGACACAACTTAAACTTACTGTGTGTTTACTAGTAGAAACATTTAACATTTCTATTAGTATTTAAGTAAAAAAATGTTTATGTGGTCAAGTTACTGAGAGTGTCATGTTACTGAGAATGTCAAGTTATTGAGAGAGTGAAGTTATTGAGAGAGTGAAGTTATTGAGAGAGTCAAGTTACTGAGAGTGTCGAATGCCATGAAGGCTTTAAAACCTGGGTCAAGTCCTCGACAACAAGAATAGCAATAAATTTTTAAATATTAAAAAATGAGAAAAATGAAAAGCAAACCAACTAGGATTCCAAACATCAAGGACTTACCTATAACCATTGGGCTTGACCTCCCTGTCCAGCGGGGCAGCATCCTCGGAGGTGACCACAATGCCAGTCTGGGGCAAACTGATCTTAAACACATTGTCATCATTGCCCCCAATAATGGTGAAGAAAATGAAGCCATTCTTCCCACTGTCAGCATCATTAGCAAACACCTGGGAAATAGAAGTAAACTATTCTAGATATTCTAGCTGTGTTGATAGAAAGTTGGTTAAGAGTCTCAAATAAATGTCTCCATGCAAAGAAAATCTAGACAGCAATGTTGAGAGTAAAATACTAGAGACTAAGACAGATGTGGAACAATTAGAGAATAAAGAAAGGCAACTAGACAATAGGACAATTGTTTGAGAGTTGATCTTCTAAACATTAGGCACCAGTGAAGGGATCAAATAAAATATATGGAGTATTAATTATCTTCTATCAATATATGTTGTCTACTAATGCCAAGAAAACATTTATCAAGGTAATATCTTGTGTGAGATGTCAGTATAGGGTTATTGTTAGTTAAACTGTGCGACTTAGCACTCCACCAAATGTTGTTAGATCCTACATTTCAACTCACCTGTGTGACATAAGTCTGAACACCAGGTGGGTTATTCTCCCAGATGGCAGACACATACTTGCTCTGAGAGAACTTTGGGACATTATCATTGACGTCTTTCAGATCAACCCAAACAGTGGCATAAGCTATGTTGTTTCCAGAGGAGGCAGTGACAGTCAAGCGAAACCTGTGGACCTTCTCATAGTCCAGTTTGTCGGAGGTAAACACTGTGATTACACCTGTAAAAAGTATGGCATCATAAATTTACTTGACTACATCTCATTCATAACCAACTTAAAACTTTATAACCACATATTATACCCAACAGTGATTTGGGCTTTGCCATGGACAAGAAATGGAGGGGAAAAAAAACTGGCAAGTATCAAAAGTTGTCAGATTTATTATTTCAGACAAAGCAACCAGACATGAATTATTGGCCAGAATTGCTTAGTAAACAGCAGCACTTGGAAGCTTAAGACAAGTGGAAAGACAAAGGCAGAGCTGTTAACAAAAAAAACAACAGGTGTCCTTTGTATAGATGACATTCCTGTAAGCTTGCGAATCTTGGACTCGTAGAGTTAGAAAGGAGGATCTTCCTGTTTAAATTCTATGTTGAGCCATGCCAGTTAAAACAATAACATTATTGTCTGCAAAGACTAACAATCTACCAACCTGTAGCTGAATTTAATTGAAATGCTTGGTTCTCATTTCCACTGGCAAATCTGTATGAGATTTGACCTGGAGAGGCCTGCTGTCCCTGGCCAAAGCTGGCGCTGACATTGGCGACATTGGTGCCTGCTGAAGAGTTCTCATCAATGGCAGCATGGTACTCATTGCTGCTGAAAGTCAGAGTGTTTGTCGCAGGAGAGCCCACTGTTATCTCCACCATACCTGAGAAATACATCACAATAAGAACACAATACAGTCAAATGAAGCTATAGAAAGAAATATAAATAAAGACTTAAGGATCCAGTTTCCAATAGATACAATATACTGTTCATTCTTAAACAAAACTTAAGGATCCAGTTTCCAATAGATCCAATATATTGTTCAGTCCTGGCAGGGATGTTTGTTTATTTGAATATACTGAGCAGGTCTATATGAATATACTGAGCAGGTCTATATGAATATACTGAGCAGGTCTATATGAATATACTGAGCAGGTCTATATGAATATACTGAGCAGGTCTATATGAATATACTGAGCAGGTCTATATGAATATACTGAGCAGGTCTACAGTAGAACGTCGTTTATCCGACTCAATTGGGACCAGACACCGTTCGGATACGCGATTGTTTGGATAACCGAAAACCGAAGCGATCCATGCAGTATATGCAACCGGACACTATACGAATATTGAAAATCATCACATGCGGGACACGTGCGTGAAGAACGAGCAAAATAGGTGACAAATGTCGCAATTTTACCTTTATTGTGGAAAATAATCACTTATTTTTCGTATTCATACAGTATATGTGCATCACAGTACATGTGGTTGATAAAAAAAAACAAAAAAAAACTGGTCCGGATATTTGACGCTCCGGATAATAAACGTTCTGATAAACGACGTTCTACTGTATTTGAATATACTGAGCAGGTCTATATGAATATACTGAGCAGGTCTATATGAATATACTGAGCAGGTCTATTTGAATATACTGAGCAGGTCTATATGAATATACTGAGCAGGTCTATATGAATATGAAAATAATGAATTAAATTAAGCTTTGTTACATTACTGATTTGAATGTAAGTCTAACAGAACTGCTGTCAAGAAACCCTTGATTTTCTTTTGTTCTCATTTTACATGTTGGAGGATTCAGATCAGTAATCTAAATTAGTCATGTCTATAAACTCACTTCAGTTGTACTTTGTTACTTCAGTTGTACTTTGTTACTTCAGTTGTACTTTGTTACTCCTCCAGTGAATAATTCTAAGCACATATTTATTATTTGAATCAAATCAGATGAAAATGATGAACTCACCAGTAGAAGACAGTTTGGCTTGAGGCGCTATGGCAGAATCAGTGGCCACCACATATAGCCTTTGAGCACCTGAGATAAGTGAAAGTGATGCCTTGGTCCTTACAACTCCAGTAGTGGAGTCCACTTGGAAATACTAGCAGAAGAAATATTGATAAAGATAATCAAACAAATTGGACCTAATTGGAAATATTTGTAAGATACTATAACTATTGGAGTATTTTGATTTCAATTAAAGTATACTCTATTATTTTAATTTGTATGAGTTTTCTTCATTAAAAAACTTTGAGATTTAAGACTAACCTTAGTAAAATCTCATTTGAAAGAATTCATTTACAAAATTGGTAAAAAAAAAATAATAACCAATTCACTTTTACAGTCATAAGTACTGTGAATTCTATAAATTATAGAACAATGTAAAAATAGCCAAGCCAGGTTTTGATCATTAACTTTTCAGGTGTACACTGGCTTCACCATATAATAATATATAAAGTACCCCTTTCATACCTTGTGATCTATAGGACAGACGATGTAAAGATCAACTGTCTATAGACAATGGTTGACAAGGGTGTCATTTAGCCAGTATAATGACTACCCCATTACTTTCCCCAACATGAGTGGAAACCATATTAAAAACAAATATTAAAAAACTAAATCTTGAAATACCAAATTGATAATGCATTGCCTCTGACCTGTAGGCTATTGTCACTTCCAGCATAGCTCATCAGGGAGTACACCACTCTGCCATTGGCATCTAGGTCAGGATCAAGAGCAGTGACAACAAGCACAGTGGTCCCAATCTGGAGGTCCTGACGGATGTTTGCAGTAAAAGGTACCTTGGTGAAGTTAGGGGCATTGTCATTCACATCAGTGATGGTCACATCTATGCGGGCTGTAGTGTTTCTTGGGCCCGACACTCCGCTGTCTGAAGCCATAATGATGAAAGAGAAAGAAGCATTCTTCTCCCTATCAAATGTGCTGAAAAATAACAAATGTTTTTTTAATGGAAATAATTCAAATCTATTTTATTTCCTAAAACTAAAAAAAAGCCAATAGGCCTTTGTATGAAATCTTTATTACACCATTATAAGCTAAAAAGTTACAAGTATCTCCCACTAAAAGCATTGGGAAACTAATAATTGCAAGAATAAGTTAAAGCACACCACTAATGGCATCATCTGGTATTTGGAGGGTAACAATTAGGCTGGAAAAGTGACAATCTGTCACTAATTCATAGTTATAGGTTAGATAATATTTTAAATTATGTAGATTAGATAATAATTCAAGCTATGTAGATTAGATAATAATTCAAACTAAATGTGTTGAATCAGCCAGAAAAACTAATGAGAGATTAACACCTCGATAAGTATAGTATGTGTCTTGTTTTAGATTAATGTCTAAAATTTATAAGGTAAGATTTTATTGGAAAAAAATTGTGTTTTAATTCTTTACACTTAGTAATGATTCTTGAAAACCAGCATCCAAATACTTAATAATACTTTGGAGGTGGGAGCAGATCAACTGAGATAGCCTCAAGTTCTGCTCTCATCACAAACCACTCCTATCATTGTGTGTCTCACTCACCCACTAGTGTATATTTCCCCTGATGTACTGTTGATCTCAAAGAAGCCATCAGTTTCATTACTCAAGGAGTACATGACCAGCCCATTCAGTCCTGCATCTGGGTCAGTGGCAGTCACAGTCAGCATGACTTGACTAGGACTGATATCTTCACTGATAGAAGCCTCATAAATCTGTCAGATATGAGAATGACCAAAATGTCTTCAGAGTAGACAAAACAGTTCAACACAGAAATAAGTGATATAAAAATAGCATCTGACCAAACAAGACTAAGACTGACAAAGAACTTACTGATTTATCAAATGCTGGGCTATTGTCATTTTCATCAGAAACATTCACTAGTACATAGGTGCTAGCAGATATAGGAGAAGTCCCATGATCTCTTGCTGTTATGGTCAGATTATACAGAGCTCTTGTTTCCCGGTCCAAAGCCTGAGTAGACAAATGACCATATTGAGGGTCAATGCTGAAGCTTCCATCATTGCCACCTGTAAAGAGTGTGAACAATGTTTGCAGCTAAACAGAAGAGATAGTCTAAACATTCACTAAGCAAGTGTATTGTTTCAATGAAGTGCTAGGCTTTACTTTTTTAAAAGTTAGGATTAATGTTTAAATTCATTATTGACTACATCTACTTCAAACTTAATGTTGCTTTTATGACAATGCACAATGGAGCAATAGGCACATTAAACCTCTTTTTAAAAATCTGCTTAAGCTATTAAACACATTTAAAAATGTTGACATTTTAAAAATATGTTTAGCTTTTAAGTCAGAAGATAATTTAAATCAATAGCAAATTGGATTAAAGGTTGTCCCATAAAACACTTCCATTGCATTCCACAACTTCTACACTTTAGAAGGTTTAGTTGAAACTAACATCTTACCAGTTATTTCATAAGTAATCCTGGCATTGTCACCAATGTCTCTGTCTAGGGCTACCACTGTCAGCACTGAGGTCTGGTCCCTGTTCTCTGGAATGCTGATCTGAAAAGGTGGATTCTTGAAGATGGGTGGGTTATCATTGAGGTCAGTCACAGTGACAAAGACTGTGCAGCTGCTGTAGTGGAAGGGATACGCCCCATCTTTCACATAGACTGTCAGTATGTAAGAGTCCATCTCTTCCCTGTCCAGTTTCAATGTGGTCGAAACCCCACCTGTGCGGCCATCCACAGAGAATTTGTCTCCTGCTATGCCAGTAGGGATCTGATATGTCAGTTGACCATTGGCACCTGAGATACAAAGAGTTTTAAAGGTTAAAATGTTATTACTTTGCTGATTTTCATTGCATGTTCAATCAATCATCCATGAGAATAATAGTTTGTTAATAAAAATGTATTTCAAAAACTCTGTTCTTTTTTTTTTTAATTTCTCACAGACCCAGATGTCAGTATGTTATTGACCGAGCAGTAATTATAAATCAGTCTGACAACTATCATTCCATCAATCATAAGGACCACTATTATCCTTTTAGGTACTAAGATGGCAAGGCAGTTCTGTGAAGAAGGTCATTTATAGTTACTGAAAGGCATGAGTCGACTATGACATGTTTCTCTGTAATGGGATCTCATTGGTGACAAAGGACTTAGTTTCAGATTTTATACTGAAACCCATTATAACCTTAAACAGTGGGTGAAACCATAGCATACCTTCATCTGCATCAGTGGCTTTGACTGTAAAAAATGAGGTCAGGGGGTTGGCATTTTCTGATATGTTGGCATGATAGACAGTCTTCTGGAAGATTGGTGGATTATCATTAGCATCAGCTACAGTGATGTTCAGCTGCTGGTAGGACACCATTTTGGGCAGTCCCAGGTTCTCGGCACTGATGTTTAAGAGGTAGCCTGTCTGCACCTCATGGTCCAGAGCGTCATAAATTGTTAGATAGCCTGAAAGTTGAAAAGCTCAATGACTCAGAATAAATAACTCCATGAAAATATTGTGAAACAAAAGAAAAACAAAATTGGATCATGAATCAGAGAACTTTGCCAAGGCAGCAATTTCCAATTGGCTATTGAATGTATAGAAGTGATTGTTTAAAATTGTGTGACCTTTAGTTGGGCTATATTTGAGAGGTTAAAATGAACAAAAAAAAGTGTAGCTCTAATGTATAAACAAATTTCAATGAATCAAGCAGCCAATTACCCGTGTCAGGATCCAGGAGAAATTTCCCGTCCTCATTCCCAGATACAATGTAATATTTCACAATGTTGTTGCCGCTGTTGTCAATGTTTGAATCTGCATCTACAGCAACCACCACCACCGCCACATAACCAGCAACCTCCTCCTCTGATATGGTCAGCTCAGACGGGGACTCAAACACTGGGGCATTGTCATTAATGTCTGTGACAAAGATTATGGTGGTCATTAAAGAGCTGAGGGGTTTGCAGGGTGACGGGCAGGAATCTTGGGCCTTGACCATCACCGAAATCTGTTTTACCTGTGGAAGAGAGGGACTGATTGTTTTTTAAAAAAATCACCCCAAAAAAAGTTGCTTTAAAATTTTTGATGTTATGGAAAAAGCAAAAAAAAATTTCCTGTTAACCATATCGAAGGTTGAGAACTACATTTGGCTTTTATCTGTGTAGTGTGCCTGGGACATGCTATTGCTTGGCAGTGCTCAAACATCTCTGAGCTTTCCTTACTTCCTTAACCAATGCCAGTTATCCATTACAGCTGGTTGGATTCATGGACATACTAAAAATACTGATAAATTAAAGGCAATCTAGGATTCAATTCACATTCATCTGGGAACTTATAATTCCCAGATAAAAAGGAACCAAAAAAAATGAATGCTGAATTACATAAATATACATCTACTAAACCACATTCAACATTAACTTACAGCTTCATAATCAATGAGTCCTGAGATGTACATTTCACCAGTGCCGGGGCTGATGTCAAAGTATGGACCGAGCCCTTCATCCTTTCCAGAGTACGTCTCAATGGAGAAACGAACTGTTCCATTCACTCCAGAGTCCCTGTCTGTGGCAATGAACTTGTGAATCACTTGATTCTTTGGGGTATTCTCTGCAATGGTGCGTATAATGACAGGATCCTGGTCAAACACAGGGGCATTGTCATTAACATCTATGATCTGTGGAGTATGGAATTAAGAAATGAGGAAAGACATTCAAAGAGTCACATCTGCAATGAAAACTTCCAACATTAGTATCTCTAAGTCTATACATACTCTCTCTTAACCTGAACCTGTGCAAAAAGAAGAGCTTTAGAGCAATGTGTCTGTTTATACTAAAGAGTTCATGAAAATTCCTCAGTCAATCCTAAACCATCATTAAGAATCACCACTCTTTTTGCCTTGGCTCAATTTTTACTTTCAATAAAGTTTAAAGAAGATCAGAAACTCTACCTCCATTAATATAAACAAAATATCTTTGTTATCAACCTAAATGTTACTCTGAAAAGTTACAAATTAAGATAACGATGAATGTTTGTGTATCATTTGAGTGACTTACTCTGATAGTTACTGTGATATTGCTTGACTTGGGCAGTGCTGCGCTGCTATCTAAAGCTTGGATATTCAAAATGTGGGTTGATGCCACTTCATAGTCAATCTCCGCAACTGTGGTGATGTTCCCAGATACTCTGTCCACAGAGAAAGCACTAAAGATGTTACCTCCCACCAGGTAGTAGTTGACCTTTCCGTTCTCACCAGAGTCTTTGTCTGTGGCCTTGACCCTCCCCACCACAGTGCCCAAGCTAACATTCTCAACACAGTCGAATGTGACAGCCTTAGAAGGAAACATGGGAGCCTGGTCATTGACATCCAGGACCTGGACAGTCACTTGCTGGGAGGTTTCCATAAAAATGCGTCCATTATCTCGGGCCACCACAACCAAGCGATATACAGTTAGTGTTTCATAATCCAGGACTTCTTTTGTGGTCACTTTACCAGAGCGTGGATGAATTTCAAAACTGTTAAGAGCAACACCTTCAGATTGATCTGGAATAATAGTCCATGTAAAAACATTTTAAAATATGTTTGTATTTTTATTGTACTGTATTCCCTGTCTTATATCTTCTTATAAATTACAGACGTTACTTTAGAAGAGACATATGCCCTACATGTGTCACTATGTCAATCTAATGCATGTTAATCAGGCACTCAAAATCTGCCAAGTTATATAGCACGAGGGAAAAAGTCAAGTCTGTCCAAACATATTGAATAAGAAATGTGCCTTTATCTAAGCTCACATCATCCAACAACTCTGTATGATTCATCTGTACAGGGCAAAATTTGAAACTCATCTTGTATTAAAAACTGGGACTACTTGATAAGTCCCCCACAAGAAACCATACAAGTAGGTAGCAACTGTTGTGTTGATTTATATTTTCTAGGTCTATAGAAAAATACTTCAAAAGTTGGATAAAAACTTTACATTTTGATCAAATGTTGAAAAAGGAGATTTAGACATTCAAGAAAAAAACTAAAAGCTTTTTTTGCTGTCTTAAAAGTGAGTCTATAGTTTTAAACTAGCTGAAATATCTTTTTTCTAAATTCATTAGTCTTCTAAATAAAATAAAAAATTGAAATTTGATGAATATTTTAATAGCCTACAAGTTTATAAAAACGCATATAAAATAATCAAGAAAGTATTCCTTCATTAACTATACATGGTTGTCCACCCTAATCCACCCACAAAAGTGACTACTTACTCGGATCAAAGAAATAGGTTACTAATCCATTGTCACCTTCATCTGAATCAATGGCAACAAGAGTGGTCACTTCTGTTCCCTTGGGCCGGTTCTCAGAAACATTGAGAATGAAAGGACCTTGTCTCTGGAAGATTGGACTGTTGTCATTCACATCCTCCACTTTAATTCTCACCCTGGTCTGGGAGCTCAATGAAGGGGAGCCACTGTCAGAGACATAGAAGATGATAACATGCTCAGAAACCAGTTCTCTATCTAGGGCCACCTTTGTCCGAATCTCACCGTTTCTGGGGTCAACAGTGAAGTTGTTGTTCAGACCAGAGGGGTAAAAATCCAGAAGGCTATTGCTTCCAGCATCGCGGTCAGTGGCAGTAAGTTGACCAACTAAACTGTTGGGGGGCAGATTTTCAGCAATAGAGAACCTGTATTCATCTCTAGAGAATTCTGGCTGATTGTCATTGACATCTGTGACATTAATCTTGACTAGTGCTGTGGCAGACAGCTGTGGACTGCCATGGTCAACTGCCTTAATAGTGAACTCATAATAATCATGAAGCTCCCTGTCCAGTGGTTCTCTTGTCCATATCTGTCCACTGACTGGTGAAATGCCAAATACAGAGCTGTAGCGTGATTCCACAAAGGAGTAAGATATTTTCTTGTTGTTCCCAGAATCCTTGTCTGTGGCAGAAACTACGTTGACATTATGACCAAGAGGAACATCTTCTGATACGCTGAACAAAAAGAGAGCCCTGTCAAACTGGGGGGCATTATCATTAACATCTTTGACCCTGACAGTGAGTGTCATGTTGGCACTCAAAGCTCGAGGGGTGCCAAGGTCTTCAGCAATGATGCCAATGGAATAGTTCTGCACTGCCTCATAGTCTAGATTTCTGTTTAGAGTTATCTTGCCAGAGATGCTATCAATAGAAAAAGGTTTGTCAGCAGTGTCCTGGAGCCTGTATCGCACAGTTCCATTGTTACCAAGATCTTTGTCAAAAGCTTGAGCAACGTACAGATTACTGCCAACAACTTCATCTTCACGCACTTCTAACTCCAACATTGTTGTTGATGGGAAATATGGAGCATTGTCATTTATATCCAGAATTGTAATATTGACCTGAAGATAAAACAAAAAAAAAACAAAAATTGATTCTTGATCTTTGAATGTTGTAACTTATGTAATACATATCACATGTGTGGAATTATTAGTATAGTTTTTGGAGGACATATTACATTTCTTTATGATAAACAACTTGTTTTGTTTTGTTTTTAATTGAGAAAACATGCAAGAAATATTTGATAATTTAAACAATTTATTCAAAAATGACAACAATCACGTGAGGCCATCAATGAGTCAGTATTTGAACTAACCTGAGCCACAGCAAAGACAGGTGGGAAGTAGGCTTCTGCCTGTATGCTGAGTACCACAAAAGGACTGACCTCCCTGTCCAGGGAAGCTTTTGAGAAGAGCTCACCAGTAACAGTGTCTAGCCTGAACCAATCCACAGTCTGGAAACGTATGCTGTACTTGATTTCTAGGCATCAAAAAAAATTTTTTGAATTTCTATAATTTTGCAAATTTTGGAACAAATTTTAAACAAGGTTGTTTTTTTTTAACAATATTGGAATGAACCAAAACTACAAATTAGAAATGGGATAGATCGAGAAGATTTGAGTGTTTCCAATTTTTGTTTTTAAAAATAAAAATTTGAAGTTTATACTTTCAGAGATATATCTCTAGGTAAAGTACAAACTTTGCTAGAAATTTTTACTTCTAAAATCTTTCTTCATAGAATATATGCTTATAATACCAGTTATTTTATCTTGTGGGACTCCCTACTTTACATAAGTGTTTAGAAGTAAATAATCTTAAATATGAGCAAATTGATTATCTCTACCTTTAATATCTTTTTTAAACCTACATTTCAATGACATGATTACCTGAAGTAGGGTTGGAGAGACTTGCTGGGACCTGTCCTACTTTCTGTCCAATACTTGCAGCCTCACTTACAGTGAAGTTGAACATGGTGGGAGTGAAGATTGGTGGGAACACATTGCCTGTGATGACACTGACAGTGACCACAGCATTGTCTAGAGATGTCAGTCCACCACCATCTGTAGCTCTGATGATTAGCGTGAATACTCCATTAGGAAGCACTTTGATCAATTGGATGGACCCTTCAGAGAAATGAACAGAAATGATGCTTATAAAAGAATTCATAAAGAATTTAATTCAATTAATTTAAAACAAAACAAGGACACTGAAAAAGAAATGACCCAAATTATCAATTAATTTTCTAGGGCTGTTAAAATACAGTTTATGCTCTAGGTGTCGCCATTAACAGCTCTACTTGTAACTTTGATGTAGTTTTGAATATGTTTATTAATCATGTACACATATATCACATATTTAAAAATGTAGAACTTTATTAAAGCTTAATGAATCATCAAAAAAAAGAAAAGAAAATACACATCAATGAAAAACTAAGAGATCTATATGACTTTAATCAAATAAGTGGGTTGTCTTAAAATTTGACCTTGAATTTAGTAAAATATTCTTAAAGGTAAATATCAATTATAAAATATTTGAAAAGCAGAAGTGGGGAATGCAGCCTTCCGCTGTGAAAAACCCATGCAAACTCCAGCTTTGTTTAAGGCCAGGTCACCTGACAATACAATAAATAACAAAAAATATACAGGTAGTCTCTCCCCTTATTCCCTTCCCAATAAATCTAATGTCATTAAATAAAATACATTAGAAACACAAATAATTAAATTAGATTAGAAACAGAAAGAGCAATTGTAAATAAAATATTCTAAAATACGGGAAGGCCGGTTGGTTGGGGGTCAACATTCCAAAGCCAGGATAGGACTCTATTGATTACTTGTTCTGCTGCACATTAACACAAACGGGTGTCTGTACACATTGGTTTGTGACACTAGGTGCTATGAGAATATAACATTAAAAAAAATGACAAGTATTTAAATAGCAAACTCATCTAAATAAATGAATATTCTTCGTAAATGTAGTGAAGTATGAGTATTGTCTACGTCAAATGAGGAGCCAGTCCCAGACCTGCAGACCATTAACTTAAAAAGTCACCAAAACCTTAAATTTGAGTGAACAACTCACTAAAAGTTGTGAGTCCTAGGAGCGCAGCATGTATCTCTTAGGGACATATGAATAGATCTGGTCCACTACATTTAATTTCAAACTTATGCTTTTAAAAAAGACATTAAACTTTTTTCACAAAATGTAATTTAAGTTTTTTTGTAAATTTTTTCCATGAGATACCTGTGTTGTTATTGATGGCAAAATAACCCTTGTCATTCCCAGACACAATAGAGTATGTTACAGTTCCAAAGAGGCCACTGTCTCTGTCCCTGGCCTGCACAGTAACCAAGGGTCCAGGGTTGGCATTAGCCATGACATTGATGGCATAGTCCTTGGGTTCAAACTTGGGGTGGTTGTCATTGACATCAGATATCTCCACTTGTATCACAGCCTGAGTTGTCAAGTTATCTAAAAATTCAAATAAAAATATTTATAATTTACAAAACATTCCAAAAAAACCTAGACAAACAGGTTATAGTAATCCAAAATGTGAAGTTCCTTCTGTCAACCTATTATATGCTCTGACTAAGGATTTAATAAAATAAGTTTTGTTAGCTTTTAATTATCCTGTTGTTTGGGATAAGATAGATGCTTTAAAAAAGCTGTTAGCAAAAGCAAAAAAGTAATTCTAAGTTTTAAGATAGCAAAAAAGAAAAAGAAAAAGAAAGTTGTTTGTTTTGTTTTAAGAATTCCAATTAGGAACGAGGGGAGGCAGTATAAATTAACTTGAAGATTTCAATGTCCTTGTTTTAGTGAAACGGACCATTGGCTAGAATAATTTTTTGTTCTAAATGTAAGTGTATACATCTGTTACACTTTTACTTTCTTGGGCACATTAGATTGATTAGTTGCCCAGTGCATGACTGTCTAAATCTCTATGTATGAAGTGGATTCCTTCAAGGCAAGATGAACTTAACATGGGGCACATTTTCAAACCAAACCATGCTACAACAACAAAAATATTTGCATTTCTAGAACATTTCTTTAAAAAAGTATAAGCCAACAAAATAATTAAAAAAAAAAAAAGACAGTCATACATGATACATATGAAGCATGGTAAATTGCTTGGTTTCTGGTCCGAGGTATTTTAAGTTTGAATCTTAGTGAAGACTTGGATTTCAAACTTCTTGAGTTTTAGAAGGCCCATTAACCCACCCAACTCTAATGGGTACCTGACTTATGTCGGGAAAGTAAAGGCAGTTTGGTCATTGTGCTGGCCTCATTAAAACGCAGGCCATAAGAACAGATTAGCTTTACGTCATCTACCCCCCAACATCTGAGAGAGGTCATTGACCTTGAAGTGATACATAGTACTGACAGTCACTTTTCACTGTCACCTTAACCTATCAAGAGTTACAGCGACTGGGAATCAGTGAAATCTTGCACTCATTTCATAGTTCCAAGCTACACATTCATACAGGAGCTTTCGATGTAGTGAAGACTGACTCTACAAGTTAATCTACTTTATTCTATTCTTTCTAGAAGTTTTTTTTTTTTTTTTGGTTTAACTATTAGTATTGGGGTAATGCAGACAATACCACTATAGGCGCCTCAATGTTGTACTTAAGAACAAATATATATTGTTTGATAAGATATATATATATAAAGGGCATATGTATTTTGACAAAGAGTCCCTGTAGCCTGAACTGACTAGATCCAGACGTAGGTGGGCCCTGTCAGAGAGCTTCAACTAATTATGCCCTCATTTGGCGAACAAACAAAAGGGCTAAAGGTTAACAGAGCAAACAGTTCAAGTCAACAGACTCATTGATCAACTTGCGCAGCAGCGAGTCTCAAAGTGTTTTCGCACAAGTAATATACACATAGAGTCCTACATGTTTGCCTCGTGAAATAGAACACCAGTCTAGCCTAACGATAACTTGACCGGATCCTGAATGGAAATAACATTCAAACCACTGGAATAAAGTATTAGTGCCTCGTTTCTAGCAGTGTCCAGTTTCAGATTCATCAGATGAGACATTCTCAATGCTTTGACTTTTCATGCGATTCATTTAATGTTCCTACTGAATCCCACTAAAGCTGGGCATAGGCTATTACATCATAACGGATAATGGTGTTATTGCTAAGTGCCCACAAATCAATCAGAAGTTGTGTTTATGTTTACAATGAAATGATGTGTGTGCAACAAGCGATGAAGCTGTTACAATGAACAAGAGAACTGCAATGAGATCAGAAAAAAAACAAATATTAAAATGAAATAATTCAATTCAAGGCTCATTCAGATTGTGAAGCATTTCAAACACACTAGTTTCAAACTAGGTGACCCCACAAGCCGATCAAGTAATATAAGTTATGTCACACGTGATTGAAAGCAGCGTTGTTTTGTTTTGTAGTTGAATTAATGTGCAATTCATTAAAAGGAAGTTCTCGATGCACTGGTGTGATTATGGCCTGCTAGGACATGTTCGAACTTGTTTAATGAAACATGCAGAACGCGGACCAGAGTTCACACACACATCCCCAGCAAGTGTTGATGGGAAATTCAACAACAGCTAAAAGTCACCAAAGTGTAATAGGGAGATACTTAATGAAGTAAGTGTGTGTGTGTGTGTGTGTGTGTGTGAAAGAGAGAGAGAGAGAGAGAGAGAGAGAGAGAGAGAGAGAGAGAGAGAGAGAGAGAGAGACAGGGTTAGCTAATTATCACATGATTACAGCAGATTGTGAAGATCTGTTGTATAATATTCTCACACACCATGTCGTCTGCTCAGTGTAATCACAATAAGGGGAGATAAAAAAAAAAAGAGTTCCATGCTGACAGGTGATGCAAGTAATTAGTCCAGTGAAATGATTTGTTTCCAGTCAGAATTACAGCCATGTGCATTGTGCACGACTGTAAACCGACAAGAGACATGAAAGGGGCGGCACTCGGCGCCAGGCACAAACAAAAAGATGGACACAATGCATAATAGAAGCATGTGGGTTTGAGCACTGGGTGCCAAGGAGGAGAGGGAAGTCAGTGGGCCGGGCTGTGAGTGTGCGTGTGTGTATATCCCTTGTGTCATTTTCCCTCTAAATGTATCTCACTGGTTACTTTGAAATGAATGTGGGAAACAAGTATAATGAATTAGATCTACCAGTATGTTTCCAGACAAACCATATCATTTAAGAACGCTCTGCCTTCACCAGTTCAGGATATACAATCTTTCAACATGACAACAATAGTTCACTTAAGGCTACATCTAGAGACAGACTGTGTTGCGCATATGTATGACCAAAGATAGATAACTCTGGTTTAAAAAAAAAGGTAATGTTTGTTCTACACATGTCATGATAATGTGATTCTGATTCGGTTATCTTCTCTTTCTATCATTTGAGTTTTCTCCCTTTTAATTTCTCTGTTGCAATAACGTCAGTGTTGAAAATGAGAAAAAAGAAGAGAGACGCACACTTTCTGTCATTGTGAGTGTGTGTGTGTGTAGGGTAACAGTTGACCTGAAGAGACGCACACTTTCTGTCATTGTGTGTGTGTGTGTGTGTGTGTGTGTGTGTGTGTAGGGTAACAGTTGACCTATGAAATCCAGTGATTAGAAATAGAGTGGAAGAGAATTAGTTCAAGCCTGAATCACAAATATCCTAACTATGTGATGGGATCACAAATACCCTAACTATGTGATGACATCACAAATACCTAACTATGTCTTGAATCACAAATACCCTAATTGATGAGATATCAAGTTTGTCAAAAAAGATCTAAAAAAAAACAGTGTGATAAATTGTTAATGTACAGTTAATCAACTCATTGCATCCACGGCTTCAACAGACCCCCAAGTGACACTACGCACTCACCTGCATCCACGGCTTCCACCTGGAACTGGTAGGACGTGGCCGTCTCGTAATCCAACGTGCCCTGGACACATATGTCCCCTTTGATGGGGTCCACCCGGAACTCGGACAGCGGTGCCAGCATTCGGGCCATCCTGTAGGTCACGGGAGAATTTTTCCCACACTCCAGGTCAGAGGCTGAAACCTGAGGGAAGAAACAATAGCTCATTGAGGAATGTGTTTAAGTCATTTCTCTAGTGCATGATACACATGTCAATAGAGTGCATCACTACTAAAAGGTCAATGGACAATTAGAAAGGAACACAATGAAATCAAAGGGGGGGGGGGGGGGGGGACTCAAACATAAAGAATGGGAGAAGGGGAAGGCCCAGCAGTGGAGACAAAAAGAAAGAAAAAGTTGTTCATCTTTCTAAAGTGACATCAGAAATAGTTCATCTCTTGCTCTGGACACTCAATGTATCAGCATTACCACAATAACATGGCAGTTAAGAAATACAATTCTATTGGAACAGAGAGTTTGCTTGGAAATTTTAATTCCGGGGAATTATCACGCTCTAGAATTAAACAAAATCCAACAGTTTTCTACTTAGCATGGGGAAAGTTTTAAGACACCTCTATACTAATTAAAACAAAGATGTGTCTAAAGCCAGAAAAATAAACCTAATTCAAACCCCATACATCAAATCTATGTTACTTAGATGTACACATGAGCGGTTCTGTAGAAGTGTAGGTTTTGTTCAGACTAAACTATGACAGATAGTTCTCAGCTCTTTACAATTTTGGTCCGTGTAGAGCACACACAGTTTTTTTTTGTTCTCGTTCAGACAACGTACAAGGGCAACAACGAAAAAAAAACAACAGTTCATGAGTTTGTGTTCCGCTGCCATAATGAGCTACCGGCTGTGCCACTGTAGAGGAGTTAAGAGCGTGTGAATACAGCCTGACAATCTAACAGTGCCAAGGGATTACACTGGAAGGTTGCAACTGAAGTGCATCTTGAGAGAAGCTGTCACTCAGGCACACATGTATGCACAGAGGCATTCAAACACACACACGCACAGAGGCATTAACACTTTGATCCCGGAATCTCTCTTTGTACAACTAGAACCCCCCCCCCCCCCCGTAGCTGGGATAAAGTGATGTTACCGGGGGGGGGGGGGGTAAAAAAATAACATTATGCTGAAAAGGAAAAAGAAGCTAATTAAATGTGTGTGTGTGTGAAGTTGCTATGATGTTTAAATGTGTATTAAGTATATCTAAAAGTGCTTGTATAGTTCTGGACATCACCTAGCTGTGAACCCTTGTCTCGGCCCTCACCTAGCTAAGAATCCGCCTCGGTAGTCACCTAGTTGAGACCCCTTGTCTCAGTAGTCACCTAGTAGAGACCCCTTGTCTCAGTAGTCACCTAGTAGAGACCCCTTGTCTCAGTAGTCACCTAGTAGAGACCCCTTGTCTCAGTAGTCACCTAGTAGAGACCCCTTGTCTCAGTAGTCACCTAGTAGAGACCCCTTGTCTCAGTAGTCACCTAGTAGAGACCCCTTGTCTCAGTAGTCACCTAGTAGAGACCCCTTGTCTCTGTAGTCACCTAGTTGAGACCCCTTGTCTCAGTAGTCACCTAGTTGAGACCCCTTGTCTCAGTAGTCACCTAGTTGAGACCCCTTGTCTCAGTAGTCACCTAGTTGAGACCCCTTGTCTCAGTAGTCACCTAGTTGAGACCCTTGTCTCAGTAGTCACCTAGTTTAGACCCATTGTCTCAGTAGTCACCTACTTGAGATCCCTTGTCTCAGTAGTCACCTACTTGAGATCCCTTGTCACATTAGTCACCTACTTGAGAACCCTTGTCTCAGTAGTCCCCTAGTTGAGACCCCTTGTCTCAGGAGTCACCTAGTAGATACCCCTTGTCTCAGTAGTCACCTAGTATAGACCCCTTGTCTCAGTAGTCACCTAGTTGAGACCCCTTGTCTCAGTAGTCACCTAGTTGAGACCCTTGTCTCAGTAGTCACCTACTTGAGATCCCTTGTCTCAGTAGTCATCTAGTTGAGACCCCTTGTCTCAGTAGTCATCTAGTAGAGACCCCTTGTCTCAGTAGTCACCTAGTAGAGACCCCTTGTCTCGGTAGTCACCTAGTAGAGACCCCTTGTCTCGGTAGTCACCTAGTTGAGACCCCTTGTCTCAGTAGTCACCTAGTTGAGACCCCTTGTCTCAGTAGTCACCTAGTTTAGACCCATTGTCTCAGTAGTCACCTACTTGAGATCCCTTGTCTCAGTAGTCACCTACTTGAGATCCCTTATCACATTAGTCACCTACTTGAGAACCCTTGTCTCAGTAGTCCCCTAGTTGAGACCCCTTGTCTCAGGAGTCACCTAGTAGATACCCCTTGTCTCAGTAGTCACCTAGTATAGACCACTTGTCTCAGTAGTCACCTATTAGAGACCCCTTGTCTCAGTAGTCACCTAGTAGAGACCCCTTGTCTCAGTAGTGACCTACTTGAGAACCCTTGTCTCGGTAGTCATCTAGTTGAGACCCCTTGTCTCGGTAGTCACATAGTAGAGACCCCTTGTCTCAGTAGTCACCTTGTAGAGAACCCTTGTCTCAGTAGTCACCTAGTAGAGAACCCTTGTCTCAGTAGTCACCTAGTTGAGACCCCTTGTCTCAGTAGTCACCTAGTTGAGACCCCTTGTCTCAGTAGTCACCTAGTTGAGAACCCTTGTCTCAGTAGTCACCTAGTTGAGACCCCTTGTCTCAGTAGTCACCTAGTTGAGAACCCTAGTCTCAGTAGTCACCTAGTTGAGACCCCTTGTCTCAGTAGTCACCTAGTTGAGAACCCTTGTCTCAGTAGTCACCTAGTTGAGAACCCTTGTCTCAGTAGTCACCTAGTTGAGAACCCTTGTCTCAGTAGTCATCCACACATTCATCAGCATTTACATCTACATCAAACTCAAGCATCACACCCCCCTCTCACCCTATTTCCAAGTGAAAACGGTTTGCTGTGTTAAGTTCAAACAGCCAGAGCTTAAAGTCAATTCAACTCTGCGGGGGGGGGGGGGACAAGAAGCACTCAAAGCTTTGAGAGAGGAGGGGGGTGAGTGCAAAGAACAAGGAGGGAGGTCCCCAAAGTAGCTACTCTACAACACCCCAACCTCATTGGATTTTTCTTCAGGAATAATGACAAAGACAATGAAATAAACAGCAGGAAAAAAAAAAAAGAAAACAGACCACCCAAATGTACAATTACGCTTTTCTGGAAATTAATTTTTTATTCTGAGATGAGGGGGGCACATGACTTGGATCTCTAGCTCTAGATAAACTTAAACGGGAACAGTGCTTGAAAATAACCGCTTTTTTTTTATATTAATGACACACAATAAATGAAATGTATTAATATTTTCTAATCTAATCATTGTGTGTGGTCAATGTAAAATCGATGGTCTAACGATAGCAGAAGTGTGACCAGCACAATTACCAACACCATATTGGACCAACGCAAACTACTTTCGCTATTTCAGTAAAAGGATTTAAACAGCGGACTCCTGGATAAAAAACGTCAGTTCTAGTATTTGACCTGAAACGTTCCTGGTGGGTGGACGGGCAGTTTCCATCATCTCCAACTCCAGTGGACGGGGCACAGGAAGAACATCTTCTGTCTGACCCTCAATCATTCTACTGTTTTACGGGTCAATGGCTTACGCTTTTTTCTCCAGCGGAGGGCCGGACAGGTCACCAACTGTCCGCCCCCTCCCTCCCCAACTACTTAGGAGTAGCATGCGACATCCCGGGGCGCTGCGACCATTGTGACTGAGACATTTCAGTGTCACATCCCCGAGGCCCCCCCCCTCTCCCTCCCCACTAAGGTAAGACTAGAATGAGAAGGGGGTGGGGTGGAGGAGCCACTGCAGTTCCGCTTCCTAGATGGACCAGGCGAAAGGGAGGAAGAGTGTTGACAGCGGAGTGCTAGCGGTGCTGTGGGCTCAACAGGAGGGGGCGCTCTGTGTGTCGTGAGAGTGTTTACCCACGAACGTCGGTGTGTGTGGCGTTGCTATTTTAACTTGTGAACCAAGGTTTAAAAAAAAAAAACTCGGACTAGACTTTCACTAGAAATTTCGATTTATTGATGTATTATCAATAGACCTGGGTGAATAGCATTCACGTGACCTTGTCAGAGAGAGAGCACTATTAACTACAATTAAACAAAGCTGTTTGATGTTCACTTTTCACACAATCTCCACCATTTTCTATAGCTATTACCAACTAGAACATGAACCAAGTAGGGCATGAACAAAGGACATGAACCAAGTAGGACATGACATAAAGCTTAAAAAGACATCCACTTTCAGTGCATAAACCAATTCTCTAAGGCTAGCCTAAGTCATATGAGGAATACATAAGAAGTTCATCTTTTACAGATTCCCTTTTGTTTTCAAGGTAACAGCAGCTCACTGACTATTTGAAGGTCAGATTTTAGGTCACTGAAAAATACCTCCAAAAATTAGATCTAGGTCTACAACGTTAACAAACAAATGATATTATGAAAAGATTTATTCAAAGCAATGAAAACCATTTCCCTGTCAAGAAAACATTTCTCCTACTTCCAATCCGTTAGAAAGGTGTATGCACGAATCAGCCGTAATGACACCGACGTGATAAAAAGGCACAAAGGAGCCGACCAGAGAGGACGTGTTAGATCTCGAGGTCCGGTTGTTAGCCCACAACCACAACATGACCTCCCGTGGCCGGGGAAATCCAGGTCATTTACCACAAAAGCACATCAGCCATCGTGGGCATTAGCGTCCGACGGTTGGAGCTTTTACTTTGGCCAGTCATTTCGTTTCATTAGTGGTCAGCGGGCAGTGGACTAAATAACAATGATGGCTGGTGGACCAGCCAGAGTCAAAGTTGGTTAAAGGGGAAGTGGTTTTAAGGAAGAAAAACAACCACCTCATTGTGAGGCACTATTAGTGCATGTTATTTGTAGACTAAGTATGACTCAAAAAAAAAACACAACTAATACAGATATCTAGTTCAAAGTTCAAAGAGAATCGACAGTATTCTATAATAAAGTGAGGATCAACACATTGACGATTAGCATTCACGTCGCTAGCAATCGCACAAATAAGTCATTACATTCATAAAGACATTCACTTAAAAAAAAGGGTGCAACTTATTATCACACACGATTGAACAAGTCTCCTAGTTTGTTGCCTGCTCCCCTAAT
The DNA here is from genome assembly GCA_036873155.1 of Biomphalaria sudanica. Lineage (NCBI taxonomy): Eukaryota > Metazoa > Mollusca > Gastropoda > Planorbidae > Biomphalaria > Biomphalaria sudanica. The sequence goes on along the minus strand of JAZGLO010000086.1, from coordinate 2,715,647 downwards.
TGTCCTATGTCAAGGATTCACTTGTTGCTTAGTAGAACACGTAATTATAAACGAAAAGCACTCGCGTTGTGCCTATTTGTACATGCATGGAATGTTTATCTTCAGTTGGATAGCTCAATAAATCATGACATATAAGTTTTGGTGAACAGCTAGTTGAAGGTGGATTAACTCTATTATAAGTGGAAATGAAGTCATAGAGTTACACACACACGCAGAGAGAAAGAGAGAGAGAAAGAGAGAGAGAGAGAATCAATTAAAAAAAAAAAGAACGACTAAGATTGAGACTGCAAAGTACAAAACAAAACTCTAGCCAGCTCACACACACACACACACAGTGTTGAGTGGGAAGAGCAAGAAGAACTGAGTGGCCGTTCCTTTGGTATGTACTGTCAGGTCACCATGTCTGGAAACATGCTTGATTCAATGAAAAGAAAAGGAAGCTAGCCTGTATACAAACTAAAGAGGTAGCACCAAGAACTTCTGTAACAAACATTTGTCTTACACATCAAGATATAGGGAAACAACACTTTGTCAGGGAGATGAAGAAGTCTTAGACAAATGTAGACATACAAGAAAAAAAAAAATGGGGGATAATATAAAGCAAAGACTCAACATAGAAAAATATTTTTAAAATACTTTCAAAGAAAAAAAAAAGCTTATCTAAGGGGATATTTACACATTTACGGCCACATCTCCCAATACTGTAAGATTTATTTCACACTAACTAACTTTGTAGTTAACTTTTCTAATTGATTCTCTGCAAAGTTACAAATAGATCCGCGAATGGGAAGAGGAGAAATAACGTGTACACAATTTTGACCAGACAGACAGAACGTTCACTACAGTTTGTTGTAGTTCTTAATTTCGGACCTTCCTTCAGATTATTTTGTCCACACACAAATCCAAGGTTGGTAGTGGACAAGGTTCAAACTCGACACCAGCAAGGCGACACCGCTAGTCAGCCAACTAGTCAGCCAACTTGCTAACCCTTGCAAAGACTATTGCCTATACAATCAATAACCCGAACAAGTTCTCAGCACTAAACAACCAAACGTATTCCCGACTTCAGTAGACCCAATCGACATGCACACATTGGTTCCGAAATGGACAAGCTTTGAATACAAAGAACATTAAAAAAGCACACCTCTCCAGTTAAAAGTCAAGCCATTGAGGGCGTTATTCTTTGTCCTTCCCTTACACGTCTGTCTCTGTGCGGCATGAGAGAGACGAACACACAGTGTTAAAACATCCCCCCCCACACACACAAACACATACAGTATACACACTCCCCAAAACCCGTTTTATAATTAAGAGACCGACAGCTCTTAAATTGATTCTACCAATTTTTCCATAACAAGGAAGAAAAAGTCTAGACGGCCAGGTCGTCCTCGGCTTGGTCTAGTAAGATAAACATTTTGATTATTTCACTCTAGGGAAAAATGAGACTTGAATTCAATACATTTGTATTTGATTAGAGATACCTTTGAAAAGAAGAGAAGACAAAAAGAACTATAGACAATCTTCCTCAAACTCTAAAGGAGGACTCGCCTCCTAACCTTCTAGTCCCATACGTACACCAACAAATGTGTATTGACTGAAGGCGATACTGTCTTACCTCTAACTGACTTAACATGTTACACTTTTCTTTCTGCGCCACAATAAAACCAGGGGAGAAGGGGGCGAACCCATTACCTCCCTTTTCAGGTCTTAGTGTTTGCGAAAAGGTCCGTCATTTTGTCGTTACGAAGCACTCAGTGACAGATCATAAAAGAAAAAAAAATTCTTTTCATAACAACATTGTATGTTAATCCCATCAAGCTCGCCCATTGCCGGCTCTATGTGCCTTATGTAGCCCGCTGAGGGGCCCCCAACTGCTGGGCCCCAACTGAGGATTAGCTCACTTCTCTTTTGTCAAAGTCAATTTTTTTTTCAATTGGGCTCAGGCGAGAGAGGGTTAGGGCTGATTAAAATCCAGTGGAGTTGGGTGACGTTAGGTGCTCATTTTTTTTCCTCTTTAAATTGAGAAAACACTTAGAATACGTGTGTGTGTCTATGTGTGTCTCCACAGTTCAGGAAATAACTAGATCTTGAAGTGAATGGATGAATGTCACGTCCATAATCATCTCAAGACATTCACACGTGTGTGCTACATTGGCTCTAACACATTACTGTCAAATAAGAGCACACAATGCACATTGAGCCCTAGCACTGCAGTTACTTCACTTCATAGCTTCTACAGATTGAAGCTGTACACATACATAAAGATTTTTTTTTTTACGATTTAGGAGATTATGACACGGTCAGTGTGTGTTACAATATAAATCTATTTATTAGATGATGAGATGGTTACCGGACTTAAAAGGGGGGGGGGGGAGGCGCTCGTGTTCGAATCCCTATCAGTAGGGACCCAAACCCGAAGCAAAAATTGCTTTTTTTAAATTGCGTAACATTTTTTTTACGTTTTAGCTACAATATATTAAAGTATAAATATCCAATTACAGTAAACAAAAAAATGGCACCGTTAGAAAGGTTATTTAAGGCCTTTTAAGAATATATACAAGTTTTCCCGTTTGGTTAAAAAAATAACAGTAATAATCCTTTACGCGTAACATCACCGCACCGAATAATCGTGCTAGCGGCTGTGATCGTTTTATACCTTGTTTAGTTATTCGTAAAATGGGGCGTGTCAACAAGAAATATTTGCTTTAAACATGTGTATTTTATGGAAAAATGGACGAGCTTTACAATGATACTAATAACTAATTGATTAACATTGCTTTTATATAAATAAATGTTTAAAAATCCCCCCCAAAAAGTTCAAATTGCTTTATGACAAAGACGTACTTTTTGAGTTAATGTCACCATTGAAAAGCTTGTCCATTTTTCTGTAAGAGCGTGTACAGTTAAAAACAAAACAACAAACGTTGCCATGCTATCCATTCCTAACCGAACAAGACGCATCAAATAACTATTTCGCCAGTGTACGTAGTCTGCTAGAATGAGCGATAATGTTTTCTAGCAACACAGGGAGTCGTGAAAGAAAAATGAGTTTTTATTAAATCTACATCGTATAGTTTGTAAGGGAAATGCCTGACATGGGTCAATCATTGGTAAACATTAGATATTTATTGGTATTTCATGTGCTTTTATTCTAAATTTAAGACAAAAAAAATGATATCGCTACGTTAATGAAATGTTAATGTGTGACACATCTGTGAGTATGTTTTTGTTTTTAAGGGGCCATGTCTTCGAAAGTAAACCTAAATTTTTAATAAACATATTATGTAAAAGTGATTGATACGAATTAAAGAGGAGGATTTTAAGTTCATAAAAAAACCTAATGTTTCAACATGTTTAATTAATAATTATAAGTGTAATAAATGTATTAGAAATAGAAAGTCATCGCATATTGGCTTTATTCGATGCTAATATCAACAAAATGTGGCATCGAATGCACCTTTCAAAATCTATAGTAGATCTGGTCTTTTAACTAGATCTAGATCTATATTATATATACAAAATAGTTAAAAAATAATACTAAATTATATCTATTGACATATTTATTACAATGAAGTGCTCTGTGTGTGTGTGTGTGTGTGCGCGCGCGTGTGTGTGTGTGTGATTTTCACTGATAGATTTGATTACAGACAAAAACAATGCAGGGACAACACGACAGTGACAGTAAGAAGAAAGCCTAAGATAAGTTGTTACAATGTTCTTTTGTTTACCCTTGGAAGTAAATTGACACAAATACTGCAATGAGCAAGGCAACAGGAAGGGGAGGTGGGGGGGGGGGGAGGCTGAAGTTCTAAACGCTGTAGCTTGAAAAGAAAAGTAAGCAAAAAAAAAGTAAACAACTACTGAAGTAGTGGGAACGACTGTAGAGGTCGCTATCTCTACTGCTGTACAATTTAACTGGACATATATTGAAGCTAAATGCTTCAGGGACAAATGCCATTTAAACAAAATCCAAAGGCACGTCGTCTCAAGGTGTAATACATCACGAGTTGCTAGCTAGCAATGTTTCAGATGCCTTGCGGTCAGGAGTTAATTATACATTGAGCCTTAGTGCATTCTTTCTCAACGATACGCCCATTTATTTTTTTCTGCACCCTCCCTTTCCCTCTGAAAAGAAAAAAACAACTGATAAAATCAAAAATGTCCCCGCGACACGACCAGTGTGACAGAGCCAAGAAGGCAAGTAAGATTGGTAGCCTTAGATTTTAGCCCCGATAGGGCTGTGAATGTCTCCAAATAACCAGATGACTAGTATGGGTTGTCTCAATGTCTCATTATCAGATAGACGTGTCAGTCGGCTAGGTTTAGCGGCCCCCGAAAGGGGAAAGGATGCTATTAGTTTTGTGTGGCCTGTCTGTCCGTCCGTCCCGTTTACATCCCAGAAACTAGAAGAGAAAATGAAAATCGGACATCATATTTTAGATCATTCAAAGTTCTGATGCAACGGCTACTTTTTTTCTTTTCTGAAAGCGAAAAATCTAATTTTTAAATGAATTATGCAAGCATTTTTTTTCATATAATTTTTACAACTATTCACTATTAATCTTTAACCTTTTTTAAAACACATTTATGCAAAAGGTTTTATAATTTTGATCAAAAAAATTATTTTTTACAATTGTATTGCCAAGTTATGTAAGTTTTGTCATACTAAATACTACATTTACAACAAAAATTTTAACCTTTTTTTTAAAGAGAAAAATCTATTTACTGTGCAAATAAGCTGGACATAATTTAAAACAGCAATTACTAAGTAGTTTTTTTTTTCATATTATCGCGTTAACTGTGACTATAAATAAACATCTGAAACATAAACCTAAATAAATTATTTTTTTTTTATGAGACTTTGAATAAGAGATTGATCGTTTACAAAACAATTAGATACTCATTCTAAGACATCAATTAGGACAGGTTCACATCCAACTTCACATTCACCCACACCTAACCCTTGGTCTGCTGGACCTTTGGGGCACCACACAGGATCTGTCAACCTTCTTTCTCCATTCTTCTCTGTCATTTGCCTTTGATAGAATTTAATACCGATATTCTTCTGAAAATATTGAAACCTGCCTTTTTTCCTGCCAGGGTGGACCACTTTGAGAGCCGATTTTGAGTTTGTTTGAACACAAACTGTCTTTGTAACCTTGTTTATTTCAAAGACGTGTTTTATTTTAGGCTTCTGTGTGTATCGTTAAATAATAATAGATAATTTAGAATTTTGTGGAAATCGATAAGAAGGATGATAATAACAATAATAATTTCTTAGTGGCGTAAGAGGGGCTCCATGGAATTTAACGAAGCTCGACCCTGGCAGTGCCAAAGACAGAGATTTAATTCACTTCCATTAATGATAATAAAAATACACTTCTGTCATATATTCAGGTAACCCATTAAATATGTGTGATGAACTTTTATCTTCTATTACATAGATCAAGACTTACAAGTAATTTGGTCTAAACAGTTAGCTACAGTACTATTGAATCAATGGCCACTAACATATAAATAGTGAATGTGTTCGCGTGATTTATGAAATTATTCTGTATTGTATGTTGACAACTTAGCACTTTTCCATTTGTCTGTCCCTTTGTCCAACCCTTCACCTCACTCTATAATTATAACTCACGGGATATACAATATGCTCTTCCACTATGCATTATGTTCTTTACTAAGTAGAACCACAGTGTGAAGAAGCGACCAGTCACTAATCAATAGAGAAGCTGTAAATCTGTGTGAGTCAAAGGGAAAAAGAGGGTGGTGGGGGAGGTGGAGTGGAAGAGAGAGAGAGAGAGAGAGAGAGAGAGAGAGAGAGAGAGAGAGAGAGAGAGAGAGAGAGAGAGAGTAGTACTTCAAATGAATAATAAAATGAGACATGACTAACAATGCGGAGACTAAAAATGACTATCTCAGTTAACTGCCTGTGACTGAAGAGTCCATCAGAAATGGGGAGACTGAGAGACACTGAATTCATTCAATCAAAAATCTCCCAATCACTTTGGATGACGTGGTGTTTGCTAACAAGACAGGACAGGATGGCGTGTCCCAGTGCGAGGCAAGTATTGAGACCAAGAGGCTAAGCCTCATTAGCAGCATCTCAGGTTCAGGTGATCCATATCTTTAAGCAGTAATACCGCACCGTGTCACAGACACTCTGTGAAGACTTAGATCCAAGTCCTTGTTTACTGTGTAAGTTGTTGACTGGCTCTTGGTAATCAAAATTTTTTTTTTAATGAACTTTCAATCCTATTTTTTAAACTATTCAAGTGAAATAAGCATGTCCCACGTTATTAAATCCTTGAGAAAACAAACACACACAAAAAAACAACACTTTAGTTCAACATTCAATTTATATTATTTCTAGTTTTAAAAAAATAATTCCTAAACAAAAAGACATTTTTCAAGCTTCTAACAGCTAGTAGAATGTGGTAGTCAACGCACAGCTAGTAGAATGTGGTACTCAACGCACAAATAGTAGAATGTGGTAGTCAACGCACAGCTAGTAGAATGTGGTACTCAACGCACAAATAGTAGAACGTGGTACTCAACGCACAGCTAGTAGAATGTGGTAGTCAACGCACAGCTAGTAGAATGTGGTAGTCAACGCACAGCTAGTAGAATGTGGTACTCAACGCACAAATAGTAGAACGTGGTACTCAACGCACAGCTAGTAGAATGTGGTAGTCAACGCACAGCTAGTAGAATGTGGTAGTCAACGCACAGCTAGTAGAATGTGGTACTCAACGCACAAATAGTAGAACGTGGTACTCAACGCACAGCTAGTAGAATGTGGTACTCAACGCACAGCTAGTAGAACCTGGTACTCAGCCCACAATTGTGAATGTGATACACAGCCGATAATTGAAAAGGGGAAGTCGAAATCTGTTGTTTTTTTCCCCGAGGCGTCCCCGTTGAAAGTTACTTTTCATCGTGTGCAGTCTAACAGCCAATTGGAAATGATCAGGACACCTGGTTAGAACATTTCAAGGAGAAACGCTTCTGTAACAGGGAGTGGAGCAGGAGGTGGAGGGGCGCTGCCAGGGAGAGGATGATTTAACGATAATCTGAGCCACAATGCTTGGGGCTGAGGAGAATAGCATTGCACTGAGAAGTCAAAAAGAAATTACTTGCATGCCAATTCCAATCAGCTTAAAATTCTTACAATGAATTTCTTAGTTTTCTGGATTTCAGTGCACATTTATTACCGCCAGGTATCTACAAATACCAGACATTCTATTTTGTTCTATGGACGTCTACTTTCAAAGTACTGAGAAACTCCTGCATGTTGAAATGTTTTGAAACAAGACAAAAAGTGCCCAAGTTGAAATCTCCATATGGAACAATTAAATTTATTTTTAGTACTTCATTATCGGCGCCCTGCGGGACGGCATACGTGGCCTTTTTAGCACACGCCGTCACCAATCATTACAGAGCTACATTTTTCCATTCACCAACCACTACAGGGCTACATTTTTCCATTCACCAACCACTACAGAGCTACATTTTTCCATTCACCAACCACTACAAGGCTACACTATTACATTCAACAACCACAACAGAGCTACATTTTTTGAATTCACCATCCACTACAGATCTACATTTTTCCATTCACCAACCACTACAGGGCTACACTATTCTATTCTCTGGATAACATTGTTAGCAAAAACAAAAATGTCACTTGAAAAAGAGTTAAAGCATCTCTAAGATGTAAAATAGTACTTGCACATACTGCCACCTGGTAACTGACACGTGACAGTACTTATCTGTCACTCCCAAATGTTCATATTCACTTAAGAAAGTACTAATGAATTTGAATTCGCTCAACAGTGAGGGAAGAAAGTTGACAGTATCAACCGACGTTTTATCAACAGAAGTGTCAACGCTGATTACTATCCTTACCATTCTTAATAAGCCCTACAGTGCCCCCTTCCAAAGCGCCGCCGCTGACTAGGCTTGAGAAAGTTGTACATTGATCTGTCCAATGTTTTCATGAAACTTGGAAGTCTAGCAAGTCAATGAAATCTGTTCGCGCCAACGAGTGGACTCGGGTGTAATACTTCCTTCACATTCCAGAGCGACTCAGAGCCTGGGCTTAATGGGATACACGTGTGCGTCAGCCTGGTGTACAAATCTTAGCTTTCTCAGGCGCATTAGCTCTGCATCACTTCCAATGTCACATTCTCGCTTGACACTGAGATCTCGGCATTGTATCATCCTCGCCCAGATTCTATTCGTGGATGGTAGATCGACATTCTAGGTTGCTGGGTATTTGCCCGCTGCTGTTTAGAAGAGTCGACGTCACTTTCTCATAAATAATTCTTATTATTCTAGATCTATCAAGTGGATATTTGTGTACTTCGTGTTGCAAGATCACTCTGAGTAGAATACAAACTAAGCTTTGCCTCAATCGGTTCCGTTTTCATAGCCTTTCAAGAGACACTAGAGATTGCGTGAGATACAAGAGCTACCAAGGCTATTACATAAGTTTGTATACATTTCTATCTTTCAAAGTTAGATTTGGAAAAGTTAATACTTTTAGTTATGACTCTTTTTTTTTAGTCCTGAGAGTGTCAGGAAAAGAAAATCTTCAAATTGTCGCTTACAAAATAAGACTTCTGGAACTATTTCTAATTGACATCTTTTAACAAAGAAATGTGTCTCTACCGTATTTTTTGTTCAGTCCGTAGGAAATAATTCCCTATCCTTTTCCCGTACCATTTTTTGTTATTCCCTCATCACAACAGTGAGGACATGCTTTGAATGATTATTGTGTGTGCGAGGTTTCTTCAAGCGTATTCACCCCCAGCTGACTGAGAGGATCTATTCAAATGTTGATGTGATAGTTTGGTAGGGCAATGAACTTTGTTTCAACTCTTTATAGTGAATAGCACGCTGTAGGTTTGAGGCATCAAAAAAAAACAAAAAGTCAAGTCTAATAGTACTAATATTTTAGATTAAAATTAGAACATTTTGATTCCTTAGAACATTAGTAATAAAAATTGGCAAAACTGTCCTAGTTATGTCCAGTTTGTGTGTGTGTGTGTTTTTTTTTTTTTTTTTTTTTTTTGTGTGTGTTCACAATTCTGAAAGGAAGGTTAGAAAGAACATATTTACAGTCCAAAACTATGTACCGTATTACTGTGTATAACTGACTCTTTATTTTATCAAATTATTGAGTAAACTTCCTTGAAAAGTAAGAACAGCGACATTAAAAAAAACTAAAGGGGATGGGCGCCAAAATCATTCATAACCTTTAAAACAAACTCTATAGATACAGATGAGATCTTAGGTCTCGGCGTGTGTTTGTGTGTGTGTGTTCTGTACTATCGCTATCTATTAGTTGCAAACTTATTTCTTTACTTAGTCCGAAGTCTCACTTCCTCTGGCTCTCACGTAAAACTGTTTCAAACAAATCTATCCTGGCAACTAACGAGTTCCTATCCTGAATTCTCTGCTCCAAGGGTTAAACCAAGAGAGAAAGAGATCGCCATAGCTAACTATTGAGAGAGCCGATACGTTGCTAGCCCTCCACAACACAGGGGGGGGGGGGGGGGGCGGGAGACAAAACGCAGGTTTATATTATCTCATGGAGACTTCGCGGGAAAGTTTTGTACAGTTCTAAAGCACAGGATCAATGAGGTAATGGGCAGGATTACGCTGTCCAAACATTGCACGCAGCGGATTGCTCTGCGGGAGGTGGCTGCCTCGCCTTGATGATCACAATGAATAGGGGTGCCTGCGTTCTCGGGTGGCGTATGTTGAGCCTAGACTTGGGATACATTCCATTCTCTGTCAAGTACATTGCTACTTAGCTATCAACAAAACCGAATCCTGGTAAGGTATTTTTAAACCGTATTTACACCTCTGATTATGTATAAACAGCATATATTCACGAATATGTACATAAATAGCAAAGAAGCCAACAAGTTCAAGTCCACGGTTCGAAAACGGCCAACATGAGTAGTCGGTAGTTAGAGGTGAACTAGTTCAAATATCCCCAATAAATGGTCCGCGGGCCATATCCAGCCCACACGGTAGTGCTACCTGACTTGTGTCTATATGACGTAATGAAGCCGCAAAGGCTCGGTTCAACTGGACTCGACCATTTGTTGCGTTTTTTTATTTTTTTTTCAAATCGATGCAGATGCAGCAAGTGACATGCGTGTTGGAAATTATATGTGGCCCCTTTCCACGCGGGGGCCGAAAAAGTTTGGCAGTTTTTATTGATTTTTTTTTCTGGGAGGAGGGTATGATAGACTGATATGTAAGATTGCACCCAATAGTGATTACAGATTCGGCCATCTCCTGACTGCCAACTACACGTACTTACACATGATTAGTTTAAACGCAATTTCCGGTGACTTATTCTGTATTACACCTCGTATCTACACACAGCCAGTGTCACTCTCAACTAGAGCCGCCTTTGAACAAAAAAAAAATGCAAAGATTAATCTTCTAGTTCCTAGCCCCCTCCGAGTTTGTCAAGATAGCGCCGCTCTTCGAGTTGAATGGGAACAAAACGCTTTGGAGATTATGTCTTCAACATGGACACAAAAAACTGAACCCAGTGGAAAGCTTATAGACGAGAAAAAAACTGGGAGAGCTCTAAAGGGAGAAGGCAAGGCCTGTTGAACACCGAGTATTTGTGGTTCTTCTTCTTGGCTGTGCTGGCGTTAGTATGCAAATTGTCTTCACGGACTGAAAGACGAAATACTGGCGTTTTCTTTAATTAAGGAATTCCATTAAAAACAAGGGCGTTGGAGGAGGAAGAGGAAGAAAAGTGAAAGGGATGAATTGGGAGGAAAGGGATGAATTGGGAGGAAAGGGAGGAATTGGGAGGAAAGGAATGAATTGGGAGGAAAGGGAGGAATTGGGAGGAAAGGGGTGAATTGGGAGGAAAGGGAGGAATTGGGAGGAAAGGGAGGAAAGGGAGGAATTGGGAGGAAAGGGATGAATGGAAAGAGGACGTGGAAAAGGCGAGTTTTTTTTATTGAGGATGCTGGAATATCTTTTTAATTACGATTCAAAAACTAATTAATTTGGCTCAGAAAAAAAAAAGATTACATAAAATATATAAAAATTATAGAATTTAATGGTAAATGATTTAATGATTAATGGTATATTCAAAATATACTCTGTGTATAACTGCGAATCAACAGCACAGCCTTTCAACTACTGTGTCTAATACAAACACACACACACACATCTGTCCCAAATGTATTCTATGAAGTCTACTTGATAAACTTGCAAAGGCTAAACATTGCCTCGTTTCTAAAAGCCATACACTACATTCTACATAAACACACACACACCTTTCCTTGGAGATGGACGGCATCGTTCTTTGTGTGTCCATTCATTGCGTTCTGACGGAGCTCTAAAGACACGCCAAGTTGACTTAGTCTCTACACTCAGTTCGAAGTGCTCACATTTTCTTTTGGAGCAAGCTTTTAAGCATGTCAATATTTTCAAACGTTGCACAAAGTGTCAGCGTGTTAGACAAGATAGCTCACGCCAAATATCAAATCAGGGAAGATCTTTAAAAGAAAATAATTTAAATGGCTCCTAGCTGAATGCTCATTTTTTTGTTAAATTAAATGTCAAAGATGTTGGCGTTAACATAAAAAGGAATGAAATCCAAATACTGGACAGGGTAAAGACAGACTTGTAGACTAAATACTGGACAGGGTAAAGACAGACTTGTAGACTAAATACTGGACAGGGTTAAGACAGACTTGTAGACTAAATACTGGACAGGGTAAAGACAGATTTGTAGACTAAATACTGGACAGGGTTAAGACAGACTTGTAGACTAAACACTGGACAGGATAAAGACAGACTTGTAGACTAAATACTGGACAGGGTAAAGACAGACTTGTAGACTAAATACTGGACAGGGTTAAGACAGACTTGTAGACTAAACACTGGACAGGATAAAGACAGACTTGTAGACTAAACACTGGACAGGATAAAGACAGACTTGTAGACTAAACACTGGACAGGATAAAGACAGACTTGTAGACTAAACACTGGACAGGGTAAAGACAGACTTGTAGACTTAACAATGGACAGGATAAAGACATACTTGTAGACTAAACACTGGACAGGGTAAAGACAGACTTCAATATTAAAATTGGTCAATTAATGGTAAAGTGGGTGGCAGATTGTCAAGAAACGATCTGAGGTCATTACAAAACTTTTTTTTTCTTTTTGGAGACGAACTGCCATACAGATCTAGATTTAAACGAACGCTTCCGCTATAATTAGATTGCAAATGAAATTACTGGCCGTATAATGGCTTAGATTGTATTAATTACATGAAATAGATAATAGATAATACAGACACCATTCAAACTATTACCTTACATTCACCCAAACAACCAGGTTTCCCATCAAAACTGAATACTCTAAAGAAGTTAGTAGTGCCCGTCTAAGCTCCAAGTTGAACGCATGTCTTTGGCTAGCGAAAGGATCTGCTGTCTGTACAAAGGTCATTCTATACTGACCAATATGTGACCAAATAATAAAGCTAGTTCCTCTACCACCAAAGCGAAAGCTACATTAACCTGCGTTTTATGTGGACGGGAGTGTCTCTTCAAAATAAGGCTCCAGCCACATGGAAAACGTGTTCTACGAGATGAGCCCTAGTCGTAACCACTGAAGGAGGCCAATTAATAAAGAGTATACTAAATCAAACAGCTCTCATTACAATAGATCAATGAAAAGTTTTGATCTCGGGTCCCAAGACCTTCAAATTTGCAGCCCCTAACATCTAGTTCTAGACCGTCTTGAAAAACAAAATCTATTAATAACGTAAAAACGATCGAATGAATGTCAGTGCCTTGCCCACACAAATGAAATCCCGGGCATGCGCGGGTATTTCATTCATGACTTGCGTGCCCTGCAGAGTGCGTGCAGAGCAGGGTGCATATCCTTCCCCGTCCTCTCTGACTACTTTTATTGCATGTATTATTGATGTTTCATTCCAGCCCCCAGCCAGAGTATGCTTCCTCTGATCGTAGCTCTAGCTATCACCTGTACGTTCAGAACCACCACCTCTGTAGACACACACACGACTATAGAGAGTCTATAGTAGAAGAACATGTACAGTCAATTCCTTAATACACCAAAGACATTTCTCTTTGTACACACTGTGTTTCTTGATTGAAAACAAACCAACAAGTGGAAAGTTGGGTAGTGCTCATTCAAACCAAGGTTGCACCTGATTCGTTTTGTGTAAGAGTACATTCAAGTGATATTCATTGATTTACAATAGAAAAAAAACCACATATTTATGGATTTACAACAACAAAAAAAAACATAACTTAATCATATTTATGGATTTACAACAAAAAAAAACATAACTCAATCCTACAGTCACAGGTAAAAAGCGCTTGGCTTCCGAACCGAGGGGTCCAGGGTTTAATTCCAGGATTTTTTGTTTTGGGATCTTTCCACTTTCATTACATCAACGACTCAAAATCGCAACGTCTGAAAGGGAACTTTACTTTTACCTACAGGTCAACATAATTATAATTTGGGAGTCCTATTTTGACATGGGCCTACAGTTTGTGAGCTTAATTAAGGTCATTTCCTATGAACGTTGATGTTTGCTGCGTTGCCAACTAGTCCCTGGCTTTCATCGAAAGAATCCAAAGAGAATGTCTCGTTGGACAACAAAAAATTAATTAGAAACTTGTTTTGAATCAGAGCACGCTGAGTTCAAAGAGGGTTGGGTTACACGTGAGCTAAGGTCTGACAGATCAAGCATTGCCATTAAGTTATTACGCCAGACTAAAGTGCCGTGAACATATTTCAACCCCGTGACCAAAGCTCATAAAACGAAACGCTATTCATAAAGCAATTCAACGCTATTAATTTGTTTCTGTCTGAGATAAACTTAGATCTCCTTTAGAAACGAGAACTCCTCCCAGGCATTCCTATGTTCTTGATTTCCTTCTTATGTTCTAGTGTGGTATAGAAATGAAGAAAAACAAAGAAACTATAAAATGACGTCTAGTATCATATCTTTTACAAACATTGCAGTGTTCATGATGTTGGCAAGATGCCTTCAGTTCTTAATACGCGTTCAGAAGTCTTTCCTTTCAAAATTTTTACTATGAGCACTCATTTATTTATTTTTTAAAAATCCAAAATGAGCAGATGACTCGTGCTATGTGTAAAGCTTATGACAACCTTGTAATCGTTAAAATGAGTTCCAGATACAATTTCTTCTGTCAGCACTTAAGATTCTATAGATCTTTCCTGGGCTATTAAAATCCGTCGTTGTTGCAGAAAGTTTCTGTCTTTCGGTACCTTGCGATACAGTTTACAGCGTCGCAGCATTTTACTTTCAGATAGCACCAGTGTACTGGGTCAAACAGTTCTTTTTGATAGTCACTACCACATCCCATTGTCAAACCCCAGCAGCATTCTTGGAGTAATAAGAATGCGATGACAAGAGACAAATAAAGCGTGAAATGGGCGGGGGGGGGGGGGGGGGAGGAAGGGCAATCTTGGAGAATGTTGAAACTTTTCTAGTCTTGCCATTGGCGGCTTCTGAGCACTTGACGACCTTGAGTTCAGTCACCGCTCCACTGAATGAGACATGGAGAGTGGGACAAGCAGGTTCATTAAGTCCTGAGACCAATGTCATGGCACAACGTAGGAAACATAACAATGGTCTGGCATCACGTAATTTTACACAGACCATGATGGTGCACAATTTTGGGCCTTGGCGCCTTCGCCCTTCCCCTGGCATAGGGACTCCAATAAAGAGCTGATTCACGTCCTTGCATATCATATATCAAATACTATATCAAATGTGTTTGGATACGCAACAGTGTAATGCGCAAAGCAATAAAATACACATTTCACAGTCCGACAATCTCATGTATTTCTTCTCGAGTATCATAGCGCCCCCCCCCCCCCCCAACATATATGATTTCAGCCTAGTCCTAGAAAATTGCACAGACAACATGAAACAAGACCATCTGAATCAAGTTATTTCGCTTTGTCATGACTTCGGTGCTATCAAACTGACATGCTTTTCTGATGACCTTCACAACAAGAGGTTTCGGCCTACATAGCCAACCAAACGACCTTGGTTTCATTTCATCCAATAGCACAGTGTTTTATTAAAGAGGGTTTAAGACAGGCGGTTTAAGATGAACACGAAAAAAAATCTCATTATGACAAAAGATTAAATTTTACGCTCTCAATAATCGAATCATTTTCAAGAGAACTAGCGCTGTCATTTTTTTTTAACCAATCAAGTTGTTGTTGATTAAATTAATCCATCACAGTTTTTGAAGGAAAGGCCAAACTTCAGAAAAAAAATCCTCTCAATTTGAAGAAGGCCATATGATTTTTAAAGGCCAAATATTTTCCATACGTTACTAATTAGCAATTAGATAAATAATAATAACCCATTCTAAAGAAACGGTTCACTCTAAAGAAGAGATAGTATGGGATACTACAATTTTAGGCAAACAAATATCACGAAGATGTTATGTCCATGTTGTTTGGGATTCCACAACTAGTCACATGTATTCAGAACAGTATACAACTACTCAATAGACCTGCACCTATCTGCTCCCTCAATTTTTGGTGTAATTAGTGTAAGTAGTCACAATGACCCCCCCTCCCCCTGGCTTTTACGTCCTTATATCCAAGAAGGCTCAAAACTTTTCCGTCTAACATTTTAGTTGAACAGATTTCTTGTGTTACGTCCAGCGGTGTCTTCACCGGTGTCAAACCCAAGTTTAACATTCCAACACTTGTCAACAATTTCGAGATTTCAGATACAACTCTTCTGCACTGGAAGGGAAAGGGCATGGGGGGGGGGGGGGGGAGACAAAAGGTATAGGTCTAACCCTTTCTCACACACGCACTCACTCACACACACATAGTTTTAGGCCTTCTTTCATCCAAACACGTGCAGCCCATGTCGCTCACACATCTCGGTGATAGGTGGGTGCTATTTAGTCCCAGTAGATACGTTTATGTAAAACATGACGGCTGCCCCACAGGCGATGTTACCAGAGAATACCAAGGGGTTACTCGCAGGAAACGGCACAATGGAAAAAAGAAATGGAAACGAGGTCTGGGAGAACGGGAGATATCTATGAGCTAGGTGAAAGAGGAAGAGAGAGAAAGCAAAGAGACTGTATTTGGGAAATAGAAAAAGCCTGACTGAGAGAAAAGCAGAGAGATAATAATGTGGAAGATAAAGAAAGAGAAAATAGCACAAAACGAAAAACCATTTTTCCTCCCTTGTTTAAGTGTTTATTACAAAAAAATGAAATTTAAAACGTGATTTTAAAAAATACCTTTAAATAGCACACTTAAAAAAACCCAAAGAATTTCAAGAGGAAAGGAAGCTGCTACTTGAAGGAATCTTCAGGCTGTTGCTGGATGAGGTCTTGTTTAGATTGACGACTTATGAAGAGCTTCAACGGGTTGGGGGGGGGGGGATGTACCACTCTACCCCCCCCCCCAACCGGGGCCCTTTCCCTTTTTTTGTGTTCTCCATGTACAAGCAGATCAAATTCTACTGAATAAAAGATGAGCCGAATGCCAAGGAATGTTCTGTCTACCGGCGCCCCTGTGTCGTCACGCGCAGAAAACACAAGATAATGAGTATCTTGAAAAAATTCGGGTTAAGTCCACAATGACTCAAACGGGACAAAGTGATTCGAACAAAAGACAAAAGGTAAGTGGAAGCGCCTACTCCAGTTGAAAACCGAGGAAAAAGTCGCTGCTGGTTGAAACTTTTAGCCTAGACACACAACGTCCTGTAGTCTCCATTATATATATTTACAGAGCAATACGGTTAATCGGACCACATCGTGACGCGATCGTTTGGTTCTTAAAACAGGCTGGTCTGATTAACCAAACTCATTTTCTAACAGGAAGAATTTGGTACTTTATGGGGTCTTGGTGTCTTAAAAAAAAGTATGTAGACATATAGCATAAAAAGGCAAGAAAACATCTAATAAAAATAACACTATTATAATCCATTAAAGATAACATCTGCCTGGTTGGGGGGGGGGGGGGGGGGGAGACAAAAAGTGAATCAATATTTCAAGACGACATCTGCGAGCAAAAGTCAAAAGTTGACAGTTAAAGATTACGGCTGTACAAAGTGAATCTTTTGTCATATTTATTTGTATTACATTTAAAATATAAGTTTCTTTTCTTTCCCGTGTCCTTTAAACATTCATGCAATCGATACAGTATTATCCCAGTTATGTATACATCGATACAGTATTATCCCAGTTATGTATACATCGATACAGTATTATCCCAGTTATGTATACATCGATACAGTATTATCCCAGTTATGTATACATCGATACAGTATTATCCCAGTTATGTATACATCGATACAGTATTATCCCAGTTATGTATACATCAATACAGTATTATCCCAGTTATGTATACATCGCCTTCTAATAATATTATTTTTGGTCGAGCAAACAGGAAATTCGAATTCTCAATAAATATTTGCAATCACTTTAAGAACTGCGACTGGTAGACAAATAAGGAGACGCCTCTGGCAGTCAGGTAGGGTACCAATGATCTGAACTGAATAGCTAAGCGTGTAGTTCAACCTACTAAATTAGTTTAGATTATGTCCAGTGTGTTTAGAGATTGGGAACAATGAAGTATTTACTTCATCATTGTGTGTCATTTCCACAAAGTACTACCGATCTAAACCTATGACAACAGTCAGTGCTAGATGATGTATCCGTGAGTACAGTATCCTTGGTGTGACTAAGAACACAGACTAGTTGTTTTCCGCCATGATAAATCTCAAATGTTTCTGTGTTGTGCCAGGGAGGGAGGAGTGCAGGGCCACTGGGTCAAATCCAAGGGTACTACCTCAAGAAAGCATAAAGACCACGGGAATTAACACATCGGGTACTTCTGCCTGTTGTGAATCAAAACATGTCATTCTTGACAGGTGGTAGAATAACATCAGAACACAAGAAGATCAAACTGAGGCGAAAGTCGTCACTATAAAGAATGTCGCGTCTTATGAATAATGCAAATGTCTACACAGTATATTGTCTTAGTAATGAGGATCCTAAAAATATCTCAGTTTTTGTTTGAAGGAGACGCCTCTGGCTGTCAGGTAGGGTACCAATGATCTGAACTGAATAGCTAAGCGTGCAGTTAAACCTACTAAATTAGTTCTGACTTTTGTATTTCTTTCTAAAAACATGGAGATATTTCAAAGAATTTTTTTGTATGTACAAATGTTTGAATGTCAGTTTCTCTACCCCACCCCCATCAGCCCAATATCCTAGGTGAGAGAGGGGAGGATTCATGATGTGGAAGTGATGGGGACAGTAAGTATCGGGGGGGGGGGACATTAAAAAAAAAGGATAACTTGTATTTCAAGACTAGTTTTCTTTTAAAATTCTGAAACTATGCTATTCTCCAAGCACACACGTATCTGTTTGAATTTGAATTTATTTTGAACCCATGATAAAACACTCCAATCTAAACTGTATGTCCCATTGTGGCTGTGATGTAAATAGTGTTAGCACGTGAAAGGTGGTTGCTAGACAAGCAACGCCATCAACACCGGACACGAATATCTAGAAACCCTTAAGGTCTACCCTGGCTGCTGGCACCTCAGGTGGGTGATCAAAGGTAAATCCCTACGCCTCCACCTTACAAACATGACCCCCCCCCTCTCATATACTCTCCTCTCTCTCGTCTCCTTAAAACTCTTGCAGTTAAGCAGATCTTTGAAAATGCCAACTGTCAAAATAGGATGCAGTCGTCACAGTGTGAGTAGATACATTGGGAGGAAAAACAAAACACGGGGCGGGGTGAGACGTGTACATTCCAAGGCTATACACGTAACATTCTCTTCTCGCCCCCCCTCCTCCTCTTTTCTCCCCTTTAACCTTTCTACATTTCTTTCCTGTTGGCATTCAAACATGGTTCAGGAGAACAGACAAACATGGTTCAGGAGAACAGACAAACATGGTTCAGGAGAACAGACAAACATGGTTCAGGAGAACAGACAAACATGGTTCAGGAGAACAGACAAACATGTCCAGAAGACAAAACTTGAAAAGTCTTACCGCTGGCGTAGTTTTAGTCGTTGCTTCATTTGGTTTAGCACTACAGCAGTGAGTTCACGCACCAAGCATGAGATACAAGTCTTTTTTATTCATTAAGTCAACAACCATTCCTAGATTGTTCATTAGAAATAATTATTTACACGTATTCATACCTAGTATGGTCTGGCCGTAGATGCGTCAACCTGTTTGTCTTGTGTGTTATTGTTAGTGAAAGTATAACCTGAATAAACCACATCAAAAAAACTCAAGCGAGCGCACTATTTGTAAAGACTACTAGTAAACTAGACTCGCTAGATCCCTAGTTAATCTGTATGGGTCTAGTCTCTCTCTTTCTTTAAAGCGATAAGAGTATTGTCATTCTGTTAGCCACTTTTCTCGTCCCCCACTGGATACACTTGCAATGAAGCAGTTCGATGCATTAACTCATTACAACGACAGAGGCAATGTACTGTCTAGTGAAAACCTCGGGTTAAAAAGCTTTTTTTTTTGTTTGTTTGAAGCCATGTGATCAAGAAAAATCTTGGATGTATCGAACTTAGTTTAATGTTACTGTAACTGCATAGTCTGGTTTCAGTAGAGTTTCAACACAGAGAATTTGGTAACAGTGAACGTTTGTTGTCGAAATGTAGACAGGATTTCAAACATTTCTATACGGCCCAAGTCGGAGCCACAAGCTAAAGGAAAAAAAAAAGAAAAAGATGGAGTAAAGAATAGAATCAAATATTTTAAGATGTGAGATATTGGGGTCGGGGGGGGGGGGGGAATAGAACAAAGGGGAGGGGTGGAAGAAGATATAACGTTGGGGCTATGCGGTATCCCCAAACCCTGTTTGTTTTTTTAAGCCAACTAATCGTCATCGTACCAAGTAAGAGGCGAGTACAGCGTAGAATCAAATCATAATCAACAAAACTGCTTCAGATTTCTTGTGGTATAAAATAACTTTTTTTTTTACTAAGGGCGGGGGTATGAGTGGCTAAAAAGAAAGAATGATCTGACAGTGTAAATGTAGTCATCCAGTGGCTCGCTACTTTATTCAAGATAGAATAGCTGTCAATGAACCATGCCCGGCTCAACAGTCAACTCTTCTCACACTGCTTATCTTTAAACGCCATGACAGCTCAGCGCCCGTCGCACCCTCTGGAGAATCGTTCAGGTTATTATCAAACTATTTTTTGGTTGTTTAGGAGCTGTCGGCATTTCAAACTCTTCTGTCTGACTCCATGACAGAAATGACTTTCCCAAGGGGGCACGACGAGGGGAGGGGGATCTCACAGCCCAGGTCTGGCTCGTCTCTCTCTCTTACATAACAAGCTAATGGCATTAAAATAAACACACACACGAGACAATTGAATTCGCACTGCGCTCATTATAGAAACTTACACATTATTACATGCTTTTAGACACGTGACAACGGTCCTTAGAGGACTAGCAACAAGATTTTAGAGGACCAGCAACAAGACTTTTAGAGGACTAGCAACAAGACTTTTAGAGGACTAGCAACAAGACTTTAGAGGACTAGCACAAGACTTTAGAGGACTAGCACAAGACTATAGAGGACTAGCAACAAGACTTTAGAGGACTAGCACAAGACTTTAGAGGACTAGCACAAGACTTTAGAGGACTAGCAACAAGACTTTAGAGGACTAGCAACAAGACATAAGAGGAAGAGCAGCAACAACTTATTTTTAAATGTGCATTGGACAAGTGTGAGTAACCTGCAAGAGACAATATAGGAATATTTAGAGATGGATAGGTTTGACTCATCATTTCTCACATTCAGTGGGGTTTGTTTGTTTGTTTTGTTTGTTGTTGTTGTTTTTTCCTTTCAACGCAACTTTGCTATTCAGCTCGCGTCTTTATGTCCTTATAAAGTACATTGAATCTAAATACTGCCCCACCCATGATATACACAACACTAGTATCGGTAATAGTGAATAAGGCATCGCCCTATAGAGTCCGAAGATCAAGATAGATTTCAGTATTTCTCTAAGATTACCAGACCCAGTTATGACTTACATATTTTGCTACATAATCAATAGGTCTCTCCACCAAAACCATATTATCAAACTCTAGATATTCCAGCACCAGATGCTCGAGGACATCTTGTTCCTCCACAGACATGTCCTAACATTCCAGCACCAGATGCTCGAGGACATCTTGTTCCTCCACAGACATGTCCTAACCTTGTTTATTACCTCATCCACTCGAGACAAGCTCTGCAGTGACTACTCTGAAACCTTTCGGGGCGCTGACACGCTCTTCCTCCTCGCATTTCCCCC
Organism: Biomphalaria sudanica; assembly: GCA_036873155.1. NCBI lineage: Eukaryota > Metazoa > Mollusca > Gastropoda > Planorbidae > Biomphalaria > Biomphalaria sudanica. The sequence goes on along the minus strand of JAZGLO010000086.1, from coordinate 2,694,259 downwards.
CGGTTGACAAAATGCATTACGCCCTGAGTTTGATTGTTCCCCAGCTCCTCGAGAAATGAGTTTGTATGCACACATCTTCATTTTCTTTTTTTTGCTCGTCTTCCTCCTTGTATTTTACGCCCTAACCCGCCCCAACAATTCCATCGTTATCAATGCACCCATAAAATTTTCGCTCATCAAATTTCCATTTTCATTCCCCTGGTTTAGGGCGCGTTATCGCCTTGAGAAAGAACCTCACCCCCACCTCCGCCCCCCCCCCCCTTTCCCATCCAAAAAAAAAAAAAAATTAAACAAGAAGAAGAAAAAAAAAGGGAATCGATGAACTAAGAGGAAGGATTGTAGCCTTAAGCTGGTGCACTTTGTGCAGGAAGGGTCATTGCATTAAGAGATGAGAATCATCTTTAATAGAACCGCCATGTCGTGAAATGGAAGAAAGGAGAAATTGGGCCGCAGGGCAAACTGTTCTACGACGCCCAGGACCGACATAGCCACGCTAGGCCGCAGATATTACGTTACCATTTGCCAGGAATATTTTCTCAACTAGATTGTTTCCCTGTTAAGTTACACACATTTTCTTGTCTGCGTCTTGTACAGTGATGTGATACAAGGGGTCTCTACAATCATGTTTCTACTCCATTAATGGCCACGATTTGCCTAAAACACTGCTATCCCATTAGGCCGCAGTCTGTAATCTTTGTCACTTCAAAAAGGATAGTGCTCTAGTGAACTCACTTCAATGAGATTTGTCTGAAAATGATAGTTGATCTAGAATGTCCCGGTGTATCTACAATCTACATCAGAATGTGACTTACAAGCAAGACCAATAGAACAGCCCTTACATAGATAATGTCAATGATAAATAAGCAATGTCAACCAACTGAGAGAGATCTATATACACATGATTCCTTTTCAAAATTAGATCTTACACGTTTTTAGTAGTTCGTCGTGTTTCAACAGAACAATAAATACTCATTTTTTTCTTGATGGTTTCAAACATTAGCATTCCATCGAGTTATTGTTGAAGAGTAGACTGTCAGAGAAAAGCAGCGTGGCTGAAACCAAATGTGGCCAAACAAAACAACTCACTTTTGTTAGTAACATGTTTTTTTTATAACAGACATGTTTTTTTCATGTTCCCCCCCCCCCTTCACACTCTCGGGTGTTGGGAACATGCTCGCGCTAAGCACGATGTGAACATGCGCCAGATTGAAGTAGAAAAGACACAAGCCTATGGCAGAGTTTACTCACTTAGCTTACCTAGTTGTCTCCCCCTGGCCCGGGAAGTAGTATTTCTTTCCTGGCAGAGGGCGCGTGACAGTTAGGGAAAGGCTCTGTTATTCCATGCATGCAGGCCAGGAGGGATCTGACAAGCACAACAATCCGGACCATGTGACGCGCGTGATTTCGATATGCCCCCCCCCCTCCGCCCAACCTTCCAGGCGACCTCAACGACGAGGGCCTGGTCATATTCGCGCAGGGTGGAGATGATAAATGTCTCTCGTGGGGGCTTTCAGATTCCCATTGTCTGACCAGAAACTCTTCAAACGGTCACGGTAACAGAGCTCAGCCACGTTTAGGAGTTGTAGGGGAGGGAGGGAGGATGGAAGGTGGAGAACATCCTGATGATATGGATATGTACCAGGAACAGAAGACACATTAGGAAACTTCGGTTTGCTGGATAGTTTGTTGGGGTTTTTTTGTTGTTTTTTTTTTTGGCGGGGGGGGGGGGGGGAGGCGAATGACAGAAAATAATGGAAGAAAGACTATAAAGTGTATGCAAGGGAAGTGTCTGGAGGAAATAACACCATCGCCTCTTGCACACGACACTAAGTAAGAAAGCTTGGGTTACCTTCTGTCTGGGAAATGGGTTGGCAGTGGATTGCGTAGACATTACCATGACAAAACAATCACCTTGGCACGTGTCGCTTATATTTATAACGTGTAGTCAATAAATCTAAGAACTGACTGCTGGTGTGACATGTAATGGAAACTGTTGCTACCCAGTTTAGTTGATAGATCTCAATCTATAGTTTAACAGCTACACACACACACACACACACATAGTAGAACTTACAAAATGCAAAGACCGATACAGCGTTGCTACAATCACCCATGTCTTTTTCTAGTAGACTTGTTTGTACATAAGATAAAGGGCCGCCCTGGCTACACTTACAAGGTTAAAAGAATGTCAAGTTTTATGTGTAACATCTTTTTCTTGTTCGGAGTGTAATGTATTTGTGAAACATGGCCCCAGTGGAGAATAAAATATATAAAACTATGTTTAGCCTTGGTAGAAGAAAAGCTGACTTTTAAAAAAGTCAAAAATAGTTTGTTAGTGTAAGTCTTTAACATGCATCAGAAAACTTAAATAAAATATGTAAAAAAAAAAATCTGAAACATGCCTCCACCTTTCTTCCAAATACAAAACTAGCCACAGTGTCAGGAGCTGCGATAAGCCCTACAGATTCATTTTCAAGAGAACCCTAAACTTAAACGTCTCAGTTAACCTAAGGGTGTGAGGACCTTTTGAATGCATAAAGAAGAGCGTGAAAAGACAAGGAGAGAAGAACGTAGTTCAATGCTGGGAGGAATGAGAGACAAAAACACTAAAGGAAAGCATTCATATATATAAAAAAAAAGAAGAAATGAAAGGGGCTTAAGAGAGAAAAAAAAAACAAGTCCAACTATTGAGGTATGGTGAAATATAGCCAAGAACATACAAATAGTATGGTATAAAAAGAAGGGGGGAGATTATTTTTTTTTAGACGTGTCTCAGTTACAACTGTTGTGAAGTCACATTTGTAGGACTGACATCTCCCACTATTAAAGAGAAGAAAAGAAGTGATGGGGTGGGGAGAGGAAGGTGTGAAGTGAAACTTTAGAAGTTATGAAAACTTTGGAGTCTACACCTTGCAGGTTACATATACAGCACCCAGTGACACACAAATTCATTCCATTGACTTTTGACGCTATCAAGAAATGTTGCAGGAGTTCCTAAATGTGTTTCATTCCGTGATATTCAAAGAAGGTGTTCCTTCTGTTGAAGATAGACGTCCAGTATGACTTTTAATTGAACATAACCATCACTTATTCAAGATCATCAAAGTTTGCATAACGACATTCACGTGTACGGCTTCATTCAAACATCTGGGCAGAAAGAAGCGGACATGGCCCTGAATGGTGCATAAATGGTGCACAGTGAAACGTCAATTATCCGGATTAATTGGGAACGGGTTCGGTCCAGATAATCGATCATCCGGATAACCGAATGTGGAATTAGGTAGTGAGAAATAATCGCTGATCTTTTGCTACACATCAGCAAGACCACCTAGATAACGTACTAAAAAGAAAAGTAGCCCGGATATTTGATGTGCCGGATAACTGGCGTCCTGATAAACGACGTTCTATTGTAACTGTAAATGAGTGACCTCAGCTTATTGTGGCTATTTTATGAAGTCTTTATTGTCAGTGCAGGCTGAAAAAAGTCAGGCAAGTAACGTGGATTCGTTGATCCGTTGCAATGGTCAGAAGGTAACACATGCGTTGAATAGCCAAATCATCCTTGACTTTATACAAGAGATAACAATTTTATTTGGAGAAAATTAACAACAACAAAAAAATCCAATAAAGATGCCATTCCGTCGGAATTTGAATCAACACCCTCTGTTTACAAGCCAACGCTTTATCCCTCGGCCACCACGTCCATCCCACATTTCAAATTCAAGACTAGTGATGGAGACTCCGGAGCGCCCTGACGACTCCCGCACTTTTTGGTAGTAGTCCAAGTAGAACTAACAGGTTACATGCAGTGTGGTACTATTTTTTTAAACGTGGGTCAAAGAACAAGATAAAACATTAGCGCCAGGAGCAGTAATGAATCTGCAACCTGATAATTAATCATCATGTTCACACAACACATGAACCCAACTAGGCCAGTCAACATAAGAAGCCATGCTCCCAAGATCAACAAAAACAATGCATGGAGGCAAGGCTGGCTATTTATCATCTATGAACTCTCGACTGTAAACAGTAGGACTCGCGCACGAGATAAACATTGCGAACGGACGCAGACGACACGTCGTTGAAGCGATATGCCCCACGAGCGTGTGGTGCATGGATCTGATTCGCACCTCCTGACAGGGAAGGAAATCGATGGGGGAAACAGAGATGAGCAACGCGATACCTGTTGGGAGGACAAGAGCAGCACAATGGGGCAAATATTGAGGGCAGGACTCATCAGAGGTATATGTTCCGTGGGTGGGCATTAATGTGCGCGCCTCGTTGAGTGTATTTAGCTTGCACACGACTATCTGTATGGTCAATAGTGACCCTAATACTGGTGCATGCGTGTGTTTTGAGTCTAATGCTATAAGCAAAAGTTATAGTATATTTTAATGACATTATTTTGTTACACGTTTTGATCCAGAAGCTCTGGGTTACATAGGTCTGGTAGAATATAGATATAGTATACATCTACATTTTGTTTCTTCAAGTATACATTTCATAGATTTTAATAAATATAGAACAAGAAGTTCCGTGTCAATTTAGCTTACTACGACCTCTGTAAAACAAAAAAAAAAATAATAATAATAATTAAAAGTTAATATTAAAGTTTAGGATTAGTCGGGTGGGCATCAAACTTTCGTTATTTTTTATGCAAACTGTTCTTCGTACCATTTTAAAACAAAATGAAAAGTTTCACATAATATATATTACAATATAGTGGTAGGTATATATAAAGAATTCTGTATGAGTCAATGTCTCAAGAGATGTGTAAACAGGAAGTTTACTAACACATTGGTTTGGCGAATATTCAAGTTTTTAAACAGAAGATTGGAGAATGACAGAGGGTTGATTAGAAATGAAAAGTTTCACTTTATTTCCAACTGAAATCTTCGGAGCCCTTTATTTATCAAATATTAAGACAACAATTAAAAGCTGTCCGTGATTATTCTGATGTCATAGTTGTCTGGTTATGGCATTATTCTGTCATTCACTTTCAATTATAGTTCCCGTGCCAAAGTGAAAATATTTTCAGGAAAGACTATCGTGTCATGGGTTTTAACCGTGTGCCACCAGGTCTCAGGTCAAACTAATGTAGACCAGAAGAAGGTGTAGTCGGCAAAGTGCCCAGGACTTCTTTAAGTTGAGTGATGTGGGAGCTCGCGAACATTTCAATGTGTACGGCCAAGAGAAACAGAAAAGTTTTTTTTTTTTTTTTTGCTTCAACACAAGTGTTAAAAAACTTAGGTCAGAGTGGGACAGCAGTTCGAAAAGTCATACTGATATTCTTTTTATCGGGTGGGAGGTGGGTGCGAAAAATATTTTATAACTCCAAAGAGGATGGGACACTATAAATTTTGAAAACTCTTCGCCTAGGACTAGGTAACAAAGGCTCTGTAAAACTATTACAAAAAAGAACTGTGTATCAAACTGACTATAAAATGTGCAGTAAACAAAACCAGGCATCGCTTCCACTTTGACATTTTCTTTGAAGCTCTTGAACAATGTCTACTTATTTCCCTGCCACTAGGCGCTACTGAAAGTATTCACGTCATCAACCTCTCTCCCATTCCACACCAACGTGTTGCCTTCTACAACAATAAAGTTAGCCCAATATTTCCAGCATGTGCGGCAATTGACAGCACATGCTGCCCGCTTTCTCGTGCGCCCTAAACATCACCAGAGACGTACTCAATTGTATTCACATATGTGCATCTCCCCTACCCCCATCACTCCCAGAGAAGGTCTCAATCTTGACCTGTCAGTAAGCTCTGACAGTTGAGATAGGCAGGTGACAGACAGTAGAAACACGAGTTGGTGGAGTATAACTCAAATATCTTTTATATACGCTCTCCTGCCCTTTTAGAACAATCTCTAAGTTGTACAAGGAGAAACCTTTAAACTTGCTATGGTCTCAAAACACAAGTTCTGTCCTATAGTAAATTCAGACACAATTGAGAGGTCTCATTTTGTTGTTATAAGAACAACCGACGTTGCTTGTTTGTTTTGATCGTTTTGAATTGTTTTTCAGCACTTTTTAGGCCAACAAAAACTTAGTGTAAGAAAGAGAAATCGTGATGCTAACAAGAAGAAATCTTGGAGCTAACAAAAATAATACAATGGCTAAAAAAAAAAAGAGCGACTCATATTAGTAAAAAGATTAGAATTATGAGAGAAAACAAAAAGGTTCAGAGAAAACAAAGAACAAGCTCTAAAACAACATGAAAACAAAAAGTTTCAGAGAAAACAAAGAACAAGCTCTAAAACAACATGAAAACAAAAAGGTTCAGAGAAAACAAAGAACAAGCTCTAAAACAACATGAAAACAAAAAGGTTCAGAGAAAACAAAGAACAAGCTCTAAAACAACATGAAAACAAAAAGGAAGGGGGAAGGTGAGAGTGGAGGAAAGAGAGGGGGGAGACAAGATCCATTTGTATCACCTCCCAGAATGTAAAGAGAAAAACAAAAGAGGTGTAATCTATTCGTTAGTTGTTTTAAAGCAGAAAAGACAACTCTGTCAAACGGGCCACTAGAGTGACTATATGCGTGTGACATGTTAGTGTTGATTAGTGACTAGCAGGAAAGCCTTGTCAATGTGGTTTAACTAACTTTGATTTGTTTCTTTAAGTTGGGCCGACATTAAAGTGAACTTTTTCATTCCGCTCGCCTTATCTTTTGATTAAGCCAACCCCGTGTTTTCCGCCTTCTAAATAGCCTGGAGTATTTAAACCGACAACTTTTTTTGTTTCTTATCCTACCTACCTCTACTTGTTAATTACAAGTTATGACAGGTAGAATAGGGCATGATGTATTACCCACACAGGCCTAGATCGTTGTCTGCTAGACTACGAAATTTGAGTTTGTTTCTTGCTTCTATTATCTGTTAGTGGAGACCCAGGGTGGATAGTTTTAGATCTGTACTGTACTTTATCTAACATGGAGCGATTAGCTCCATTGTGCACTGGGGTAACTTTTACATTCAGATAAAGCAAGGGATACATTTAGTATCCAAAACGTATCGTATTTTCTACTATGTCTCTGTATGGAGAACAACCGTCGAACTGATTAACATAAAACAAATCTACTCAGTTTAATACCAATGCTGTGACATCGTGTGGAATGGGGGACAGTAGGTCTACTTGCAAAATCCTAAAGCATCGAGTTAGTCGAGCCTGTTCGAGGGCAACACGGGAAAGCCGAGGGAGTGTGGAGCAAGGAGCCTACAAACTTGGCGATAGTGTAAACAGATTCTAGGTTATACAAGAAACTTCCTACAGCGGCTTTATTACTAATTGGGGATCTTTCGGGACCCGATGAAACCCATGAATCTGACACTTGATTGGAGTCTGGAACTCTGAGAACATTAATTATTGTATGAGGGAAAATGACGTGAGGCTAAAGACATGGAGGGTGGGTGTGAGGTGTCCAACTACGGGCTAAGTCTGTAATGTACTACACAATAATAGGTTCTCAGGGTGATGCTCAAAATGTAAACACTTCACTTACAGCCTGTGGGCGGAGGAGTCAGACAGTAAAAAGCTCACAAACTACAACTGCCACGCATCTCAGTGAATTCTGTTTACCTCCTTTGACATTGTGCAAATAGTAACGTCATCTCCTACCAATGGTCCGATGAAGTTGAGTTCAAAGGTTTCTAAGTCATGCATGACATGCCTTCACATTCTCGATACATCAAATACACCAAAAACACGCGGACATTTCTAGGTATCCTTTAGATCTAGGCAAAATACAAAAGAGTCCGTTACCTAAACATAAATAAGAGTTTCGGTTTACAAATCAGAGAGAGCCTCTGTATGCACATTGATCCCGAAGCTCGATTAAAAACTAAAACTACGTGTCGTCTCGTTCCTCTGCCCACCTAGCCCAAAGACAAGTAGAGTGTAACTTCAAATAGTGGCATGCAATGTCCCCCCCCCCCAACCGCCCTGACATTAGGCCTTGTATCAGCTGTATATCTAGATTATCTAGGGACGGATATTGCCTCGGGTAAGCATTACCAATAGGACCAAGCCCAATCTGACTGATGGGTGTGTGTGTGTGATCAATAGCTTACGACCACTCGAAATAAGGAAACAAAAGTTTTATTACCAAAGACAATGAGACTAAATGAACTATTTAAATGTAAATCAACACGGAACTATAGAGACTTTGGTTGAGCATAATGGTTTAAAACTGTTGATAGTATTAGTCATTGTGTTTAGCGTTATACTACTTACTATATTGGATTATATTACAATAACATCAAAGTTTCTGTCGAGACGAGATTTGCTCCAAAACAAACAAACACATTCACTTCAATGCACAATGTCATCAGTATATCTATACTATCTCTATTTATGAAAAGCCAATGCCTCACTGACTAAATCAGCTTCCTATTTTTTAAATTATATATTAGAAGTAGAAAATTCATTATGTATGTATATAATGAATTTATTTGTTCCTTAGCATGCCCTTCAAAACAGTTCAGCTCTTCTGACGTTTTATACAGTTTGACAACTGCCCAAAGAGTTTTCTCCCACTTCGAAATCATTTTTGTTTCACTGCCGATTTTAGTTTGTGTTATCCAACTTTTTAATTACCAATTAGATTATTTTGTAAGGGCTACCAGAACAAAGGTGGGAGAAGGCGTTCTAGTGTGTGGGCCATTCCAATGGAAGATGTAGACACACAAAAAAACACGTGTCTCTTTTTAAAACGAAAACATAAACTTCAAAGTCAAAAGTCTTTTCAACCTGCCAGCAATAAATTAACTAGAACAATTTGTTTCATTGATGGTATCAAATTGTATAGGGTTGAGAGGTAGAGTTTCCTCGAAAGACTTTTTGCTTTTCAGTTGATCTACTTTATAACTGTGTTTTTTTTTTACAAAGTAGTGTGACTCCCGTAAATTGTGTTAATATCCTGTATTTGATCTCCAGTTAACATGAACACCCCTTGACTTCAGCCAAGAAACTTTTTCTCTCGCGGCAAGTGGCACAAGAAAAAAAAATTAAAGAGCAACAAAAGTTACACCTCACGACTTCCTCCTGTTTCTGCTCGTTTTCAAAACGTGTATCTAACTCGGGATTAGCCAACCTGGAGAACTCCGGGCTTTGATGTTAATCTCCTGGATTACGCGGCCCGTCTCAAACACTTGGTTAATCAACGTGCGTGTTGCTGTGACCCGTGTGCTCCCCACACTGGAGGCCGCTCTTTGGGGACCAAATGTTAAGGTGTGTTGAGCCCAGTGTGTTGGCGCACCTGCTCACCGAGTTAAGGTGTAGTGATTAATTAGACCGGGGACAATTAATACAAGTTACGTCGAGGTGGGTTACCTTACTAATACTTTTAGAAAAAAAAAAGAGGCGGGGGGATTTTTATCTTGGAATTAATTAACGTAACTAATATCTGGTTATGCTTATAGAAAAGAAATACCTTTGGATAGTTGCAATTGCCTGGTAACATAATTGTAATGCCTGTAATTATTTGAGGAATCATATGTTTTAATGACTTGATTTTTTGAATAATTCGCCTACCATATAGATCTATATGTATACTTCAATATAAGTGCAACTGAACCCTCTACAAAAAACAATATATAAATGACATTGTACATAATTTCAGATTGAAATGATCACTGTATCTCGGACTTCATCTATCGGTTTTCACTGAAAACATTAGAACGACCATGCCCAACGCCTAGATATGTGTGTTGTGGCAAAAAGAGTGTGGTACTTAAGAATGATTTACATCATCTGTGGTGCCTACAGGCATGAATGGCGTCTTAAAGAGGGGGGTGGTGGCTTATCGAGTGTAGTCGGAGTGTGTGACAACAAAACCGTATCTAGCTAGCGATGCATGCTCGACTGAGACTGTTTTTTGATCTAAAGTGACGCGTCAAACAAGTGCCCTTTCAATTCTGTGAACACTAGACCGCACCAGGCAGCCATGTCTGACCGCCCCACCCACTCAATTCTTACCTACCGAATGAGAGAGAGAGAGAAAAGGAAGGGGGGGGGGGGGTGTTCTGTAATGCTCCAACGATAAAATGTGTTTTTTTTTAAGTAGACATGTTAAAATCTACTTGCCCATTACAAAAAACATTTGTTCGTCAGTCTTGCAATAGTAGACAACCAAGAGATTTCAAACTACCGAGATTGTCCATTAAGCGAACGCTTTGTAAGTAGAGCTTGAGACTTGAAACATTTAGTAGTGGAACTTCACGCACCGCATTCGTCTCTATATAACTATGTGAAAACATGCCTTCAATGGAATACCAATAAGTTCATTACCTAAGAACACATCTCGGAAGTTGAAGACCCACACGCAAGGACTACATGTTACGGAAGAGAGAGACCAATGAGTTCAGGTTGAAAGAGAAGAGGGCTCTAGAGTGTTGCTGAACATTGAAGCGATGACTTTAGGTCGAAGCCAGTTGCAAAACAAAAACGTTTATCGTTAAAATATAAGAACCAGTACTCAATTCCACAACTCGTATCATGACTCCTATTTACTAATGACGGGTTTTTTAAAAAAGAGCCAACTAAAAGTTTACCCAATAAGCAAAGTTGTGATTTCCGCTCTAACCAAACCAAATAGATCTAGTTAGTCCAATGGACAACCTAGAATCTATTACAGCATACAAGTACGGTAGAGTGCCTGATAATTACTATATTATTATAATTCTAAACTAACACAGGCATGACAATTTAAAAAAAAAAACATGGATCTCGTCCTTGGAATCTGCGCACACTAGTCTAAAGGGATTGAGAAGTTGTCTCATAGAAAGAGACAGACATGAGCAGGAGGGATTTTTTTTTTCACTCCTTTTTTGAGGGGACGGAAAACTATCTTCATGTAGAGAAATTTTGACAAAAATGGGGGAGGGGTGGGTCATAAAGTCCCACCTGTTATTTTTGTTGGGGGGTCAAGGGTTTTCAAGAGTGTGTATGGTAAAAGGGGGGGGGGGAGAGTTAGAAAAGCGTAGCTGAATAATGATTTATCCAGCTGGGGGGGGGGGGGGGGAAGAAATGAAAAGAAGGGGACATTAAACGAGAGAAAAGAAACCCGAGCCAGCCAACGAAGGCAGGTCAACTGGGGGTGTCGACGACTTTGTATACACCCTGTGAAAGCCTTAGAACCGCTGGCGAGAGCATTAGTTCTAATCAGTAATGATGGTCAGAATTCAACAAGTTCCTGTCTGATCCGAGCTAGAAAGGAGAATATGTGGAAAGTGAAACAAATCTTCAAGAGACGAGCAAGAAACTGGAGGGCACTAGTTCAAAAGTCTACAAAAGGTTGATGTATATCAAGTTGTCTTGAACATGTATGCGCTGGAAGATATAATGAACAATAAAAGGAAAACTGAATGTCATTCAAACCCAAAAAAATAATTCAAACAGTAGACTTTCAGCTCTACAACAAAGCGTTATTCCAAACAGCCACCAAAAAAAAACAACAACAGGTTATTGAGAAGGATGATTAATTGATTAGGGCGCAGTCAGTGAATCCGAAGAAACAACATTACTTAGGATAAACACAACCCAGACAGCAACAACCGAGTCCGCTATTTATCATCACCACCATCCTAGCTGCACTGAGCTCAAAGCCGGAAAACAAAAAGTTAAAGTTTTCATCACACAAGAGCTATTGTAGAAACCAAGATCTACATACATATATAGAGTCAAGGTCAGCACCAGGCTACAAACGTCAAGTCAACCAGGCTTAACATGGTGCCTAAAAACATGGGACAAGGGAGGAGAGATAGACACGATAATGCAGAGCCCAGGTTTTCATACCATACGTTTCAGCATATCCCCACGGCTTGTGAAATGGAAATCTTTTCAAACAATTCCTAATCCATCACTGTTCTCGCGCGCCCCTGAGATCTCGACCCGCATAATTTATGGCCCAGCCCACCGTATATCACCTCGCCAGACATCGAGTACCATATTCCCCACAGTCAACTCCCCCTTATCTCCACCCTCTTTTTCACTCAACAACCCAATCGAGCAGTACAAAAGCTATCACAAGGCAATACGTTATGGCTTATATTCAAAAATTATTATCCTGCACTTCAACTGCAAACGCTGCACACTGCACCAAGAGTAATTAAACATCCAGTCACCCTCCCTCTACGTGTCTAGATTTGACAAGTGACGGTCAAGTGGCTATTAGAAATTTTGAAAAAGTTGGTTCCCCCTTCCCCTTCTAAACAAAATGCAAAAAGAAATAGTGAAAGCGGTTACTCACAGCTCATATGACACGCACACACACACACTCGAGCGGTGCACACACACACAAACACAACAGAACAATGGTCAAATTGTTTGAATGCTCCAGGTCTGTAGAGCTTGAGGACCATAAATCTTACATGGATTGACCGAGTTGGAAGTCAAGAGGAATGTGAAGAAGGGCCAGGTGGGACAAGGAAATAAAAACAATCTCACATTGATTCTGTTGTTCAGTTCCCTTGGTGTCACTGGGAAACAACGTGTCTAGCATTAGCTACGTACACCACAGATGTAGACCATACACATAGTCTCCCCAGTTCATTGTTTATGCTGAAAAGATTCAACCATTTTCTTTGCATTTTACGGCGAAATGAACCCACCAGCTAGTACCCAATTCCAAAACTAACCAGGATTTCTTAAAGCGATTGTTCATAATAATCCATTTTGGCATTGTCAGTGTGAAACCGTGATAGTTCAACAGAAAAGTCTCGAATTGGTGTTCATAGGAAGAGGCAGGTTTGCTTGTAAACATATCGAACAGGACAAAAGAGTGTGCGTACAAAGTTGAGAACATTATGGGTGACCCTATCGGTGTCTCTGAATTCCCCGAGGTGTGCCCCTGCAACCGTTTAGACCCTGAAGCGAATGTAAGGGCGGTCGACACCCCGATACAATGGTGATCATAAAAAAAAGTTTTATTTCATTTCATACCACACAGCTCTAGTTTATCACTAACCACACAACTCAAGTTTATCACCACACAACTCTATTTATCACCACACAACTCTATTTATCACCACACAACTCTGGTTTATCACCACACAACTCTAGTTTATCACCACACAACTCTAGTTTATCTTATGCCACCCAATTGTAGATCATCACATACCAGAGAATCCGATCCTGTAAGTTTGATGAAATCATGATGACATTCTTTGGGTGTGTGTCACGGAAATAAAAGTCATTTAAAAGACGATAGCCCCCCCCCCCCCTTTCGTCAGAAAGAACGTTGATCACCAGATCTTGAACATTATCAAAAACAAAATGATTGTGTTCGCTTCATTTAGCCCAGGGCAAAACAAACAAATCAGTATAGATCTTCCAAACACAAGATATGTATGTTATGTTTATATTTGTATTGGACAGGAAGAGAAGGAGAGAGAGAGAGAGAGAGGAATTACTCTATTCAATGGGCCGCGAACAGAGCCCTTTGTAGAAAAGTAAAAGCTAACATTTCAATGTTTCTACAGAAAAGAACAAATCACCACTTGCTTGTTGGCCACTTGCTGCGTAGAAGTTCCCCTGGAGAAGGGGATCAAAGAAAGCGTGACGCCATTGGATCAGTCAGCTAAACGTTGGGGAGGTAGCTGACATGCTCAGTGAAGGGATGCAAGCTAAGAAGGCTGGCAAGGTATTATGGGATGTTATGGGAGGGCTAGGTGCCTTTCTTTTCTTTCTTTACAACAACAACAAAAAGAAGAGCTAATGGGTGAACAAGTCAATCCATCAACATCTTCCTTTGGGTGAAATGTATTTTCACGGAATCAAACAATAGAAAGTTCGAGCTCACATTTATTCCTGGTGTGAATGACAAGATAGGAGCAGCCCCTGAAGAAATCCACTCCTATCAGACTTACAGAAGAGAAACAAACTAGAATGCGTGTTAACTAAAAAAAAAATCACCCTTCGAGAAATAGTTAGTGAACTTTCCTCTATTATGTGTTCCTATTATAACTGGTAACTAAATAATGTGAGAGGACGCAAACAAAAAACACTTTCATATAAATTGTATGCGTTCTTAGGGGACAAAAAGGATAAGTCGTTTACATATTTGTAAGAGACGTCATTTCTACTAAGCCAAGAGTTTTCTTGGCTGATTCAAGCCATCTGTTCCATGATCTAATGGCACAAGAACAAAATAAAGAGTACATGATAAATTGTCTTTTGTTTTACTTTGTCCTAGGATGGAATCAGAAATGATGCTGCTACTTAAGTCACACTGACATGGGTGCTACTGTTCATGTACTCATTCAATTCATCAAGGGGACCCCTTTTTTTTTGCACTTAACACGCAAACAGCAAACGCCAGTGATGTTCTATGTAAACGCCAGTAATGTCCAATGGCTAATTGTAAGCCCGAAAATTCCACTAATTACAGATGCTCTGCGCAGCTGACATTCTCTCTGTCCAGGAAATGAAAGGTTACGAAAAGTTGGCTCAGTCCAGTTTCACGTTTGGTTCTCTTTCAGCAGTAGAGTGGGAGGAAATGGACAGCAGATGGTCATCAATCACAGAGAGAGAGAGAGAGAGAGAGAAAGAGAGAGAGAGAAAGAGAGAGAGAGTCATTTCGCTAAGGTCCAATTGTGTTAGATTGCCTTCATAATTTTGCTTTAATCAGAATTGTGCACAGAACATGATGCATCGCAGTAGATGGCGAGTTACGTACGAGAACGCAAAATAGTTCTTTAAGAGAATCGGGAGTTCTGTTTTAATGACTAGTGTGTGTGTCCGATCTGCCGAGTCTTTGGATAGGGAGGAAAGAAGTTGAATATTGTAAACTACACAAGAGTCACGCGTTGTTCGAGGATATACGCACAAAAAACAACTTTTTACAGGTGAATAGCGAATGTAATATATATATATTTAAATATACTTCAGTAAAGCTCAATGGTATGATCTAAACTAAAAGAGAAAAAATAATAATTTTACATTTATTAAAGAAATAAAGATGATTACAAACAAGCAAAATATGCATAAAACAAAATAATTTCAGTTCACCTAATGGTGTCATGTGAGTCCTAAAATTAAAGTAAATTGGAGTCGATGATATTCCACTAAAAACCAATTTGCTGTTAGCATCACATTTATAAAACAAACTCTGATCTGAATAAAGTATTTATACCTGAATATTTCGATGTTGTATTTTAATCTATTATTTTCTTAAGTTCCACAAAAACAGCTTTTAGAGAATAGCAGCACTAAGCTTGACATTGGTTTCAAAAAATTTGACATGTTACTTCCTCCAGCAGCCATGGAAGCATACCGTTGACGTACTTACGTACTATGACTTTGCATTTACAATCAATTTTTTTTAAAGACCAAACCTAAGCTACAAAAAATTTTTTTTTACTAAAAACGTGAATCTCCACACACCAAACCTTTCACACATTCGTGTCTCCCGATATTAAACCGCCCCCCCCCACTAGGTCTCTCCGTCCCCCACATTAAGTCTGGTCGTATGTCAGCCACCATCTATCATAATAAAGACGACAGACTGGAGGCAGTCCTCCCAGGCGTCACTTGAGAGGCCCAGATTTTCTTGCATATCTACTCAGACCAGTATCAGTTACTACAAATTTCAAACGACTTATCGCTTAGATTCGTACCTCCGTATCTAATAAGCGACCCATTTATTTTTTTTTTTACTTATAAACTTCAGTACAATCTCCCGCCCGCCTTATTTCTCCTATATATAATCACACGCAAACTCCCTGACAAAGTGACATATAAACACGCATAAAATCCAACATAAACAAACACCAGCACACACGGTTATATAGCCACGCATAGACTTCAACATTCACACACATACAAATGCAGACACGCACACACGAAGGTTTTTCTTTTTTTTTTTTTTTTTTGTTCAACTCTGGCAAGTGGAAATCTAAAGAAGTAAATGCCTATCTCTGAATGGCGAGATTGTGTCAGGCAAATGTTGCTTTAAACACGGGCATTGCCAGCACGCCGGGGTTTCTCAAATGTGAATAGGAATTTTAAAAAATCGCATATCCATGTTTCCCACGCGCTTCTAAAGTGTGCACCGCGCCAACAAAGATAAGGTTCTCATTAGAAATATCACCCATCAAATAGGATACAACTAGAACTAAGTATCTCTCTCCGCCTGTTTCCAAAAGAAATATAAACAAAACATTCCTAGCCAATTTTACAAAAGACTATTGTATCCAATACATGAGGTGTATATAATAAATGTATATGATAAATGTAGTATTGGTGCGTTTCTTTCTCATGTTATCACATACAATGTAGTTTATGGAAGTAAGTAGAACCAATGGAACAGAATTGAATCACCATAAATATAGCGAATTTTGTTGAATTTTAATACACCTTATAAAATTATTGTGGACTGTAAAATGGAATTTTTAAGTACAATTATCTGTAGCAGTAAGTGATTTTTTTTTTAAATTATTTCGTTGTCAACAGAGATTGTTCAATGTGCTTTCCCTGACATTATTTGAACTATTTCTTTCAAATCTCTACCAATCTGACTCAACATTCTTATACGGTTTTGATTGAGCCTCTCGTTTTAATAACCAAAACACTTGTGGCCACATCACTTTCTCAACTTGTACTCTCGTAGTGAATGTTGTTGCTTCAAGAACGTCCACTGGATCTTCAAAGTGAACGTTTAAACTTAAAGAGCAAACTACTGTGATGAACATCCTCACTTCATGGCCTGCACCAGTCCATGGGAAACTAGTGAATCGTTGTAGTCTAACGTATTAGTTCAAGCGTCGTCACTTTGAGCAGGTGATACAGTGATCTGCTCTGAGTGACGCCAGCTGAATGGGGAAGATGTAGATTACGCACGTGACGCTCTTGGAATAAAAGTCTTCACGAGACGTTGTTGTCGTTAGTGGCTCGGATGCAATGGACTCTACGTTAAAGACTTGATTCAACAGTTCTACAGCTATTCACATCTTGAAAACATAGGGTTTAATTCCTAAAAAAAAGTTAAAATGTCAGATACAGTACTGCTTTTGATGTATTCACTACAACATTAATTGTGAACAATGTGTTCCTACTTTTGGGGCCCTTGTTAAGAGGCAATGTATAGTAGCGGAATAAGACTGGTGACTTTGGCTAGTTTGTATCAAGACATGAAATAAGTATGAGAATCTTGGTCTACAGTTGTGTCGTATAAGGACATGAAACAGTAACATCATTACTTAAGGACACCTAGACCATTATTCACTTACTACATGCTTAGGGAGTCATGGTTCTAGAGTACTGCAAGAGTCTAGATTCGGTGATCTCCCCTGAGACCAGTTCACTTTCCACTGGGACGGTTTGACAACAGGCCTTGAACACCAGAATAGAAAGAGACCCGGGGGGGGGGGGGGGGGGGGAGTAAGGGAGAAACGAAATGTGTTGCCTCTCCTTTGAAAGGATAACAAAAGGTAAACTTCCAAGAAATTAGTCATTCGGTAAACATTCTCCAATCACTGTCACACAAATCTAGCAAACATACCTATAGTGACTAACGTCCACGCATTCTGTGGTCTAGGGACTCTACACACACACATACAGCCAATCTTCAAAACTAAACAAGCCATTCAATGGATTTGATTGTTTACAGAGTTTGTGAAGCGTTCCAAATAAAACAGATGCGTGTGGGCCTTTTTTTTTTCAAACACAGTTTTATTGGATCTAAATTGTGTAGCGATTATACCTAACAGTTTGTCTCTCTTTTTTTTTTTTCAAACACACTGTTTTATTGGATCTAAATTGTGTAGCGATTATACCTAACAGTTTGTCTCTCTTTTTTTTTTTCAAACACAATGTTTTATTGGATCTAAATTGTGTAGCGATTATACCTAACAGTTTGTCTCTCTTTTTTTTTTTTCAAACACACTGTTTTATTGGATCTAAATTGTGTAGCGATTATACCTAACAGTTTGTCTCTCTTTTTTTTTTTTTCAAACACAGTGTTTTATTGGATCTAAATTGTGTAGCGATTATACCTAACAGTTTGTCTCTCTTTTTTTTTTTGGTTCTACAAACGCTTTTATGTTCGTCCCAGCCCTCAACCTGTTCAAGTAACTACATGTATTCACCATCACTGACTTGCACAGAGAACATTGGTTTTTCTTCAGATTAAATCTTCAAGATGGTGACATGTAGTTTATAGATGGTATTTAGTTATTGACATTTAGTTTATAGATGGTATTTATTTATTGACATTTAGTTTATAGATGGTATTTATTACATTTAGTTTATAGATGGTATTTATTTATTGACATTTAGTTTATAGATGGTATTTATTACATTTAGTTTATAGATGGTATTTATTTATGTAAGTAAAAAAATGTTTTATAACAAAATGTGTTTGATGGTTATATAACGTTACAACCTGGAGAAAGACAATTTATATATTTCAAAGATCTACAACATAGACTTAATAAGCTTCAACCAACAATTAGCGCCATGAGAATGCGTGGAGCTGCAGCGGAAGTCTAAACCCACACTCCCCTCCCGTCCCAAAGTTTGAAAGTAAAAGTTGCGCTTAATGCCACATGATGGTTGCAAGGGCTAAACAAACCCAACACATGACAACACAACTGATGACACAGCTGGCCCTCTCCTCCGGTGTCCAGTCTTCAACGACTTTTCTTTCTGGGCAAGCAAACACTGGACAAACTACTTGAATACAACAACAAAGTACAAGAGGGGAGGGCCAACAAGACGAGCGAGACAGGACAGAGGGGGGACAAATGACAAATGACACGAGAAGCGAGAGAGAATGCAGGGATGGATCCCTCGAGCGAAGCTTGGGCCCAGGCACTCGAGACAAGGATCTTCAATTATTTTTTACCTCATTGCCACATCACGGACAGTTCTGACGCTCGCATTCCACTCCAGACCCGGCCTGAATAGTTCAATCAAAAGACACTTGATTGGATTAAAAAGAAATCACGCGAGGCGCACGCGCGAAATTATTAGAGCAAAAATGAGGAATGGCTCAAGTAAACAATGAGTTTAATCCGATAACATCTCCACCCCTTTTTTCCTTACTCTCAACATTAGATCTTTAGGAAGTAGTATTAATGTTATTATTGACATTCAAATTTTGTTTCAACCTGTGACTGTAAGTTGAACGCATCATTTACACTTTGTAATCCCTGACCATACAGGGCAATCGAAATATTGAAAGCATTCCAATGAAGGTTCTAGAGTCGTTTTATCCGAAACAATGTGAGGCCTGGCCTGACAAGTGACATATCAGTTTACTCCCATGGATACACTCTTGACATTTTCTCAAGAGAATTATCTTTACGAAAAATCTGCACAACTCCAAACGACTCCATGCTCTTCCCATCCCCATGCAAGAGACTTGAACTAGACGAGCGGGCCTTAGGACTGACACATTTACTGCTAGAGTGACTCGTTTCGTCATCGTTCATGGCTTTGGGAAATAAAGGAACTAACTATGGAATACTGTAAACCCAAGTGACTTCGATCAAAAAAAAATATGTAAAACTTTTGAAAGAACCACATCTTGACGAATAGGGAACACACAAATTCTGAATGAAGCTCTATAATACACCAATGATTTAAGAATGAAAATATGTGTGTGTGTGTCCGAGAGAGAGTTTGTAAATAATTTAAAAAAAGGAGATTCTTTATACGAACCAACGTTTACCTACAAGGCAAGTCATCAATAATTATCTAGATTTATTTTCATATCACTAGTTCATATATTGTTTAAAACAATACAGTATAAATGCAACGTTGTTTTATTGTGGTCTACGCCCATGCCAGCAACAAAAACTGTAGAAATACGTTCAGAAACAGAACCAAAAAAAAATATATCACCGCCGTATATCTTGATCTGTGTATGCGGGCATCTGTAAACAAGTTTATAGGCAAAGAAGTGCCAGACGGCAGCGTTTTCTTTTTTCCATCAAGATTAGGTCAGCATAACTGTTGGAGTGGAAGAGAAAGAAAGTAATAACATGGGGGTGCCACATGGGTGCAGGCAAAGATTGTCAAGATGACGGGAGCAGCAATGAAGAAGACCAGTGCACATTTAGTTTTTTAAAAAAATCTAATTTAAGAAGGGAGGAAAAAAAGGTCTCAGCAGGCATCTATCTTTAATTAAGCCGAAGTAGGTTGTTAATGAGTTTTTCAGAGGATCTACACACAAAATTAAAATAGCGTCTTGTGGGAAAAGTGCTTGGTCAACATGCTTCCTATAGAAGACAAAATGTGAAGATTTTAACAATTTTATTAGAATTATACTAATCTACTGAGAAAACAAACTGGGAAGATTTTATTACTTTAATTAGATATAAACTAATCTACTACTATCTTTGAAAGGAAACCATTAACAGCTCAAAATAAGTGAATGTGAATGTGAAATACATTTAATGAAGCGTCTGTCAATGAAAGACTAAGCAGAAACCAAAGTCTACAGCATAAAAACGCCTGGACTTGTCACTAGTTCATTCCGTAAATCCACATCCCTTTCCTTTCTGTGCTCGACTAGCGCCATTCCTTCGGTTAAATTTAAATTAATGCAGCGTGACATTTAGACGTGACAAAACAGTGTAACATTTAGATGTCACAATTTGTCTAAGGTTGTAATAACAGTAAAAATACAGGTTGTAAAAAAAATAATATTTAAGGCTTTTCTAAAGAAAAAACACTAAACGATAATTTAAAAAAAAAAGAAGTAATATTTGAGGTAGAAACTAGTAGACAATTCAATCTGAAATAAAATATGAAGCTAGTTATTTCTAATTAAGCCATAGATTGAAATGCACATTAATTACAATCAGAACTTTTCAGTGTTTTTAACAATGGTGTCGTGTTTTTTGTGACTTTATCTTTTAGTCCAGATGAAAGTTACAAAGAACACTTACTTTTAGACTTTCGAGGGACTGGAATGGAAAGACTACAAGAAACTAACCGGACACTATTCTAGATAACGGGCCAGAGAGCAAGTCACCCTTCATAAAATCTTATCAAACTAAGCGACACGAGGACAGGCAAGAAGATGGAGGAGAGGACGAGAGGACTGGAGGGACGATTGAACGCTAATCCTTTCGCGAACCTCTCCTTGTACACCCCCCACCCGCTTTTTTTCCTCCTCCCTGGAGTCATCGGGAGTGCTGTGACTATAACTGATCCTATCATTAAGTCAGAGCGTTAGGGGAGATAGAAGAGAGGGGGGGGGGGGGGGGAGGCCGCGCTGCTGGACCAACCATTCATCATTCTCGTTTGATTCGCAGGTCAGGACGTTAAGCAAGTGCCACTGGTAACTACAGCAACCTCTCAGGGCGTAGTGATCAGCTTTACAGCAACCTCTCAGGGCGTCAGCTTTAAGTCGGAATAGCAGAACTACACCGACTTAAAACCTAGTCCACTTGTTGAAACCTGTGTAAGGTGGGGCTCAACTCATATATGTATTGCTAACGCAATGATAACATTAGTTTCATCCAGAAGGAGTAATATCAAACTGAAAAGACAGAGAGAGAGAGAGAGGGGGGGGGGGGCTGTATAAATCACTCAATTTTGAGAAATCATGCACAGATATTGTATACATACTTAAACACATTTCAACAATTCGCCGAGAGTAAAAGAATGTATTGCTAAAAAATAAAAAAGGGGGAAAAATCGAAGTAAAAAATTCAAACAGCGCCTGTTTTCTTCTTACTACTGTAGATCAATTCTTGCTAATCTGATGGAATGTGAATATCCCAGTCTGGGCCAGTCTATGATCTAATAGCATTTCCCAGTTACATTTCGACGCGTCGTTGGCTCAACGAGAAAGATTTTCTCTTTTATTTCGCTAAGTTGTCTCCGCTTAGATATTTCATGTCCAGGGAAAATTTGTGTGACTTCACCTCAAGATATTTCCACCGACCCTTTTAAAAAAAAGATTCAATCAATAAAATTAGGCCATGCCAAAGCCCCCCCCCCCCTCATTCCCACAAACACGACTTTTGATGCCTGAGTGATTGCCAGGAGAAATTTCTAAACCCGTTGGACAAATGGCTCCTGATTGAAGCTCGTCTTCCAAGATGAGACTAGCAAAGTTGTGAAAATGAAAAAGACGGGGGAGGGGGGGGGGAGAGAGAGAGAGTTAGAGATGGTTGTAGAATTAGACCGAGGGAGTAAAAATATATAAAAAAAACAGTTATGGTGGCGATGTATGAGATAGTGAGATGGGGAACGACGGGGCGGGGGGGGGGGAGTGATTTGGAAATTGTTTTCTACGCAATCTGCATAAATGGTGATAGATAACTCGATCAGTCCAGACACAGGTCAAAGTTGAAGATAGTCGAGGAAGATGGAAGAACATACCCCCTTAAAGTGATTCGTTTCACTCAGTACATGAGTGTCCAGTTAGAGGAAAGAACTGTAAAACATTTGACCAATGACCTTTTTTTTATTACTTATTTTGGAAAAAAAAAGGAGGGGCGGGAATTAGTGATTTGTAATCTGTAAGAATGATTGGTGTAAAGATTATTGCACGAGACAGTCAGGAGATCGAGTTGAAACGACCGTTCGATACAGACACTCAGGTATGGTAGACGTTCAGAGCTCAATAGCGAACCTATGGTCGACTAAATGAAATTCCTCTCTCTGGGCTAATGGCTGGGGCAGACTATCAAAATAGCCAGCTGGATGGAGCATCCCTCGGAGAGATGAGCGCAGACACGATGACATTTTAATGTGTGCCTTGCTGGACGGCAACTAGATGACAAATAGAATGTACATAGATCTAGTGTCATTGGTACATTGCAACACTGAAGACTACTAAAAGGAATTGAAAGAAGATCCAAACTAGGAGGTGTTCTACATAAACATTTCATTCAAATCTTATTTGCAACAATGGGTGAAGACATTTCTTCAAGTTCTGTGAACTGTGGATAGTATATAAACAGTCGAGAAAAGTTTATTCCAGGGTTTCATATTTTGTTCTCATCGACTATGATCTAGTGAAAAGAATATTCGTAACTAATTTCAGGTAGAAAACAAAAGTGGCCAGCTAATTACACGTATACAATAAGAATATCTGCTTTAGTGGATATTTTTGTAATTGGTAAAGTTGGACTTATTGGTGGTTGATTATAGGCTAACCATGAAAACAAAGTTCTTGATTGAAATTCATGGGTGCTATTAGTTTTCAGTAAAAAGAATTGAGAGGCAGATATACAAGTCAAGAATTGAGACAGAGGGAGATATACAAGTCAAGAATAGAGACATGGGGAGATGTACAAGTCAAGCACTAGAGACAGGGGGAGATGTACAAGTCAAGCACTAGAGACAGGGGGAGATATACGTCAAGCAATAGAGACAGGGGGAGATGTACAAGTCAAGCACTAGAGACAGGGGGAGATATACAAGTCAAGCACTAGAGACAGAGGGAGATATACAAGTCAAGCAATAGAGACAGGGGGAGATGTACAAGTCAAGCAATAGAGACAGGGGGAGATATACGTCAATCACTAGAGACAGGGGGAGATATACAAGTCAAGCAATAGAGACAGAGGGAGATATACAAGTCAAGCACTAGAAACAGGGGGGGGGGGGTATACGTCAAGCACTAGAGACAGAGGGAGATATACAAGTCAAGCAATAGAGACAGAGGGAGATATACAAGTCAAGCACTAGAGACAGAGGGAGATATACAAGTCAAGCAATAGAGACAGGGGGAGATATACGTCAAGCAATAGAGACAGGGGGGAGATATACGTCAAGCGATAGAGACAGGGGGAGATATACAAGTCAAGCAATAGAGACAGGGGGAGATATACAAGTCAAGAATGATATAAAGTAGACATATGACAAAAAGAATGCATGCGACATAAAAGAGACACCGTGCAGACCTGTTGATGGCAATAGTTGTCAAACTAAAGAAGGACACAAAACTAGAGTACAATGTAGACAAGATTCAACTACGTTCAAGTCCACTATGTCACACGTGCATACTGTGTCAGTAAGTGATTTGTTGAAAGATAACAAAAGTTTTTTATTCAAATTATCAAGTATCAGTACCTCTTATTCACTGTGTATGTGTATGTGCGCAGTGTGTGCTTTACGCTAATAACAAGTTGTTTTTTTGTTTGTTAGTTTTTTAAATTATCAATTTGTGTTCAACTAAACTAAAAGAAAATCTCTCTCTAGAGACAGCTCTCCACAACTTGTTCTTCTCCAGATGATCTCATGGGGCGTAACTCGTTATTCTCTAGCAGCTTACAAAATAAGAGTCAGGAACTGAAAGAGACATCCAGTTCTTAAGTGACCTCAATTCAACTTGTTCATCAAAAATGTTGAAATGTATTTGTTTTGTTTGCCATTGAAATAAAGCACTAAACTTTCAACTGAACTATGAGCTATAGAAACATGTGTTGTACGGTTAGATCCAGTTCATAAAGGCCAAAACGGAAGAAATAGAAGTAGCACAGTCAACTGTTTTGTTGTTTTTTTTTAGATATCATCTCGCCAGTTCCTCCCCTATGAAAAACAAAAGGGGGCCATGTAGTTTTTGAGAATAAATTAAGTTTCACTTGACCACAGGCGGTCCTCCCTCCTCGCCTTTTCTTCGTCCTCCATCAGAATGGGGTTTTTTTTGTTTTGTTAGGTCCAAGAGAAAGACCTTGTCAACCCAGCCCAGAGGCCATCCATCCCTAAGATAGTTTTCACGGTAAGTTCATCTTAATTACTAGACGACTTCCACCTTACCCGTGCCCTTTCCCCACAGACCATCACAGCTCCTCCCTAACCTTAACAGACTCCAAGGCGACTCCAAGTACGGTACGGTAAGTTGGCAAATGGTCCTTGAGGCTACAACCAACGACGTGAAAATGGGGGGCGGGGGGGGGGGGGGGGGAAGAGGAGAAATCACGGTGAATAAAGCCGAACTCTTAAACTAGCCTAACTGGCCCCAGTGTGCCCTGAACCCAAGCTGTATTCAACCGTTAGGCCTCAGTGCATTCAAAGAAGAGGACCAGGAGTCCTTTCAACTTTTTTTTTTAAGTGATCAAGACAAACCGCTGAGGAAGAAAAATATTGTTGTAAGTGGGCATTCTACTCTTTATTTTTATCGAACCCAGGTCTGTGTCCTAGTATGAGGTGGGACTACTTATCGAGGACGGAAACATGACCCCTGACATCTAGTCCCCAAGTTCCAACCTCTGACTAAAAGAAAATCCCATGACTTGTTAAAGAAGTTTTCGGAAAGTTGATTCCGTTCTGCTTATATACGGTCACATTGTTTTGGACGTGTTCGTGTTGTCCAGAGGAAGCAAAGAAAATGATGTACTACCCACATTGGCACAAGTTGTTAGGCTGGCAAACAAATAAACAAACTTTCACAGACAGACAGATAGATAGATAGATAGATAGATAGATAGATAGATAGATAGATAGATAGATAGATAGATAGATAGATAGATAGATAGATAGACAGATAGAGATTAGATTTTTAAAAAACAAACGAAGGCGCTTTACTCATTAAAATACTTCTTTCTTTCTGTATAATCTTTCATTTTTTAACAAAGTTAATCTAGTGCGAATAAAAACAGAAAAAAAAAAGGTGCATTGATCTCTAGAGCACACTGGAGGTATAACTGTTAGGCCCGACAGCCATTATGGTATTTTTTTCTTAATTTCACCAGTACCATTCTTCTAAGCAATGGAACAGGTAACAGAGACGGCTAGAAGTGGCGAGGCCCACGGAAAGCGGCGATAACGATCAGTATTGAGTCCCTGGTTGAAGGCAAGCTCTTTTTTTTTCTTTTAGTCCCTCCGAGTGTATGTCGTGGAGGGGGAGGGTCGGGTTAGGTCTAGGCTGGAGATAGACATACGAGTTAGAGGAAGGGGGAAATTTGTTTGAATGCAGTTCCAATCTACCCGCGATATAATTCTTAACGTCATGTTATGCCTGATAAATCATAAGAAGTCATAAAGTATTCAAAAAGGGATATCATATTCTGCTAACAAGTGAATGGAATTAGTTGAAGAATGGACATTAGGCGGTCAAAAAAAAAAAAAAAGAAGATTAATAATGACAATGTCAGTTTTTGTTTCCTCTAAGTCTGGCACTCGATAGCACTGGAGGGGGGGGGGGATTAGAAAGTGGAACAAGAGTTGCGTAGGTTAACAATCCAACATCAACTCAATATAAAACAGTCTTTCAAAAGTAAACGTACCCCTTTAACCCAAACCTTTGAATCTATGGGTTGAATGGCTTAAAGCTCATCTGTTTCTAGGACTGACGAAGGAGAGTCTCAAGGCCAGCACAACGTGTGTCAGGTATCCAATAGAGATAGGTGGACTAATAGGCGCACTAAAAATCTCTATATCCAAACCCCCAGTCTTTACTGGAATTCGAACTTTTGACCCTTCAGCTCGGAAGCCACGCGCTTTACCACTCGGCCACCACGTCTCAGCATTCTTAAAGTAGGTATCCAATACAAAACAGAAGGTAGCCGATACAAAACAGAAGGTAGCCAATACAAAACACAAAAAAGATATTTTTTAAAAGCCTTATCTAGTCCTAGTCTATGTTATTACAGAAACACCTTTAAAAAAGCAACAACTTGAAACTATAAAGCCACTAGACTGCCAAAAGATAACTATCTGAACGCAGTGCCAAACAAACAAGTCTTCACTGTGTCTTTCAAGGGACACTGAAGGAGCCAAAAATAATTTTCGAGCCCAGGGGCAAAACATTTGCACGGGGAACGTCTCGGTAATATAATTAAAATCCCATTTATAACAGGACTCAGCAAAACAAAAAAAAAATGCGTGTGTGTGTATGGAGCGTAAAGGCTGATGGACTCAACACAAACCTTTGCTCCGCCCACTTTATTTTCCTATGCGTTTCTAAAATTGGGAGTAATATGGCTTCAGTTTGAGGCTAGATTTATATCTACAGGTTTCTTTAGTGTGACAAATATTTGAGCAGCCCGTGGCGGTTAATATAATTTGCCACTACTACATAGCCAACGCATAATTCTTCTCTATATAGGGAACCGTAAAAGTTGAAGGACTTATCTATACTCAAGAGAACATAAGCTTCGGGTAGACATATCGAGAACATTTTTTGTAAAGAGTTCAATGTAAGATTTCTCCGATAGTGCACTGTAACATGACCTGGAGAAGACCAAAAACAGCTCCCCCCCCCCTTTCCTTTTCCCTTTTATTTGACCTACCCTAGGAACAATGTTTGTCAAACTTAAAGTCAAAGCCACTTTCACTCTACGGGGAGAAAACAATGTCAAGAGGAGGTAAGTTTGAGGGCGCGTTTCTCCCCCCCCCCCCCACTTATTTTTTCTCCCATTACTTACCGTAAAACTAAGTGAACCAACAGATAATAAAACGCCTTTGTTGTAAATAAAAATATCTACAAATATACAACAAAATACGATAATAAATTAATTAGTTTCCTTTAAACAAAAAATTGCAACATTGATCAACTGGGGGCGTTGTGGCGGACTGGTATAGCCGGGGGTGAGGTGGGGTGAGGGGGCTTAACTTTGAATCCCACAGAAGACTAGTATTTTGAGATTCGGGATTTATAGGACGCCCATGAGTCGGATAGACTCTAAATGCCCCATAGATGGAGAGGTCTGAACTTAAATTACGTGAATAATCGAATGCATTTTGTACAACAGACTAATACAAACATCTACGATGTAACGTGAAGCACACTGTCTAGTTAGAAGCTTCTTTAAAGAAAATAGATGAATATATAGTATGTAGACTTTTGAAGTACAATGTATTCAAAACACTATTCCACCTTCAAACAGTGTAAATGGTAAATATGAGTAAATCAATCAAACCCTGCCAGGCTTGTAGCCTACTTCCAGTGCTAGCGTTCTCTCTCTCTAAACATTCAGTTCAACTCCCTCCCAATTTTTTGTCTCCTCGGTTTGCAAACACTGGACCCGGCGTGGCGAGAAAAGGGTGGAACGGGGGGGGGGGGCGTCAAAAAGAGCTTCAGTTGAGACGACGAGTTGATCCAAATACTACACTACACTTCAACCTCATTTATAGGGGGGCCTCTTTACTTCCCCCCCCTCCTCCCCCGTGAAATATTTGCACAATGAGACACGGTCTGTTCAGTATTCCATATAAATTGATCTAGGCATTGCCAATAGCCCCGTCCTCTTTTCTCATCGGCAGATCAGTTTCAGACATTTTAAATTGTGGTTCAGCTCGTTCTCTCTCTCTCTGGCCCCGTTTAGCCGCCCCTACTATGTACAGTATAGCACTTGGAACACTTCATTAGTTCTAGCAATGTAAAGTCAAAAGCCAAAAAAAAAAAAAAAAAGGCATAGGCATATTCATTATAATGATACCATTATTACGTATCCCATGTTCCTCCAGTTAGTGTTCAAGACATACATAAAGTTAACCTTGTGATTCATTTACCTACTTTAATATCTTTTAAATTAGTCATTATCTATAGGCCGTGAACACTATTTAAAAACCTCTACAGAGGGGATGAAGTTTATGTGACAAAGGTATAGTTCACAGCCATATCTATGTAATACAGAAACTACTTTAAACTTTCAGACTCAAAGACATTCGCCTTATTATAATTTTCTTTTAGAACCAAATATACAAATGATAAAAACACATCTACTAGTCCCAATTAGATACAAGATCTACAACATAAATAGGAGTTACGTTTAACTTTTAAAAATACATATGGCTTCTTCAATTGTAATCAATGGGATAAATATTTATGAAATTTGTTTTCTCGTATTTTGTTGCAATGTTCAAAAGTCTTTTGGTGACAAACAATTGTCATAAACTGAATGTCTGACATCAAGAAAAGCTCCGTGTCCCGTCCATTTGAGCAGGCACTCTGATGAGAGTCTTCATCCAGCCCAGCTGATTCCCAAAGAACAAAACAGTGCAGAAAGCAAGCCATGCTGAGAGGTTGCCGCGTCCCACAGGAAGTGCGCAAACCAACTGAAGCTCTCATTCAACGACCTTTTACCCCATCTCAAACGTTTTCCCTCTAGGAACAACAACAACAAAAATCGACACAAAATAAACACGAATCAAATATTTGGCATGACAACATTTTTTGAAATTAAAAAAAAGGAGTCTGACACTGATCCTCTTGTCAATCATCTTAGTATGTCATCTTTGCCTGCCTGCCCCCCCCCCCACCATCCCCAATCCCCGGAAGGAGATGGGGGCATTTCTGTTGGAAGGGGAGGTATTTCCCAACGGCCAAACGACAGAAAAAAAGAAAAATGAAATGTGATTCGGCAACCCTCCACAGAAGAACAAACAGCCCAAAGGTTACTGGCTTCAGAAAAAAAAGGAATGCTATCGGCGTTACTAATGTCTTCAGTGGACAAGACCCACACGCCGACTCGTGATGCACTGGACCAAAGCATAATTATCACAAGTCAAAGAATATTTTAAAATCTCATTTTATTTTTGTTTCACAATTCATCGGATTCTTACCCCCCCCCCTAACGACTAGGTAGATCTAGAATCTTTTAAGTATGGATTGATCATATCACTATAATGTAGGACAATGTAGGTTGTGAATAATTTATATCATTATATACATAACAAGTTGGATTTTATAGGCCTACATAACTACTTGGTGCGGGCCTAAGTCTGGGTATTACTGGATTGGATTTAGATCTATGTCATACTAAGAATACAGGTTTACCTGATTTGTTTAAAAGTTTCGTTATTTTTTAGAGATACAATTAGGTACTTTTTGTCTGTTTGTAGGGCCCTCCGGTTATGGGATGGACATAAAACATACACTGCGGTCTCCGCCATGATCTAAGGAAAATTTGTAACAAGTTTTATCAAGATTGGTCTATCGGTTTTGATTTTAATTCGGGACATACATACATACATACGCATTTTAATATGCTTTATATTATAGATTTGTGTTCACCTCCTGATAAATTCTACACAAGACAACAGCCACTTTACCTTACTTAGAGTGATAGTAAACTAAATCCTACTCCTTAAGACAGAGCAAGCATTGTGAAAAGATCAAGACAGGAAATAGAGAAAAATGATCACGTCATGGTATTCTTGCATACATCTTGCAGAAGAGGAAATTTTGTTAACCAACAACACAAAATGGGAATAGGACTTGTGAGATAAGAGCTGAAATAGCACATGATAATAAACGATTCTACGCCATTCGGCAATTTTTAGGTGTCGGGTAGATTCAATACTAACATTTTTACAGAACCTTCAGGTGTGAGCTTTGTGCTGCAGGTGCACAATGAGATTAGAGGCACTGCCATAACTTGTTTATTAACTAACAGTTGTTGTTGGTTAGTATAATAATCAAGATATTTTTATTATGTACCTCACAATTTTAATGGATTTTCCTGGAGCAAACTAGAGTAGTTTTACTGGCTCATAATTCAAAATAATAAACAAAATAAATATTTTTAAAAAGACAGGAAAGAAAAATAATTTTAAACAGGGAGAATGAACAAAATAAAAAAATCACATTCAATATATCTTGCTAACTAAAGGATTAAAAACAATTAAGAAGAAAGCTTTACATTTACAGTCATACATTTTTTTTTTAAAGTTGTTGAAGCTTTAAGTGAAAAAAAAAAAGGAATTTTGAAACTAAAAGACAGAATTTTAAAAATCTATATTTGCAAGTAGATCTCTAGATAGATAAAAAGTTAAACAGGAATGCTGAAATCATACACAATATTTTAAAACTAAAATCTGAACACTGTGAAGGGTTTCTAGTAAGTACTCACCGTTAGAAAACAATCCCCAGTTCTTCTGTTTTCAGTGATTGTAATACTGTAGAAACTGAATTCAAATTCCGGTTCTTTATCATTTACATCCTTTACAGTTATGTTCACCTGGGCACTGGCCATTCTGGGTGGGTCACCACCATCTTTAGCCACGATGACCAGCACTGGATGTGCATTGAGATCACAGTCCAGTGTAGCCCGGGTGTAAACTTTGCCTGTGTTAGAATCCACGGTGAACCACCCCATGTTCTGGGAGCTGTCCTGGATAGCGTACGTAATCCTGGCATTTAATCCTGCATCATCATCGGTGGCCAAAACTGTGATGACTTCTAATCCAATTTCAGCCGTCTCATCTACTTCTGCTTGGTACACTGACTTAATAAATTTGGGCGAGTTATCATTCACATCACCAATGTTGACTACAAACTCTTTTACAGCACTGAGTGGGGGGTTGCCTGTGTCAGTCACCTGCACTGACAACCAATAAACAGCCTGGGTTTCTCTGTCCAAAGGAGTCTCCAAATATAAATCCTGATCACGGAGGCTGAAACTGCTGGGGCTTGGGTACAGTTTGATGCTTACCTTGGCATTGGCACCAATGTCAGGGTCATCAATTCTGACAGTTGCAATTTTTGTACCTACTGATGTATCCTCTAAAACAATGCCATTTTTAAACTGATCTAGAAACTCTATGGAAATATTGGCAGGTTGCTCATTGATGTTGTCAACAAATATTTCCAACGCTGCTGTGCCCATCTGTGGAGGGCTTCCATGGTCGCTAGCCTCCAGCGTCAAAGTAAATTTTTGCTGTGTTTCATAATCTAGGGGTCTGTTTACCCTGACCCAACCTGTGGTTGAATTAATGACAAAATACTCTTCTGGATCAGTTTTGTGGTCAATTGAGTAGCTTATCCTTCCATTGTCTCCAGAGTCTAAATCTGTTGCAAACACTTGAACGATTGACGTCCCAACAGCTATGCTTTCATTAATTTTCACAGAGTATTTACTAATATTGAAAATAGGTTCATTGTCATTCTGGTCTAAAATATTGATGTAAATGTTCATCTCAGAGGATCGGCCCCTGCCATCAGTTGCCCTGATAACCAGATGGTAAAATTTGGTCCTCTCAAAGTCCAATTTGGTTGGACTTACAACCAAGTCTATTATTTTATCAATATTGCTGCTGTTTCGAACTTGTATGGTGAAATCTCCATCCTGATTGCCGCTGACAATCTCAACAATTTGGGTGGTGTTTTCACCTAAGTCTTCATCCCTCACACTACCCAGAGCGATTTTGTGGCCAGCAGGGGCTGACTCAGAAATGCTAATGTTGTAATATGGATTAGAAAACACTGGAGCATTATCATTCAAATCTAAAACCTGAATAGTTACAATGACCAAGGCATTGGACAAATTTAAGGTGCTTAGTATAATGGTGTAGAACTCTCTGTCTTCCCTGTCAAGAGAATCCTTGGTGGTCACTCTGCCTGTTGCGAGAATGACATTGAAACTATTAACGGTCTTGTTGTCAGTCGGAGGAAGCCATTTTGAATAGGGCGGACCAAATCCTTGTCCTATTACCTCTCCCACAAGAGTGCCCACAGGAGAATTCTCGACAACTTTCAGGGTCAGGCTGTACTGCACTGTATCAGACTGGCCTCCAGAGAATGGGAGCAGTAACAGAAGGAATTTTAAAAGCCAGATGTGATACAGGAAAATGCGCCAGATCTTTCTCACAATCTGGAACATTTTCACTTGTTGCCAAATGGCTATTGCAGACGCTTCTATAGGTTAACGTTAGGAGGCTGTGAGAGTCCTGGCACTGCATCATCCATCAGGTCTTGATCTTGACGCAAAATATCCAAATCTCTAGATCTAGTTAATGAAGCGCTTGTGAGGAAATCTGAGCATTGTCTGTAGTAAAGGAGAAAAACAATAATGATAATACAATGATGAGAGATTGGTTTGATATTTTCTAAAGGAAATTTTATATTGAAAATATAAAAAGATGACAATGAAAAATTGTTTTGAATAATAATAAATCTTGTTTCTATGGTAGACATTTATTTTCCAATGTGACTACTTCTACAAATGTATATAGCCTTTGTAAAAAGGCAAAAATATTTAATTCTTTATAAGTCTCATCCCCTATAGGAGCAGACCTCAATTGTCAGCCAAAAAAAAAACAATAATAATAATAATTAAAAAACAAAACAAATAAACACTGCTATAAAAATTAAACATGGAATGATTTGTTTTGCCTCAACAGTTCTATCAGACTTAAACATCTTTGTTTATAAATCTAAGATCAGCAAAGTGAACCTAGCCTTCTTAATATATTGGACTTGTTTAACCTTTTGAGTGAAATTATAACACTTATATTTATTTCCACAGAAATGTGACATTAAAAAAAAATTCAGAAAGCTTTAAAGTTTTTAACAATAAGAATTTAATGAAATGCCAGAGTTTGATGCCCTTTTGAGTGAAAGGGGGATCGGATTATTTTGTGGCAATAAGAATGAACAAAAATTTGTGATTTTTATAAGTTTTCTAAGAAAATATATTATCTTAATTAATCTAGATCTCCTTCAGAAGCAAACGGAAATTTAGTATTTTTGCATTTATTTTTGTATTTCAATTGTAAGAGAGAAAAACTTTGTCCTTAGAGTATTTATATGCTTTTAATTTAGATCCAGATCTACATTGACCTAAACTTTATTAGTTCTAGATCTATATCTAGATCTAAATTATTTACAGAAATATAGAATCTATATATATCTAGATAACTGGATCTATTGTTAAAACCTTCTGAATGAGAGAGACTATGCAACTCAGGCAGATGATCATTTTTTTGGAAATGGATTGGGTGAGGGGGGAGAAATAAAATTAAAAAAAATATATATCATATATATAAATAGATCTAGCTAGTAGGCCTATATTATCTACAATCTCATTCATAGATCTAATTCTAAAGACTATATATATATAGATCTATATCTATTATATAATAATTTATATCTAGATCTATAGTCTATAGGCAAATTATCTAGATCAACTTCATGTCTAAGTCTAGGTTCTACTAGAACTTGACTAGAAGTCTAGATCTGTATGATAAATAATTAGAAGTCCAAGACTAGTCTAGATCTATTCTAATCTAGATCTAAATTACTAGATCTATACTTTCTATAGCAGTATAGGTCACTATTAATACTATTATAGATCTAGAGACTAGAGTCTATGCCTAGCCTATATGGTTAATTATAGAATCTAGATCTAATCTAGTTTATCTAGAATATAATCTAGATAAAGATCTATGTCTAGAAGATAATCTATTGAACTATTCTACAAGTCTAGACTCTACTACAGATGAGATTACACTCTAGATCTAGAGTCTAGATTGACTAACGGTAACCGACCAAGTAGAATAGATTGAATGAATAGATCTAGTCTATATCTAGACTACTATTTTAGACTATACTATAAACTAGACTATTAGTCACTATAATATGCTGATTAATATAGATCTAGATTTAGAAATTTAGATTAGTAATTAGATCTAGACAATCTAGTAGATAGATCTATATCATTATCATGGCTAACCGGCTAAAGGCTTGTAATCTAGACTATATTAACTACAATCTATGTAGATTTAGATCTAGAATCTAGACTAGATACTCCTTTAACTTTAGTCTATGTCGTCTCTAGATACTCCTTTAACTTTAGTCTATGTCTATAGACTATAATATACTGACTCTCATTGACTATAATAGATCTATATAGATCCTACTAGATTTAGATCTATGATTCTTGATCTAAATATCTAGATCTAGATAACTAGAATCTAGATCTATATACTTAATATACTCTATAGACACTACTACAGTGACTGCACTGTATGAGTGTATCAGAAAAATAGATCTACTTTAGTCACTTTAGAGACAGTCACGGTACTAATTATTTATTAACTAACTGTCTAATACTAGAAACTAGAAACCGACTGAAGAGTCTTACTTATTATTATAATTATAGATCTAGAATCTACTTCTAGATCTATTTCTAGATTCTAATGTAATAATTATAGTCTACTCAGTTAATGAGTTATATAGAGTTAATAGAGTCTAACTAGAGTCTAGATATATTTTTATAATTCTAGATCTAGATAATCCTAGATCTTAGACACAGCAACAACAGGGAACATGTTAGTTAGATCTACTCAGCCCTACTCCTAAGTAAAAGAAGAGTCCACACTAATCACTGTTCATCATAGAACTCTAAAGCGTAACTGGCACCTGTCGTTAACACACGTGAAAGCAGGAAACTTTGTTAGAAACAAGATAAAACAAAGTCAATGTCTACACAGCAGTTCATTGATGATGTTAATATCCAGATCCAGTAATCCCAGCTAAAAAAGGAATAGACTCTAACAGGCTTTGAAAACGGCTACGTAAGAAAACAAACAGTAAAAATGACTTCTCACCTCAACTACACACGTAAAACTATACACATTAAAAAAACACACAAAAAAAAAGCAAGTGGAGGTAAAATTGTACTCCAGCATCAGACGAAGTGTATTAGCCGTAGGGCCAAGAAATGCAGATTTTCCCCTCTTGTTGGTAGTTCGTTGCTACCCGCTCGCGCGACACAGCGTTGCTACAGCCTATCGCAGAGCGACGCGGGCTAGCAGAAGACGATTGTTTTCCCGGCGTGTTCCCTTCTTGTTCTTGTTTTCAGTTCAGAATAGTTTAGATCTATTGTGATTTCTTTTTTAGATTTAGCGTAGCCCTAAATGAAGCAATATGATCTAGTTAGTCTTCGGGCATAAACGTATAGTAAGAATATTTCAATTTTCTAGATCTAGCTAATAAATTATCATTTATCAAGATTTTGATCGATTATCACAATATCAGTCAATTATGATAGGCCTACAAGGGTCGTTTACAATTTGACGGCATATTACTAAAAATTAGAGCTAGACAATATATTGCTTATAGTTACGATATAGATCTACTAAACATTATGTCTTGCTTATATTTACGGGCTCTATTTAACGTTGCCGAAAAGACAGTCACGGATCACATTTAATGTTTATTGGCTAATCTTTTATACTGTATCTTTCATCAAGTACAATTTTTGTTTCCATCTACATCAGTGATTCCCAAAGTGGTTTATATAGACCCCCAGGGGTCTACGAAGACTTTCAAGGGGTCTATGAAAGTGAAAAAACAAATTGGGGGTCCATGAGATGTCCAAGGGGGTCTATGATAATAGATTTCATATAAGCAGGTCGTGACTTTAATTTTTT
Source organism: Biomphalaria sudanica (assembly GCA_036873155.1). NCBI lineage: Eukaryota > Metazoa > Mollusca > Gastropoda > Planorbidae > Biomphalaria > Biomphalaria sudanica. The sequence continues at coordinate 2,658,190 of JAZGLO010000086.1, read as the reverse complement.
ATATCTCATTAATGTAATTCTTCACACTATATATAATTTGTAACTTAGTTAATCATTTAAATATTTATCCTGCTATTCAAACGAAAAATTGTTGTATTTAATTTCAATACTTATTAAAATAACTTAATTTTGTCTTCATGTAAATAATGTTTAACAAAAAGAAATGTAGACTGTCTAGCGTTGATTATATAAAAGTGATAATTCTTTCCTTGTCAACCAAGCGGTTACCGATTGCCTTTTTTATGACGATATGAAACTAATTACGCTTGAGGATCATCTGCGACAATATCACCCAGAAAAAAAAATGTAGATTTGAAAAACTTTTAAACATTCAAAGATAAAGTTCAGAATAGACCCACAAAATCTCTATTCAACATCATGTAAAGAAGGTGGTGGTTTATGAGTCTTACAATATCTGTTCACTTATAGCAAAATAAGGGTGTGGTGATAGTGGTTAAGCACTTGGCTTCCGTAATTGGGGTCCTGGGTTCGAATCTCTGTGAATTTTGAATCTCAGGATTTTCAGGGCTCCCCTGAGTCCACCCATCTCTAATGGGTACCTGAATTATGTTAGTAAAAGTAAAGGCGGTTGGTCGTTGTTCTGTCCACATGACACCCTGCTCGTTAACCGTTGGTCAAAGAAATAGATGACCATAACATCATCACAATGTCTGAAAGGGGAAATGTACTTATTTATGGCAAAATGCGGAAAACTCCATAGGTAAAACATTGATTTTTACCAGCCGTTGTAGTTTTAAAAACTGTTTTACACAAACCTAAATCTGATATTATTAAAAGAATTTCTTGAAGCTACAATACAGTTCAAGGTTGCTTCGGTGGCATGAGTTATAAAATTAAAAGCTTCATATGTAATTCTTTGCAAACTACATATATACGTTTGGGCTCAGCAGCGTCACAGGTTCTGACAGGATGTAGTGGTGTGTGCTGCAAACTGCATTATGGTTGCCGGCTTCTTATTTTTCCTCAGGTTAACCCACAAAGCCTTTCCCATGTTTGAGTTGCAAGACAGGAGAGTTTTGAATTCAGTTTTACTTCTGCTAGGTGGGTAGCCAGCCAAGACTAATGAGCCCTTCATGCTCGAAGCTTACTGGTTTAGGCGACTCGCCTTCGCTCTTTCTCCCGATAGTGATAACATCTTCGCGCGGACACAATATTTGAGCAACTCGTGAAACGTCAACAAATACACGAGAAACTGCTCTTTGCGAAAACTCTTACAATGATACTTAAAGCCATTGTGTTTGGAGATTCCAGCAATACGTATTGCTATTTTAATTGGTTTTGAATTTTATCAATAAAAAAGAGAGATCTCTAAAATCTTTAATATGTAGCTTTAAATTACTTTTTCACTTTTCAACTCTCTACAGATAGAAATAAGGAGGCGTTTTGGCTGAGCGGTAAAGTGCTTGGTTTCTGAACCGGGGTCCCTAATTTGAATCCTGTTGAAGACTTGGATTTTTAATTTCGGGATCTTTTGAGGCCACCCAGCTCTAATGGGTACCTGACATTAGTTGGGGAAAGTAAAGGCTGTTGGTCGTTGTGCTGGCCACATGACACCCTCGATAATCGTAGGCCACAGAAACAGATGACCTTTACATCATTTGCTCTATAGACCACAAGGTCTGAGGGGAACTTTACTTTTTGTACAGATAGAAATTAGTTTTTTTTAAAATGTTGAATTTGCAAAAATTTGAAAGTTAAGCAGGGGGTCTACCGATAACCAGAAAACATGGCAAGGGGTCTACGAGCCAAAAAAGTTTGGGAACCACTGATCTAGATCAAGTAGACGTGTAATACATCAATCACATGTAATTACAGCTAAAATAAAATTCTTACATAACATTTTGATAACATCTACATGCAACCCTCACAGTGTTATTGTGTCATGATACTGCATAGCTTTTTTGCAATACAAAGTTGAGAAATGTCTTTTACTAGCTACTTGAGTACCAATCATGGAATAGTTAATGACCTACAGCACAATGGTTTGCCTATAGATTTGTCAAAGCTTATGAACATACTTTTTGGCTGTAATAAAAGTAGGACTTGCCTTGCCTAAACTAGTTACATATTTTCAATCAATTTGAAGAATGAGCGAAGGAAAAACTGCGTTAAAAGAGGCTCCGTATCTCTAATTGCTTAGGGCCTTATCAAGTCTAATCCGGCCCTTGATTAAAGGCCATGGTAGCACGGATAAGGTCATTAAATTTGATCGGAACTGTGTTACTGCTATTCTAATGGCCCATTCAGTGGAACCTCATCAGTTTCAAACCACTGGGCAGTGTGGGTACCCACTCGGGCAGGTCTCGAGTTCATGTAGACTTCTATTAAAACCGATATAGGTTCCTAATATAGAATTATTTTATCGCGGGACACACATTTGAAATTAAAGAAAAGCCCGTATAGAAGACAGAAACATGTGCAGAAGACGAAAAGAAAACTTAAATAGACCGAACATGGCTTTGTCTGCACGAGATGCGGCAAAATATGCAGGTCGCAACTGGGTCTGCGTAGGCACGTAAAACACTGCACTCGTCTTTAATTTTCAGAATGGAAGACATAGCCACGAATATTCATTTATTTATCCCATAATCAACTTAAATTTGTTGCAACAATGTCTGCACACTAAGGTCCGTGACTGACCTGCTGATACCAAACCTAAAGTAAAGCCCTAAGGAGTATACATACTCTTTGGATTCACCGTCACCTATCCCTTAGTCTGTTGGGGCACCACGCAAGATTTGTCGATCGTCTTTCTCCATTTCTCTCTGTCTTTTGTCTTGGATAGAACCTCTTTTATGTTGTCTTCCCATCGCTTTCTCTGTCTGTCTCTTTTTCCTTTGTACTGTTCTCTGAAGGAAGGCCTTTGCGAGCTCTGAGGACTTGGTGATATGGCCATGATATTTTAGTTTTCGCGTTATTGACATTGGTCAGCAGGTCACCATGGGACCCAATTTCCATAGTGATCCGAATCTACTGTGCCCTGAAGGAACACCATCAATATGTTACGTGTATTTTTTTTATTAATATGTTGTTGTTCTTGCCAAGGTGGATACTGCAGTACATGAAATGTTACTATTAGTAGTAGAAAATAGTCAGAACCTCAGCGATGTATAATCAACTCTTGGTTCACAACTCTTTATTAAAATGTAACCAAGTTTGTGCTGAAAAGACACTTATTGTTAAATTGATTGAAATGGTTAAAAAAAAAAAGATCAAACGGAAAGCATTGGACTTTATTTTCTTTGTGCACCGAGTCAACTTGTAGATCCAATAGGCCCACCTCTTTACCGCTAGACTCGCTAGTGATCGGAATGTATGTGGTAGGGAAATGTCATTAACAGTAGTATGCTAATATCTAATATTTTTTTTAAAACTAGTCAGGTTTTCAGTAATTATAACAAGCGTGTGTGAGTGCGTGTGTGTGTGTGAGAGAGATAGAGAGGAATGGGAAAACACCCAAACCTTCATCTGTACGAATGTTCCTATATGTTGCTTACTGAACAATGCTTGGGTCTGTTGTTGTTTGGTTTGGTTTGGTTTACTTCTTTTTTTTCCCTCCCAGATCATCTGTGCTGAAAGAGAAAGAGAGTTACAAAAACTTGTTCAGTGTTATTGTTGATAGCGAATCATATCATTCTAAATTTATTTTAACATATTATGTTCTAGATAAACGTTACTCAAACCGGAGGACCAGTGCCTCTAACAAAAAAAAAAAAAAACGGGGGAAGATTCCAATACATTAGATCAGTGATACACACACTACGGCCCGTGGGACACATCTGGCCCTAAACGTGGTACTATCTGTCCTCCTGGAAAGTTCTGCACACGGTACACAATGAAGCACCAGAGGGTCGGTTACTTTGGACTTTGCCGGTATCACAGGGCTAGGAAATTTAAAGCACCCTGTTATGGAGTGTGTATGTGTGCATGTGTGTTTCTATTGTGGCGAGGTTAGCTATGCAGTGTGTGTGAGGCAGTATAAGCGGCAATGCCGTCAGCGATCTTAGGTAGGACAGACGACTTCAGAATTCTAGAGTGAAAAGACGTGTTTTTTTTAAAGTGAGTTACATTATGTTGAAAATACCATTTTATATTATTACTAAAGTCTACTACATTGATTTGATTTCATCTCAAGTTAATTTTGCATTAAAGCTTATACATAATTATTGTTCACAAAGAAGTTATTCCAAGTGTTACACGTTAAATAATATAATCCTGCCTACAGCGGATTAGTTCTCTACCAGCAGTTTGGTGCTACACGTGAACGCCCGTCTACAACACACTCTCAAGCTGAAACAAGGATGGGCACCGCTGGGCTAGGGCGAGACTAATAGTAGACTTATAGTACGTCAGACCTGTGACGTGGCAACGAGCTATCGGTTTCCCTGACCACATGTTGCTACGTCACAGATATGTGTTCATGCCAACTATAATCATTGGTCTTGGTTAGGGTTATGGAAGTACATTTAAAAAAATAGCGGACACTAATTTAAAAAACAAAATGAGAGATGGGTCTCTGAATTTGAAAAGTCTTCTTGTATGTAATAGACTGGTCTGTGTCTAGTTTATAAGTGGGCGCCTATCCCTGATAGTTCTGATAGAATTGAAAAGTCTTCTTGTATTGAATAGACTGGTCTGTGTCTAGTTTATAAGTGGGCACCTATCCCTGATAGTCCTGATAGAATTTGAAAAGTCTTGTATTGAATAGACTGGTCTGTGTCTTATCTTAAATAATACAGACGTTACTTCAAAAAAGAAGATCATTACGTCCTACGCGTCATGCATATTAACAAATGACTTAAAATCTGCCAAGTCACTGGTTTTTCTGGCTAGCTCAGGCAACCCATTCCATGCTCTAATAGCACTAGGGAAGAAGGAGTATTTGTACAAATTTGTCCTAGCATATGGGACGAGGAATGTGCCTTTATTTTTGTATCTTTCAGAGTATTTTATTAAGTTTTGTTTTTGTATTTGAAGATTATGGTTCAGTGTTTTATGTATAATTGCTACTTTACTTTTGAGTCTTCTGTCCTGAAGGCTTTCTAAATTTAGTGATTTTACTACTCTAGTCAAATGTGAATATTCGTTTGTTATGAATCTTATTGCTCTATTTTGTGTTTGTTCCAGTTTCTTAATGTTTTCTTGAGTTGAGGGGTCCCAAACGGTGGATGCATATTCTATTATTGGCCTAACCATGGTTAAATAACATTTTAGTTTTATGTTCTTATTTGATTTATAGAAATTTCTTTTAATAAACCCTAATGCTTTGTTGGATTTTTTTTTAGAGTTTCATCAATATGTGGATTCCATGACAGTTTTTCATTTATTATAACACCTAGGTATTTTGCGTTTTTAGTCTGTGTTACTGGTTTGCCATGAATAAGATAAGGGGAAACAATTTGTTTTAGTTTTTTTTGTTACACTTAACAACTGACATTTTTCTGGGTGGAAAGACATGCTCCAATTTGATTCCCATTTCTGTAATTCATCTAATTCTCTTTGTAAAATATCTGTGTCTTGTGTTGTTTTTATTGTTCTATATATTATGCAATCGTCTGCAAATAATCTGACTTTTGTTCCTGAACTAATGCAATTTGGTAAATCATTTATGTAAATTAAAAATAGTAGTGGACCCAAGACTGTTCCTTGAGGTACACCTGGGTTTACTGTTATCGGTGTTGATTTAGAGCCATTTATTATTAAAGTTTGTTCTCTCCCTATCCGAAAATCTTTAATCCACTGATGCAGTGGACCATTAATGCCGAAATATTTTAATTTTTTAAGCAAACTATGGTGGTGAACCTTGTCAAAAGCCTTAGAAAAATCTAGTAAGATAGCATCTATTTGTTCACTATTATCTAAAACTTTAGAAAAATCATCAATTACTCCTATTAGTTGTGTTTCACATGATCTATATTTCCTAAAGCCATGTTGGTATGGTGTGAGGACATTTTGTTTGTCTAAGTGGTTTATGATGTTGCTACATATTATGTGTTCTAGGATTTTACATGTGATGCTGGTAAGTGATACTGGTCTGTAGTTTCCTGTGTCAGATTTTTCTCCTTTTTTAAATAGGGGGGTGACATTAGCTTCTTTCCAGTCCTTTGGTACTCTGCCCTGGTTAAGTGAAGCCTGAAAGAGTATTTTGAACACTGGGGCTAGCTCATTGCTTAGTTCTTTGAGTAATCTAGCTGGAATACCATCAGGTCCAGAAGCTTTATTTGGTTTGGTGTTGGCTAATAGTTTTTGAATTCCATTTTCTTGTACTACTATATCTTCTATGTTGTCTACTTGGTTCAAAGTCAGTAATATGTCTTTGTCTCCTGGGGCTGAGAATGCTGATGCAAAGTATTTGTTTAGGATGTTTGCTTTAGTTTCATTATCATTATGTATTATGTTATGTTCATCTTTTAATGGCGCTATGCCTGTTGTGTCCATTTTCTTAGACTTAATGTATGACCATAGGTTTTTGTTGTTATCTTTAGATATTACATTGTTTATGTATTCACTCTGCAGCTGTCTGCTTACTTTTTGGGTTAGGTGTTTAATTTTTATATACTTTTTGTAAACTCTTTCTGCCTTAGTTTCTTTAAATTTTCTATATAAGTTTTCCTTCTGTTTACAAAGCTTCTTTAGTCTATTATTAAACCAGCATTTATTTATTTTGTTTGATGTGTATTTATTTGGTATATGATTTTCTATAATGCTTTTAAGATGGTTTTTAATGAAATTCCAGAGGTCATCGACTGGTTGGTTAATGTCTTTTTCTAATAAGAATGTTTGTTGAAAGTTTAATGCAGCTTGGTGTAGTTGTGTTAGGTTACATTTATTCCAGAGTATGATTTTTCTTTTAGGTTTTGCATTGGCTACTGCTTTTATCTGACTGTGTATTTTTATGATCTCATGGTCTGATAGACCAGGGATAATATCATAATCAACTACTAATCTAGGTCTGTTGGTTAAGAAGAGATCTAATGTGTTGTTTAATCTAGTTGGCTTTTTAATGATTTGATCTAAACTTTGGTTGTGTTAAGTTTCTATGAAAAGCTCATTTATGTCCTTAAGGTTTTGGTGTTTATCTATGGTTAGTGTTTTCCAATTTATATCAGGTAGGTTGAAATCACCCATAATCCAAAAAACTGCATTTTTATTTGTCTCTTTAAGTGTAGTAATCTGATTACATAGTTCCTGCATGTATTCTAAACTAGAATTTGGTGGTCTGTAAATGCTGTCTATTATTAGGGATGTTGAGGTGGTATTAATTTTACAAAATGTTGATTCTATATTTTTTGAGTTAGGTAAGGTAATTTCTTCTGCTATAAGAGTGTTTTTTATTGCTAGAAGAACTCCTCCATGATTATCAGCCCTATCTTTTCTAAAAATTTCATAATTACTATTGAAAATTTCTGCATTATAAATTTCAGGATGTAGCCAAGTTTCTGTTCCTGCAATTATGTCTGGTTTCTCACATTCTAATAAAATTTCTAAGTCTGCTGTTTTGTTCCTAATGCTTTGAAAATTTATTACTAAGGTTTTAAGGTATTTTGGTATTACTTCTTTAGGAGGTTTGTTTAGTGAGGCTGTTGTATTAATTTTAGTAGATTTAGGTTTAACAGGAGTGGATCTGGCTAGTGGTTGGTGAGTTTGGTTTGGGATGGTGTATAGGATACTGTATGGGTTAGAAGTGTCTGCATCAAAGGAATCAAACAGTCCTGATGTAAACTGAGGTAACCCTCGCGGTACACAGTGCCATGATGTGTCTTTAAGGCATAATACACAGGTGTATTCATATGGAGACATGATGCATGCATACTTTTTTGCAGATGTTGCATCTATCTTTAGATCTAGGCCCTGGATTTGACTCTACATCTCCTGCTATTAATATTAACAGTGATAGGTATTTATTTCTGCTGTGTCTGATTGAGAACTTACATTTGTGATGGGTGATCTTATTTAATGTTATGGATGTGTATGTTAGGTTATTTTGAAGTTGCATTGATCTAGAGTTTGATGATTGATTATGACTGTTGTTTCCTTTTTAAGTTTAGTGTTGACTAAGGTAGATCTAGTTCTATGTTCAGCTAGTGTGTATTTAGTAATTATTAGGATAAATAGCCAGAGCAATTTCATGATGACTGTTGTTGATTTTAGTTTTTAAAGTCTAGTCTAAATCTAGTTTAAGGTTTACAATGCCTAAGTTAAGTCTAAGTCTAAAGTGAAAGCTAATTTACAATGACAATTAAATCAAATCAAATGGTTTATTAAATTTAAAATATGGACCTAGACTAGATCTAATTCTAGATCAATATATTTACGTGTATAACTAACTATATAGAATATTACTATTAGTTGTTATTAGTAGTACTAGTAGATGATTAGTAGATCTAAAGCCTTAATTAAAGTCTAAGTCTAACACTAGACTGAGTAGATCTAAAATCTAAGGATATAATAATAAATATAGACTAGATCTAAATAATATCAAATATATAGATTCTAGATCTATCTAATTATATTTAGATCTATATAAGGCTAATAAAAAAAAGGATTAGTGAGACAAAATAGTCCTAAACTAAGAGTTGTTAATTTGGATTAATTAGTGGAAAAAATGCTGAATTAAGTTAAATATATAATTTAAAGATATTAGTTTATTAGTTGAATAGCTTTTTTAAGGAATTTGGTTTGATTTTAATACAACAAAACGAAAATTTTAACTCATCTCTGATCTACAAATACTACTAATTATAAACTAATAGTAATACTCTATATAGTTAGTTAAAGTTAGTTAAACACATAAATATATTGATCTACAATTAGATCTAGATCTTGAATTAGATCTGGATCTAGTCTAGGTCTATATTTTGAATAAACCATTTGATTGTCATTGTAAATTAGCTATCACTTTAGACTTAGCTTAGGCCATCTTAGGCATTTTTAACCTTAAACTATTTTAGACTAGACCTTTTAAAACTAAAATCAACAACAGTCATCATGAAATTGCTCTGGCTATTTATCCTAATAATTACTAAATACACACTAGCTGAACACAGAACTAGATCTACCTCAGTCAACACTAAACTTAAAAAGGAAACAACAGTCATAATCAATCATCACACTTTAGATCAATGCAACTTCAAAAATAACCTAACATACACATCAATAACATTAAAGAAGATTACCCATCACAAATGGAAGTTCTCAATCAGACACAGTAGAGATAAATACCTTTCACTGTTAATATTAATAGCAGGAGATGTAGAGTCAAATCCAGGGCCTAGATCTAAAGATAGATGCAACATCTGCAAAAAAGTATGCACCATGAAACAGAAAGCCATTCAATGTGACACCTGCGATGAATGGTACCATGCATCATGTCTCCATATGAATACACCTGTGTATTATGCCTTAGGCAACAAAGATGCATCATGGCACTGTGTACCGTGTGGGTTACCTCAGTTTACATCAGGACTGTTTGATTCCTTTGATGCAGACACTTCTAACCCATACAACATCTTAGACACCATCCCAAAACCAACTCACCAACCACTAGCCAGATCCACTCCTGTTAAACCTAAATCTACTAAAATTAATACAACAGCCTCACTAAACAAACCTCCTAAAGAAGTAATACCAAAATACCTTAAAACCTTAGTAATAAATTTTCAAAGTATTAGGAACAAAACAGCAGACTTAGAAATTTTATTAGAATGTGAGAAACCAGACATAATTGCAGGAACAGAAACTTGGCTACATCCTGAAATTTATAATGCAGAAATTTTCAATAGTAATTATGAAATTTTTAGAAAAGATAGGGCTGATAATCATGGAGGAGTTCTTTTAGCAATAAAAAACACTCTTATAGCTGAAGAAATTACCTTACCTAACTCAAAAAACATAGAATCTACATTTTGTAAAATTAATACCACCTCAACATCCCTTATAATAGGCAGCATTTACAGACCACCAAATTCTAGTTTAGAATACATGCAGGAACTATGTAATCAGATAACTACACTTAAAGAGACAAATAAAAATGCAGTTTTTTGGATTATGGGTGACTTCAACCTACCTGATATAAATTGGAAAACACTAACCATAGATAAACACCAAAACCTTAAGGACATAAATGAGCTTTTCATAGAAACTTTACACAACCTAAGTTTAGATCAAATCATTAAAAAGCCAACTAGATTAAACAACACATTAGATCTCTTCTTAACCAACAGACCCGGATTAGTAGTTGATTATGATATTATCCCTGGTCTATCAGACCATGAGATCATAAAAATACACAGTCAGATAAAAGCAGTAGCCAATACAAAAACCAAAAGAAAAATCTTACTCTGGAATAAATGTAACCTAACACAACTACACCAAGCTGCATTAAAATTTCAACAAACATTCTTATTAGAAAAAGACATAAACCAACCAGTCGATGACCTCTGGAATTTCATTAAAAACCATCTTAAAAGCATTATAGAAAATCATATACCAACTAAATACACATCAAACAAAATAAATAAATGCTGGTTTAATAATAGACTAAAGAAGCTTTGTAAACAGAAGGAAAACCTATATAGAAAATTTAAAGAAACCAAGGCAGAAAGAGTTTACAAAAAGTATATAAAAATTAAACACCTAACCCAAAAAGTAAGCAGACAGCTGCAGAGTGAATACATAAACAATGTAATATCTAAAGATAACAACAAAAACCTATGGTCATACATTAAGTCTAAGAAAATGGAAACAACAGGCATAGCGCCATTAAAAGATGAACATAACATAATACATAATGATAATGAAACTAAAGCAAACATCCTAAACAAATACTTTGCATCAGCATTCTCAGCCCCAGGAGACAAAGACATATTTCTTAATTTGAACCAAGTAGACAACATAGAAGATTTAGTAGTACAAGAAAATGGAATTAAAAAACTATTAGCCAACACCAAACCAAATAAAGCGTCTGGACCTGATGGTATTCCAGCTAGATTACTCAAAGAACTAAGCAATGAGCTAGCCCCAGTGTTCAAAATACTCTTTCAGGCATCGGTTAACCAGGGCAGAGTACCAAAGGACTGGAAAGAAGCTAATGTCACCCCCCTATTTAAAAAAGGAGAAAAATCTGATCCAGGAAACTACAGACCAGTATCACTTACCAGCATCACATGTAAAATACTAGAACACATAATATGTAGCAACATCATAAACCACTTAGACAAACATAATGTCCTCACCCCATACCAACATGGCTTTAGGAAATATAGATCATGTGAAACACAACTAATAGGACTAATTGATGATTTCTCAAAAGGTTTAGATAATAGTGAACAAATAGATGCTATCTTACTAGATTTTTCCAAGGCTTTTGACAAAGTTCACCACCATAGTTTGCTTAAAAAATTAAAATATTTCGGCATTAACGGTCCACTGCATCAGTGGATTAAAGATTTTCTGATAGGGAGAGAACAAACTGTAATAATAAATGGCTCTAAATCAACACCAATAACAGTAAACTCAGGTGTACCTCAAGGAACAGTCTTGGGTCCACTACTATTTTTAATTTACATAAATGATTTACCAAATTGCATTAGTTCAGGAACAAAAGTCAGATTATTTGCAGACGATTGCATAATATATAGAACAATAAAAACAAAACAAGACACAGATATTTTACAAAGAGAATTAGATGAATTACAGAAATGGGAATCAAATTGGAGCATGTCTTTCCACCCAGAAAAATGTCAGTTGTTAAGAGTAACAAAAAAACTAAAACAAATTAATTCCACTTATCTTATTCATGGCAAACCAGTAACACAGACTAAAAACTCAAAATACCTAGGTGTTATAATAAATGAAAAACTGTCATGGAATCCACATATTGATGAAACTATAAAAAAATCCAACAAAGCATTAGGGTTTATTAAAAGAAATTTCTATAAATCAAATAAGAACATAAAACTAAAATGTTATTTAACCTTGGTTAGGCCAATAATAGAATATGCATCCACCGTGTGGGAACCCTCAACTCAAGAAAACATTAAGAAACTGGAACAAACACAAAATAGAGCAGTGAGATTCATAACAAACGAATATTCACATTTGACTAGGGTAACACCATTAGTAAAATCACTAAATTTAGAAAGCCTTCAGGACAGAAGACTCAAAAGTAAAGTAGCAATTATACATAAAACACTGAACCATAATCTTCAAATACAAAAACAAAATTTAATAAAATACTCTGAAAGACACAAAAACAAAGGCACATTCCTCGTCCCATATGCTAGGACAAATTTGTACAAATACTCCTTCTTCCCTAGTGCTATTAGAGCATGGAATGGGTTGCCTGAGCTAGCCAGAAAAACCAGTGACTTGGCAGAATTTAAGTCATTGGTTAATATGCATGACTAAATGCATGACGCGTAGGACGTAATCATCTTCTTTTTTGAAGTAACGTCTGTATTATATAAGATAAGAAGAAGAAGAACAGTAAACAGGGAGCAGCCATCTTATCAAGAGCGCGTAACTACCTATTTTATATGTGGGCGCCTATCCCTGATAGTTCTTCCTTCACTTATCTTCTCTGGCACATTCTTGCTCGAACCTAAAAGTTATACACAAATACATACACACTTAGTATGTCACATACAGAAGAAATATCTACATCTAACCTCCTACACACACACACACATACCTCCAGCCACTCTTACTGTGTTTGCCCAGTAGTTAATTCAACATAAGGCAAGGACATCAAATATGATTAGCTTTCTGTACCCTAAAGGCTCCACCGTTATTCACCCCAACCTCTTTTTCCCCCCTCCAATCTCCCCACACCAGTAGCCCCTCTTAACGTCTTAGTCCAAACATCTTGACTATAAAATTAGCCCGGGCCACCAGAGTCGCCCCCTTTCTAGTATCAATAAATTAAAAGGGTAATTTCTTCGGACGTTCCCAGTCCCGTCTGTGTGGCCATTGTCGTTATCTAAGACGCCTGATTTCTGTCCAGCCCGCCAGAAGCAACTTCAATGAATGTACCTAAATCGTACTGAATGGCGGGTCTATTGAGTTCAGAGCTTTGGTTAGAGATTAGAGAGTAAAAGTCGAACGAACGTTCAGATAATGGAGCCAAGATGACCTGAAATAAATCAAGAAAAGCGCAATCAACATACCCACGTTTTCTTGTAGTTCTGTTTTTTTTTAATACATAGTTTTTAAAAAAAACACAAAAATATCAAATTTGAAAAGACTGTTCACCTTACATTATGTAATTAGCAGCATATGGAAATCCAATTGGGCGGGATAATACGGATGAAAAAATACTTATGTACCGTGTTTGAACTTTGGTGTCGAAACCAAAAGTTTAAAAAATGACAATAGTTATTGTCCACTGATTGTTCTTGATTATTATTAGCGCTTTCCAAACACCCACTCCCTCCACGCACACACTTACCTTATCAAAAAGATATTCACAGAAAGCAAAAACTGAACCGCTCTGTAATACCGACTAGGAATACACTTTGATGTCATTTGTGCAAATAAAAATATATTAATAAATAACAATAATAAAACGTTTCTGGGATTTCTAAATTTATACATTCGATAGTCCCCCCAACCTTGCCCAAAATATCTTTCAGATTAAAGCAACAGTGCAGAGCTTTAGAAGATTTGACCATTAAAAATTTTAAAACAAATTTCCACAAAGAATTTTTTTAGACACATATATTTAAGCTTTCTTAAACAATAACATTCTTATCATCATCTTTCCTTTGCGTTCCTCGTGGAACATAGGGCCTCAGTAATAACACACGTCACTCTCCACGGTCTCTTGCTAGTTTTTTAATGGCTTCCCTGCTCTTTCCTGTCCTCTCTGCTATATCTAGTATACTGCGTCGCCAAAATAATAACATAGTCGTACACTAAAAATAAGAAGAAAAACAATTCTATTTTCATTTGTAAAGATGCAAACAATAATACTAAGGCTTGTCTTCGAGTCCGGAGATCGATGAGGAATGCAGAAAATAAGCTTCACCTATTTTACACGTTTCGAAAATTCTTTCGGATTTGAAGGTTATTACACCGTAGCCTAATTAAAATCAAAGACGGCCGGGGATATCGGTGGGAAGGATTTGAACCAAAGAGCCTCGTGACGACTGTCCAGTGCGCATACCACACGACCAGCTAGCTATCTCAGTCTAGAATATATAATTTAGGCTAGATGTGCATTAAATACCTACAAAATAGAAACAAACAAATACACGCACAAAGCAACTAAAGAGAAGAGAAAAAAAAAAAATCTCTTATGCATTAAAAAAACATAGTAGTAATAAAAACAAATAAGAGACAGAGAAAATCACTGAAGCATAAAGATTATAAAGAAACAATGAACGCTCAAGTGAACTGTCTGTGTCTGGCGACTTAAACCTGATGAATTGGTATGCTGAGAGGTAATGTTACCAAACAAACACAGACAGTTGGCTCCATTACCAAGAAAAAAAAGTATTATTTTTTTTTGTCTGCCTTTTTTGTTTGTTTGATTCCAAACAATTTGATTGAAGAGGAACATTCTTGAAACTTAAGACCTAGATTATAACTACAATACAAGACAAAGGAAAAAAAAACAATAACATTACTCTCAACACATCTTGACAAATGCATCTTCATTCAGTCTTGGATTCGTTCAGCTGTTGGACATTTTTTTTTCCTTGCCACGATATACATTGTTTTTGAATTCCTCTCTAAATTATAAATGGCTCTCATTTTTAACCTAACTATGTGTCACAGCCTGGTTATCGTTACAGGTCTGGACGGTCTTGATCGGGTCTGCCTTTGTGTGTTGTAGCTACCTCTTCTGGTACCACTATAAAGTTCTTTGCCTTACTAACTAAATACCTTCTGACACGCACTATATTTGCTGGTGCGCAAGAACACTATCATGCTGAACTCTACGACCACAACATTCAGAATTATTAATAGACTCTAGATTAGACACGGATTTTATTCACATAATAATAGATCACAAAAGATATTGGCAAGTCCAGCCATCAAGAAATATACACAAAACATAGTACATTAGAATCCAATGGAATACTTTAGATATCACACATGCTCCTTGATCCCAGGAGTCCAAAACCAATCTTAATATCTATACATTACTACACTGTACAAGATATCCATAATATTCCTCTCTCTACGAGAGCCCAAGATCAACTGAGGTGTCCACCTCGTGGTCAGTCCCCGACCAGGAAAAATCTCGTGCTAACTGCACGGAATAGTTCAGTGACTACTAGTCACCAAATATTACAGGGGTTCTAAAACTGATATATGACACCGTGTTACATGTATATAATACCATAGACTGAGACCGATTTTTATGCGATCTTTTTATTGCGCTATCTGTACTGATAGTTGTTAAGCGTTCTGTCAGTTCGGTTTTAACATTAAAAAAAGAAAGAAAGACCCAAACTATGTGCACACATACATACATCACTTATGTATATTGATAATTAATGAATGAATGTAAATATAGAGTGGGACGTTCCAATGTGAACGCTAGCTATCACTGACGTTATAAAAGTTTGAATAACTCCCCACAATCTAACGGAAATCAAAATAGTCTACTTAGATCTCTATGTAGGCCTATAATTATAGCATGAACCCTTGTGTAGGCTAAAACCCAAATCTTAAACTTAAAACACACACTGACATTTTACAAAGACCAGCCCCCCCCCCCTCCTCCTTCTAAACCCTGCATCTACTTTGATCTCATCAACCAATATTGTTTACAGGGCGAACTTTAAGCCTGGTAGTCGCATGGAGCGCTGAATATTTCATCCCCCCTTCACTTACAGACTGCTGGCTACTATATACACATCCATCCGAAAGTCGCCGCAAGCGAGTCTATTGTACGGTCTATGGATCAAAGGACACCATTCCTTTGGCCACTGGGGCGATCGATCTTGAGTTAAATCATTCATAGGGGGGATTATAATAACCAATAATACGTTATAATAACCTATTTGTAAGCCTACCAGTTAGAGTGTTGTTTTTTTTTGGTGTGTTTTTTAACTCGGGGGCTGGGGTACAGTTTAATGTAGATGTAGTCAATTGCAATGTAGATTATTTCTAGGCCAACAAATCTTCCTTCGACATTACTAGATTGTTTTTATAATGAGCGAATAAAGACAAGAAGGATGTCCTTACAACATACAAGGTGTTATCATTTCTGGCACAGGATGACATTGATGCTACACTAATCTACGAAACGCTAAATTTTAGTGACAATAATAATAATAGGACAGATCCGGCCCGCGACGTTATCCATCCGGCCCGCCGAAATGTTGGCACAAAGTGTAGAAAATCCCCCATCCAAAAAGAAAATGTTGACAAATGTATCTTTACCTACGTTAGGGCCCTCAATTTTTCTTTAATTAATTGGTACCATGACCTTTAATATTTGGATGGTTAGTGAATGGAACTCTGGATGTAGAATCTACCAGAAAAAATGATCGGATCTTTACTTTTTGTGGAATAGGATAATAAGCCAACACATTTTATTTGTAAAGAAAATGAGTCTGTTTTTAGAAGAATATATGTAAACGGCATTATAAAACAAATATGGCCGACATTCTTGATTGAAGCCGCGAAACAACAAAAAGTTTAATTACGCCTACTGATTGGAGGATCGATGGGAGTATTGACTCAAACGAGAAAATGAGTCTTTGTAACGCTAGCTACAACGTTGCTCATATCTTCTTTGTTTGAAGTAACGTCTGTATTATATATGATAAGATACCTTTTATTGCATGTGGTCCGCGACACGAATGTCGTAAATTAAAAAGGCCCGCAGGTCGAATTAGGTTGAGCATCACTGGCTTAGACAATCCCATTTCATGAACATTTCTTGAAAATCGTCACAATGCATTATTACATATATTTGTAAAAAATTTGTCTCCTGCAATACATAAGTACTTCAAAATTGCTCTGATATCACATTAGTACAATATTGTTTGTGTATTGTTACACTTCCAAAGGTTATCCATTAACTTATGTCATTTGTCTGATAAAAAGCACGCTTACGCCTAGTCTGATTCAGTTTTAGTTGATTTCAGATTTTTAATGTTTAGTCCATGACGTTCCTCTTCCTTGATTAAACTTTCAATGTAGACATAATGTTTAGGGATTTGAAACGCTAAAAGACACGCGCAATTATAGATGTACTGCTTAGAGAATTTAAAGAAACATTAAGAAATACATTTTAAAAAGCTTGAAATAAACCTACCATAGAACAGAGTTAGGTAGGCCTACTTTTACTTCTTATTTTGTGACAAATTGACATTTTTTTATCCATTGCACTAGATCTAGTAAATAGAATTGTCATTTGACAGAGGCATTTTCAAACTATACAATACAATCTACAAAACTAATCCCATAGGATGCAATAGAGACACGGAAATGATACACAGGAAAAATACATAGAAAAAAGGACACTAAAAAGACATGGAAAAGAGAGAAAGAGATATAGAAAAGACTCATGGAAAAAAGGGCCATGGAAAGAGCAAGGAAAGACCCACGTGAAAGAAACACGAGAAAGACATGGGAAAAAGTCATAGAATAGACGAGACGGCAACAGACAGAAAAGACACACGTGAAAGAGACATAGAAAGACACACGGGAGAGAGACAGAAAAGACATATGGGAAAGAGACATACAAACATAGGATAGGATCATAAGATATTTTTTTTTTGGGGTAGCCTTGGTAACGAGGACCAGTTCTGAAGTTTAATACCGTTTCCCTTTCCTTTATCTTAAGGTCATAACTAGTACAAGTACTGTAACACAACACCTGTGGCTGTGGTCAATGCAGGTACTTCCATTAGTCATGACTTTTGTCAGATCAACTTTGAAGAGGTAAAGAGCGAAAAAAAAAAAGAAGGAAACCCTCATCATGTTTGTCGAGGAGGAATGTCAAATATTGTCCAACGCTGACCGATAATTATTGGTCGTGGTCAGTCTCCCAGCACTTACTACTCGCGGTTATCTTCCCCTCTTTTTGGTTTGACCCAGGCAAACACGCTGGACATTGTCCGGTTTGTTCCGCGGTCCCCCCCCCCCCCCCCTTAGTCAAGCTGAATGTCCCGTACACGTTACAAGGTAGTGAAAAGAGGGTGGGGTAGAAACTCAGCTCAAATGTAAACAGCTCTACGGAGTTGCCAAAGTGAAGGCATGAAAAGATTCGAGAGTTTCTGCCTTCAGAAAGAGGGACAGAGAAAGAAAGAGAAAGGAAGTTGCGTCATTTGACCTCTGACATGTTGAGAATTCCCCCTTTTCTCTCTCTCTCTCTCTCTCTCTCTCTCTCTTGTTTTAATTCTTAACGAGAGTATCAGGCACACAGACACGATAATAAGCAAACACACACCTACGTTAGCACAAAAAACACGGAGCCCATATATTGTGTTTCGATTTTTTTCAAACACCAGGAAACACGGAGCTTCCTCACAAGGAGGATAAATAAATACATTTATTCCTTTATGATATTTTAAATTAAAAAAAAAACTATTAGACCTACTTTCACAGAGCAAATTGGAGATTTTCTCTACAAACTAAGCAATGTTAAGAACACTAATTGAACTTTGCAAAGCTTCCCACATTTCCTAGTCTATTGTTTTTAATGAGTTCAAAGATTGAAAGTCTGGTGATTCCTACATTTTGAAATGATTTGGTGCTACAAACGGAAGAAAGTTAAACTCGGCAGTGCTAAAACTTGCACACAAAATTATGAAATTGGAGATACATGACAGCAAAACTCTAAATAGCAAGCTTTTTGGTGTATCCGGTGCACAAAATACAAGAATTGTTGATAAACTATATGTTGTTGTTTTTTTAAAAGGCAAATGAAAATTTCGGTGCAAAAAAAGCAGCTTTAATTCCGTTTGTAAAACGTTTTTTTTTTCGTAACCAATCACTCGCTTCTTTGCATGCACTTAAGTGCGTAGCTACCAGGGCGCGAAGGGGTTCATTGCGCCCTCGCCCACGACCACTAGGGGCCCAAAAAGGGTTGTGTAAGGGAATGTGTTGACTACAAGAGTTTAAATGCATCACATTATTTTAATTAAATCATGATCATTTTTCTTTAATTCTATTTCTGGTGTCCGAGCAAAATTGCAAATCCGTGTAAATCTTATTACTGTACTGTAGTATGTAATCTATTAAAGGAAGGTAATTCTTAAATTGTCTGTATAGAATTTCATTTAATTCTAATGTGTTAAATTTTTTATGTAATAATAATAATAATAACAATAACTACTTGTAAGCCTACTTATTGTGAAAGTGTTCTTATACAGATTTATAATATTTGCTTTTGTTTTGGTAAAAGTGGTATTATTTCTTTAATATTACAATGTATGTTAACTTCTTTAAATACTTGAATTTGTTATATGAGTAGACAGTTGATGTAAAATGTTATGTATGTGATACCCAAAAAAAGAAGTACATATCTATAAAATGGTTGATCATCCAATCATATCGAAATCTTACTAAGGGGGTCGACTCCCAGTGCGGCATAGGATTTCCTTGAGTAAGACCCGTTCTCTATAACTGACTGCTAAAATCTGTCTTAGCCATCTTTGTTGAGCCACAGTTAGTGTTTTTCAATTTCGGCAGATGACCTTTCACTGCACTTTATTAATGGAACCCCGCCACTGGTAGAAATGTGTAACCTCTCTTGAATATGCTCTTGGAATTAGGTGATTGCCCCTACAGCCCCGCCCCCCGGAACCGCCAGTGCCTTGTGTACTGTGTGGCGTAGAAGCTTGTTTTCATTATTCACTCTCTCATTCTCATTAGATACAGTAGAGCCCAGTTTGAGTTCAGTCACACTATGAGGGGGCCCAACTTCGCATTCCTGAACCCGGCCCACGGGTACCCTGCTACGCCACTGGTGTAGGTATTTAGATAGAATAACAATAAAATAAGCTCACTTCTCCAGTACACACACACACTTTGCAAGGCAAAATTCTAGCAATAGAATTGACATGCTATAAAAGGGTACTGAGTATCACAGACAGCATCACAAAGGAGTGAAATTGGGCCCCATGGTGACCTGCTAACCAATGTCTATAAAGCGCGAAACTAAAATATTATGACCATATCACCAAGTCATCAGAGCTCGCAAAGGCTTTCCTTCAGCGAACAGTACAAGGAAAAAGAAGAGGCAGACAGAGAAAGTGACGGGAAGACAACATCAAAGAATGGACGGGCCTGTCATTGAAAGAGGCTCTATCCAAGATAAAAGACAGAGAGGAATGGAGAAAGACGGTTGACAGATCTCACTATTATAAAACAATAAAAAAAATAAACTTAATTAAAAAATTATTGTCTGCTATGACTCACATCTAATGCATCTGATTGTCGCATATCTCAATAATGTGAACATATTAAACACGCGAGTCTAGAATATTATCAATATCTTGCTATCCAGTGAACGATTTGTCGTCGAACCAATTGTTAGTGAGGCCATTAGTAGGGTGAACATTTTGTGGGGTGAACCCTTTGTAGGGTGAACATTTTGTGGGGTGAACCCTTTGTAGGGTGAACGAATTATAGGGTGAGCGATTTGTTGTGGAACCCAGGCAGGCAGACAGACAGACGGACGGACGGTCGGAGAGACAGACAAATATATAAATACACAGACAGACACAGACAGACAGACAGATAGATAGATAGATAGATAGATAGATATATAGATAGATAGACAGATAGATAAATAGATAGATGGATAGATAGATAGATAGATAAATAGATAGATAGATTATACTGTAAAATAACAAAACTTAATTAGAAATGTAAACAAAATTTATCTTTCTGACATATTGTGTACTCTGTTCAAAAACCTTACAGAATAAGATATTTAGTTGTTTTTTTTAATCCTCTTGCATTTGTATTCAATAGAAAACGGAATTTATATTTAATTTCAAGAGTTCGCTGCTATATACCAAAAATAGTCTTTGTGCTTACAGAATATGAAGTAATCGGATTTCCAGTACTGATTTATTTTTTTCATTTAAACAAAAACAGACCGACCGACGGACACAAGACTAATAAAGGCTTTTCAATTTTCGGTGGTTCGTGGAGGGGGAGCTAAAACAAAAATCTCATCACTTTCTGTAGCGTTCTGTTCTATGGTCAGTTTGAGGCTGTTCACTAGTACTGTCCCTGGTCACCACTTTCTGTAGCGTTCTGTTCTATGGTCAGTTTGAGGCTATTCACTAGTACTGTCCCTGGTCACCACTTTCTGTAGCGTTCTGTTCTATGGTCAGTTTGAGGCTATTCACTAGTACTGTCCCTGGTCACCACTTTCTGTAGCGTTCTGTTCTATGGTCAGTTTGAGGCTATTCACTAGTACTGTCCCTGGTCACCACTTTCTGTAGCGTTCTGTTCTATGGTCAGTTTGAGACTATTCACTAGTACTGTCCCTGGTCACCACTTTCTGTAGCGTTCTGTTCTATGGTCAGTTTGAGGCTATTCACTAGTACTGTCCCTGGTCACCACTTTCTGTAGCGTTCTGTTCTATGGTCAGTTTGAGGCTATTCACTAGTACTGTCCCTGGTCACCACTTTCTGTAGCGTTCTGTTCTATGGTCAGTTTGAGGCTATTCACTAGTACTGTCCCTGGTCACCACTTTCTGTAGCGTTCTGTTCTATGATCAGTTTGAGGCTTTCACTAGTAATGTCCTTGGTCACCACTTTCTATAGCGTTCTGTTCTATGATCAGTGTGAAGCTGTTAACTAGTAATGTCCCTGGTCCTCCACGACCTGTGCTCTGACTAGAAATATAAGAAAACTCCATAGACTTGATTTCCTGGAGATTTGACTTTACAAATACATTTTTTTAACAAAGTCACGGTGTTGGGTATTCCGTTCAGTACAATCCTAGGCGGCCCCACCTATCGTAACCCCCGTCCCCGATCAGACCCCATTCATTGCACCGTCCACCTAACTGTCCACCCTAGGGAGAGTAAGAAAGCGAGATTCTCCTAAAGATGAAATAGCGTGTTGAAAATGTCAAGTTTCCCTGACCACTCGGACTTTAACCTCGGTAGCCGCGGGCTTCACTAATGACACACCCACTGGTCCACGATCACTACCTGTAATTTCTTGCCAGCGTCGGTAATTACGGTCAGGTCTGTCCAGCTGACCGGCTGCCCAGTCCGTCTGTGGTAAGGGTCAGTTTGAAAAACTTGACTGTCCAGACACTACAAAGAATGTTAATTGTTGCCCAAACATTTGAACCCGTCTTAATATGTATCATTTTAATAATATAATATAATATAATATAATATAATATAATATAATACGAGAACGAGATTTTAGATCACCAAAAGATAATAAAAATACTTGGAATGTTTTCTGAGAAAGTGATTTCAATACAGACAAGAATTCGAACTTCTACTCAATGTAGTGAAGTCCCACAAAATAGTTTTACTTACACGAAGATTGTTTCGAGAAACCAGCAACTAATTTAACAATCAAATAACAAATATGGAAAAGCTCCAGACTTTTGTTAACGGATATTAGGAATGAGGTGGCCAAAAAAAGATAACTACTATCGATATGTGGGGGGAGAGAATTAGACAAAAGCCCATAGCCCAAGACATCACAAAAACGAAAATGAAGCTGGATAGGACAGACCCTGCAAAAACCAGCTACCAATGTTGCAAGGCAGGCCCTTGACTGGAACCCACAAGGAAAGAGGAAAGTGGGCAGACCCAAGCAAACATGAAAGAGGTCAGTCATCAGTGAAGCTGAGGGTACTGGAATGACAAGGGAGCAGATGAAGAAAGCTGCTCAGAATCGAGTTAATGCCTTTATCATTTTGGAATTTGTGTATTTTAACCAAGCACAATGCAAAAAGTTTTAGCCCTTGGAAAGCCATCGCACACTTTCTTGGGAAGAAACAGGTCGGAATACTGAGTCTCCATTTCGTTTTGAATTCTTTAAACTGACGATGGTAGAGTGCTATTGACAAGATGCTGTTAACAATCTTGATTACCAAATTCACTACCTCAACTATTTGGGCTCAAAGCGCTTCTTGTTGCATTATGCAGTGAAACGTAAGAATTTCAAGGTTTATTTAGCTCCGAAGAATCGTAGCTAACCTTTTATTGTTTCCTGTCATACTCCTGGCCTTGCTTTTGAAATGATTTTATTTTAACTTGATCTTATTGTCTTCAAGGTATTTTTGCACGGCGTTAGCTCTTCCCCTATAGATTGTCACCTTGGAAAGATATATATCTGAAAAATGGGCAACTTGTGCCGTGTCTTTATGTCTTTATGTTCAAGTGATAAGAGAAAAAAAAATGAATATCTTCCAACTGCAAATATGTTACATTTGAAGACATTTTAGCAAATCTATCTTGTCCTTTTTTAGCGGATAGTGGCAAATCTTTGATTTTCTTTTTCAAGATTTCTGGTTCTTTTTTGAAATCACGAAATAGTTTTTCAGATGCACGTAGGAAGCAGACTTTGACATACTCACCATCTGCCTTATATATAAGATATCTAGAATTTAGTCTAGATCTAAGAATTAAAACCTACATAGAAACATCAGACGACGGACGAGATCTTCCGACGGACTGACAAAAGTAGCGACGTGTGTAATGTAGGAGCGGTGTGGTGAAACGCGAGTACAAGTGTCTGAGAAATAGAATCGGAGCCTAATCCTCGTTAAACTATTCAGAACTATTTTTAAAACTATTTCGATAAAATAAATAATATTTGCGTAAGGAACTAAAGAGCCGCAGTTTCACATCCAAAGAGCCGCATGTGGCTCGCGAGTCGCAGGTTGCCGACCCCGGATCTATACGAGCAGCTTGTTGAGGGTTCATAGACATTGGTGCACCGAGTGATTTCTTTTAGCATTTCAATTAAAGAATTAAACCCATATGACGTCTAAGGAAAAAAAATCCATTACGTCACACATCCTAGTTAGATTAAAAAATGTCATTTATACGAGCAGCTTCTCGAGGGATCATAGACATTGGTGCACCGAGTTTGTTCTTTTAGCATTTCATTTCATGGGCTAGTTAGACTTGATATATATATATATATATATATATATATATATATATATATATATATATATATATATATATAAGGATTAAAGACGCTTTTTTTTGTTTTGTCTGTCAGTCTGTCTGTCCGTCATGTTAATTGCGAGAAAAAAAAGACTAAAAGCTATTGAAAATCTGATTGAAATCTAATTTCCCTTCCGAAACATCGCATTAGTTTTAAGTTTCTATAATAGATTGTTCCGGATGTTTTTATATTTATAGTGAGAGAAAATAAGAATTCCAGATTAATCAAATGCCGTAAATTAAATTTGTGGGATGGTCTGTTATGAAAATTAGATGTACCATAGCCTTATGGAGATTTTTTCAAACCATACTTTGGTGTTAGGAAGTTGTTTTCCTTAAAAATCGGAGCATAATAATAACGATAATTAGATTTTCTAACGTTTTAGCTAGAAAGTTAAATGTATTGTAAGAGAGAAGTGCGATTTAACATAAATAGAGTTTAAATATTTTTCATTAAAAATCCGGAACAACCAATTTTCGTAAATGAGAAAATTATGTGTTTTGTTTATTAGAAGAGGGATTTCAAACATTTATTAGCGTTATTAGATTTTTCATATAAAATTCGGATAATTTTGGCGACGATTTGTAAGAAAATTAAGGTAATGTAGGTCGATTTCTTTTTCGAAACAAAATCCGGAACATTCTTTACCGATTAAACAACTTTTATTATGTTTCGGCAAGAAAATTAACTGTAAAATAAGTCTAAAAAGTGATTTTTAATAATCCTTTCTAGTAAATTACTTTCTTATTTTAAAATCCTGAATAACCTATTGTCGATATTTTTGAAAAAAAAATTATTTGACATAAATTTGTTTTAAGTTAAAATTTCGGAACAATTGATATTGATAAATAAAATATAGTGATGTAGTGTCAAAGAATACAGTGTAATATTAGTCAATTATGCGATTTCAAAAAATCATTTGACATAATTTATTTTTTATAAAACAATATCAGGAACAAATTTATAGTTAATGAAATATAAATCAATATAGATATTTTTATTTAGCATTTATATGCTATTTACATTAAAAAACCGGAACAATATATTAAAGATCATGTGTTTCTTGCAATGTTTAAGCATGGAAATAAAAGTTAGAAGAGCCTCTAGTGTTATTTGTTAATCTAATCGTGATGGACAGACCGACCAACAGACAAAACGCACAAAAATAATCTTCTTTTATTCGGATGGGGGCACTAAACAAAAAATAAATAAAATCTAATTAAAAAAAAAAGTTTAAGGAATTGGTTTAGCACCGTGTTATGTTGCAACGTTACGCTACTGCACGAAAGTC
Organism: Biomphalaria sudanica; assembly: GCA_036873155.1. Lineage (NCBI taxonomy): Eukaryota > Metazoa > Mollusca > Gastropoda > Planorbidae > Biomphalaria > Biomphalaria sudanica. The sequence continues at coordinate 2,632,750 of JAZGLO010000086.1, read as the reverse complement.
GCTGCATAAAAAGTCCATTTTAAAAAATGTGCATGATATTTACATACAAAAAGCATTATTAGCCTTTATAAACAAACAGAAATGTTTTCTTTTAACTTTAACAGCTAGTTGACTAGAAAAAACATATTTAACTATTATTTATATTTGTTGTAAACATTTCCTGTACATTTTATAATTATATTTGACTTAGTGATACTGACAATGCATAAAAACTGTCCTCCTTTTTAAGTATATTGCAACATTGCCTCCCTTACATTTGCGTAATTGTTTTAGAATTGGTGTATTTTTTTTGAAAAAAAACGCTTGCATAATAAATTTTATAAATTAAACGGTTTGATTTTAGAAAACCAAAAGTAGCCGTTGTACCTAAACTTTTCAAGCCGCATTAAATGAGGAAATACTATTTTTCATATCTCTTCTAGTTTTCGAGATCTGAGTGTGACAGACGGACAGATGGACAGATGGACATTTTGCACAAACCTAATAGCGTCTTTTTCCCCTTACGGGGGCCGCTAAAAAGTGACAGGAACTTATTTAAATGGTGTTGTAAATGTGGTCGTGTGATATGCGATTCCGACTGTAGTCACGATAGTTCTGAGTTCGCCATCATCTCCCTGGCGCACTGCTGGGATTGGTGTTAGGTCGCAATTATCTCTCTGGCGCCCTGTTGGGGTTAGGTCATAATAATCTTTCTGGCGCCCTGCTGGGGTTAGGAAGTAATAATCTCCCTGGCGCCCAGCTGGGGTAGGGGTTAGCTCGTAATAATCTTCATTTCTGAAGGGTCGAAATTTGTCAAACAAAACAAAAACGTGTACAGTACAAATAAAAGTTCATACTGAGTCACTTTGCTCAAATTCTTCTTTTCAAGTTATGTTCTTGAAATCTGCTGGACGTAGGCCTACATCAAACCTCACTTCATTCCAAGTCTGCTACACAAGATTTATCTCTTAATGGTTGGGTTGAAAGAAATTCCACCAAGGAACGCACAGACAAAATTACTTGATCTACTTAGTTCAAATCTGATTCCATCAAGTGACTTAGTGATTAATAAACGTGGGATATGCGTACATTAGACAAATATATAGAATAATAAACAAAGAGGCAGACAGGATGATATATTGACAGCCAGAACAACAGACAGACAGACAGATAGATAGATAAATAGATAGATAGATAGATAGATAGATCACTATGTTAATACCAAGTAAACATATAAAGTCTATAGACTAGCCTAAGTACAAGAAAAAAATAAATGATAATCACCAATTCGATTTGACAGACATGGGCGAACTGTAAACAGGTCCACAGTACTCAGATATCCCATCAATGGGCTGGGTATAACTTCACCATAGTCCCATCAACACCCACACTAACTCGACACTACCCAGCACTACCTTTACCTCGCCACTACCCAACACTACACATAGTTTCCAATTTCTGACAGGGAACTTTGATTTCATCTCATCCATTGATTTTCGTCTCAGCATGTACCCTTGCTTAGCTGACCATTTTTGTAATGGACAGGCCATATTCCTACAGGACCAATGGGTGAGGAAAAGGAAGTAGGTGAAGGGGGAGGGTGTGGTAGGTCCTGATGGAAGTTTTTTTTCTAATAGTCCTGCGGTTCTTCCCCAGAATGTCCAGTGAGAAACGAGGAAACCAAACGAAGCGGTTACAGTAACAAACAAAATCTATAGATAGAAAGTTATAGCTCGACCCATGCCTTGATAGTAATAGGATTTCCGAAGTGACGATAGGACTTAACAGTCATCAACCAAATTACTGGAAGTATATGGCTCTATGTCATTTAGTATTAACAACGGGAAGTGAGTAATCAGCGTTTTGTTTTGTTGCAATTAACTTGCAATAGCACATTAGTGTGGCGAACCCAACGATACAAAATCTTTATCTTCAATAGCTGACGAAAGCAACATTGAGTCAATAGAAGGAACTAAGCTAATCTCAAGTAAACGGATCTCTGAAACAATGATGCTTAAATGAGTGTCCAGTTGACGGAACCCCTCAGACGGAAAGATCGGGAAAAGATTACTTCTCATTTCTTTGGGTCAGGGGTGGTAAATTCTAAATTAGCCATCCATCCCGGTGGTGGTGCTACAGGCGTTGAGGGACACTGGCCACACATTCAAAATTTTCCCTAGTATTTCATCTTCATCCCTAAGCTCCAAGCTGCTAAGTCCATTTTCAGACCTAGGTCGTTTTCCGTCGTGATCTGACCCGATTATTCTCATTCGTATTTCGTACAACTGTCTGCGCTCCGGTCAGCCCATGTATAAGTTATTAACACAATGTGGAATGTGTGACAACTGTCTGCGCTCCTGTCAGCCCATGTATAAGTTATTAACACAATGTGGAATATGTGACAACTGTCTGCGCTCCTGTCAGCCCATGTATAAGTTATTAACACAATGTGGAATGTGTGACAACTGTCTGCGCTCCTGTCAGCCCATTTATAAGTTATTAACACAATGTGGAATATGTGACAACTGTCTGCGCTCCTGTCAGCCCATGTATAAGTTATTAACACAATGTGGAATATGTGACAACTGTCTGCGCTCCTGTCAGCCCATGTATAAGTTATTAACACAATGTGGAATGTGTGACAACTGTCTGCGCTCCTGTCAGCCCATGTATAAGTTATTAACACAATGTGGAATGTGTGACAACTGTCTGCGCTCCTGTCAGCCCATGTATAAGTTATTAACACAATGTGGAATGTGTGACAACTGTCTGCGCTCCTGTCAGCCCATGTATAAGTTATTAACACAATGTGGAATGTGTGACAACTGTCTGCGCTCCTGTCAGCCCATGTATAAGTTATTAACACAATGTGGAATGTGTGACAACTGTCTGCGCTCCTGTCAGCCCATGTATAAGTTATTAACACAATGTGGAATGTGTGACAACTGTCTGCGCTCCTGTCAGCCCATGTATAAGTTATTAACACAATGTGGAATGCGTGTCTGATTGGCATTTACCGCTAGGCCAGCTAGCGCTCGAGTTCGAATCTCCAGTGTTGACCATCAATTTGGAATCCATGTGTTGCATTTAAAAGCAGCACGGAAACCTCACTTGACATGTCCACAAAAGAAATTGTCCCATGCATGCTATATGAAAGACTCGACAGAAAAAAAAATTGTGTCCTCTGACTACGACACAGTGCTTGGGCTTAGGCGAGACCAATCGCTAAAGAAAGCCTAAACACTGACCTGCAACATCACAACCTGTGGGCAGTTTAGACCATGCTATAACACAAAGATACATATATATACATTTGTTAGAAAAGGTCCAGCATTTTAATTACGGCAGAACTTGAACCAGACTGAACCAGACATGATTACAATGGAATTCATAACAAAGTATTGACGGCTCTTAGAGTTAGCGTCTAGATCTGATACAAGCCCTTCATTCCGATTCATCAATAAAAGCGTCCCCTGTGTTGCTGTGTTCTGAAGCATTCTCCTCACAGCAGGACAGGGCACGAATTCGTTTGTCCAGCAAGCTGTGACTTTCAGGGCAGGAGGCAGCAGTATTATATCAAGCTGGAAATGTACCCCCCCCCTCTATTATACATTTTAAAAACAATTGCTTCAATTAAATGACATATTTTCTTTAAAAAAAAAAGTTATTTAGAAATGATTTCATTAAAGAAAATTATTGTAAGTGTAATTTCCACGAAATGAACATACGAATTCAAGATATAGCCTTCACAGTCAATACACATTATGGTTGTTTAATTTTGTACAAAAAAGAAACAACAACAATGTTTTCTTCAAATGTCATAGTTCAAGAAGAACTTTAGGCTTGTGGACTTTTTAGGGCCGGATATCGAGCGTAAGAATGTTTTTTTTTTTGTTTTTTTTTACCTACCATCTGTTACAATTAGTGAAAAAACTGCCAAATACTTATAGCTACCAGAATTGCGGGAGTTCGGATTCAACTATTTACTAGGTCAGTGATGTAATTAGATTTTTTTTTACAATAAGTTCATTTGTTTGCAATCCATTTCAGTGTCACTTTAATAGCCAGCTTGATCCTCAACACTTTAATAGCCAGCTCTTTATCCTCAACACTTTAATAGCCAGCTTTATCCCCAACACTTTAATAGCCATCTTTATCCTCAACACTTTAATAGCCAGCTTTATCCTCAACACTTTAATAGCCAGCTTTATCCTCAACACTTTAATAGTCAGCGTTATCCCCAACACTTTAATAGCCAGCTTTATCCTCAACAACTCGTACACATAAAAAAAATTCCTCTCCACTTTTACATCATTTAAAAATGTATTGGTGTCCGGTAATAAAATATTTGGCATCAGAACTTAAGAATAGATGAGAACTGAGACAGAATTTTGAGATCTGTAGGATGTTAACCGTCAAACATAGAACTGTATAGAGTCTAGACAAATAGACAGATCTCTATACATATAGAAACATGGAACCACATAAACATAGAAACACAGAACCACATAAACCTAGAACAATGATAATAGCAATGTCTTCGATTCTGAAGATTAAGAATGCGTCTAGTAATTCACATGACTATGCAAACCCAGTTGCGAGCTGAATATGTTCCCGCATTTTATACGCTGGCGGTTTATTTAAGTTGTACTTTTCGTCTTCTGCGCCTGGCTTTCTTTTTGAGTCTCAAATGTGTGTCCCGCGGCCTCTGTGAGAGCTCTCCTTCTCTTTCAGAGGACATCTGCCCATCATTAAACGAAGGCACCTTTGATGGAAGCGTTCGAGGAGCCTTAATTGCCTTCGATAGAACACCCAGGTATCGGAGCCATACAAAAGTCTGCCGAGAATCACTGTTTTATAAACAATGATTTTCGGATTTTCGTTGCCAGGTAAAGAGACCCATTCCGCCATACTCTCAGTCTAAGGCGACCAAAAGCGCCGCCAAATTTGTGAAAGGCTAGAGAGTTGAACCTGTCTACCAAATTTAACGCCTCCAGTATATATCCGGTTGTTTCTCTTCTCTTCATAAATATATTATTTGTCATGTCTAGAGTCAGCTAATCGTTCTACTCACCACAGGATATCGCCGTTCAGGTTGGCTTTGGAAACATATTAACTTTGCATAGTTCAGCGTTACATTTCGAACTGAGCTCTACTTGCATCACTGAATTCGTATATTTTAAAATAGCAACAGTCTTTTTGAGGCAAACCATTATAACTACATGAAACAGCTTGTCTGTTGGGCTACTGACACTGAGCTATCTTCTTCTTCTTCTTCTTTGAAATTGTCCTTTAGAGTTGAGTCTCTAGGCCTATGGAAGCTTGCTTCCATCTGCCTTTCTGATCAAACTTCATTCTGGGAAAGATCCTAGCAGTTGTAAATTATTACATCCCTATTACCGATGGCTGGTATCCCAAAGCACTCGGATTAGAAGTGAGGCTAATGGCCGAGCACAACGGAAAAACGGTCATTTGAGGAACGGTGTGTTGATAGTGACATGTTTTGTTGGAGCTTTCTTCCATCCCTGTAAGTGCTATGGACTCGGTCCTTAGGCATCCCAAGGGGAGTTTCTTTTTTTGCTTTCCTATTGGCCCAATCGTCTCCTGTCAAAGTCCCACCCGAGCGCCACGATGAGGCTGAGAAGCATTGCTCGGGGCACTTACATTTAAAGTCCCAGGCACGAAACTTGAAAATGTATAAACCCCATTGAAATTTATCAAGCTGTTGTAGCAGCCATTAAACTTAACTAGTTGTCAGCCCTTGGGTAATGCAACAAGTCACAAGTTTTGAACTATCACTCTGAGCCTCCATTGAAGTTTATTGAGTAACTACTGAATACGACTTGGCGTTGTGCTGCACAGACAATTTTGTCGACAGGTGGGGGCACAGAAACCAATGAATTCCGAGTCTATTCTCAAACAGTTACGTCTAGAAAAAAACAACAAAAACAACCTCGATACAAGAACTATCTTCAAAGGGCGCGTTTTGCAATCAACATTTTTTTTGTAACAGCTTTATTTAGAGTCCCGTCGCAATCTGCAGCCCTTGCATACACACCAACAAGAGTTTTCTATGTCCCCAGGGCAGCAACCTTTCTTCTATACCCCCCTTCCCCGCACACCACCCACTTTGTGCATCACCTGGAAAGGACACGGTTGTACTAAGTTACGCATCCTTTCATCCTGTGCACCAGAGCGTAGAGGGACAAATTATCTCTCTTTTGTAGGCGAGATGAAGTGCGTGCGTGTTGGGTATTCAGTAGAAGATTTGACTTATCCCTCTTGTCCCGTTTGTTTCCCCCTGACTACCAAATACACTGTATGTAGAGAGTAATGAACTCCTCTCCTTTCTTTAGTCCTCTCCTACGGGCACAACTTCTCGTCTCTTTACAATCTACACACACACACCCACAATCTCTATCCAATCCAATTTACGTTCCATTCTTGTGTTGATATAACTCAGTGGTTATATACAAGTTTAATAGAATGTTTATAGAGATATAATGTTATGTAAAGTGGGATGTCTGGCCGAGTGGCATAATCTGCTAGGATACTTAGCAAGGGTGACTCGAGTTTAAATCCAAACTCGACATGAATGCCTTAAAAGCAGCACAGAAACCCTATTCGCTATACCCCCTCCATCAAGTGGCGTAGCTAGGGTATAGGATTCACAGTGCTACAGCTCCTCCTGAGTCGCAGATTTCTCATCCAATTAATTTTGGATCAACTAAAGTCTAACTAAAGATTTCGCCCGCTTATAGCCACACTTACCACAATAGTCAGAAATATGCAAATAAAGACAATATTTAGAATTGAATCATCTAGCGGCATTCTAGCCGATATCTTGAAAAAAACAACAACTAAAACTAAATACTAATTAAATATGTCATGTTGTCCACCTTTAAAAGTTGTACAAGCTATTTCTCCCATAATCCCATTCTCAGATCAAGTTAAAAAAGACAACATTTGCACACATTTATTCACTGTCTCTGACACAACATGAATCAATTTTTAAAAAAATGCAGTTAATTTATTAATTAGTGGTGTTTAATTAATTTTGCATGGAAGTCTATGACTGTAAATGTGCAGTACTTTCCCTATATAAGCCTCCCTCCCCTCTTTTTAAAAAATAACTGTATTTTATTTTGCTTGTTTTAATGACCCATTGAAGTTTCAAAATCATAGTTTTAAAAGTACTCAAGAAACCTCAAGGGGACTAATGTATCTAATACCACCACATCTATCAAGTATGGTTTCTTTTCCTTGCTCCATATACCAAACAAAATAATTAATAACAAATAGTTAATTAAATAATTGTTGTTTTATTGATTCTTGTGTTGTCAGGTAAAAGAAATAATTGTGCCAAATTTCAGCCTAATCCGTGATTGGGTGTATGAGAAATAACGTGTACAAACTTCTTACCCGTCAGACGGACAGACAGACAAAGTGACTTGATATAAGCTTTGTAAAAAAAAAAGCGCATGACAAATTAAGTCGTATAAAGAAGGATGCAGCCAAGACTAAAATACTAAAATGCGAGAGACAGTTTAGGTACAAGTGTACCATTAGCGCACGTAGGTCAGTGAAGAACGTGATTGTGGTAAGATCAATTCACCACTACGACTAATAGTAGGCCTCAACAGAACGATGTACGAAAGTTCGACAATTCTGACTTGAGAAAGTCGATTAGAATCGCGTCAACGAAGACGTCTTGAAATGTCTTCACACAGACGATCTCAAGACGAAAACGTCTAACGAAAGCGGAATATTGTAGTATGTCCTTGAAGATGAAACGACGTCTCTCAATTGAATTATTTGAGTGAAATGGCTTAGTTTCACTTGACTAATATTCAGATGTGGATTGTTCAGTGCAATGAAAGTAAGACAAGACACGTGTCCTTTGTACGAACATCAGTTTGAGAAACGCTGATCTAGGCCATACTCCATCAAACTAATTATAAGTTCAAGTGTTTCCTTTCAAAACATCGACCAGATTTCAGACGATACATCTCAGAACTAGCTTAGGATGACTTCGTACAGTTGAAAACGTTTAAAACTAAAATGTCATATTTAATTGACCTAATTAAGAAAATTATTCATTAAATAAATAGTGTCTTCGTGTTTCTCAGAATGTAAGCCATGATTGGTTTCCATTACGTAGGAGGTTTTAATCATTCAGAGCTCTTGACATAGACTATCTTAAACGAGTTAAACAGAAAAATCTTTCAGTTTATTATTTTTATAAAAATCCAACCCTAACTGAATCATTTCGCTACTATTTAGTACATATTCTAGTTATATGTTGTCTTGATCTGTCTTTAAGGGGGGTACACAGATCACACAAAACACGTAACACTCTCAACTGTCTCAATGCCGTCTTATACTCTTTACCGATACTAATGTCTCTTGCACTACAACTAGTGTCATCTGTGTACCTTGTGAAACGATGGTAGTGTGTGGTTTTCACTTTATGGTCTAGACCAGTGATGCCCGAAATACGGCTCGCGGGACGTGGGTTCATCCGGCCCGCCGAAATGTCGGCACAAAGTATATAAAATCCCCCCCCCCCTTTTAGAAAAGATTTTAAAATGTCTCTTTACCTACGTTAGGGCCATCAATTTTACTCCGATTAGTAGAGAAACGAAGCCCTTTTCTGACGCATGAAAAAAAAAAGATAATATCTCATTAATGAATGTAAGTGCTAGATCCACGGGTTTCTAATCCACTGAAAACGTTGATTCGAAGAGATTTGCATGCACACCTATTTCCCAAGAAGGCATCACATCACTGGCAGTTGAGACAAAACATTTCAATGTGAACAAACAGAACTCTTCCCTGATGGTGTCTTTTGTTCAAACAGTCACGTGACGCGGCCTGGACGAACAGGGGAAGTTATGACACATGTGCAAGTTTTGTATTAAACGACATGTGATGTGTTTTCTTTGTAGTCAGAGATTATCCTCAACATGCAAAGCGAAGAAACAAATCTATTTCAGCAACGAATTTATTGTCATGACTTGTTGCCTTGATAATCAGTCATTCAATTCTTTACATAATAAGACAACTATCTTTCTGGATTTCTCCATTGGCTAATAAGTCAATAGATTGTACTGTCTATTAAATATTATTTTTGTGTTATAATATTAAGTGCTGCTTCCTATTTATGGAGAGAGAGAAAGATTTTGTGATCAGTAGTGCTTATAACTGTGTCGTACAATCGCACATGAAGTCACTTTCTAGACGTATGGAAATGTCGTCATGTCACTGTCATGTAATAGTTAGCGACAAGGTCAAGGTTTGTTGTAAAGCACTAAACAGAATGTTAACATTTTGAGAAACAACAACAAATTTGTTCCAATATTGATGAAACTATTAAAACATCAAATAAAGCATTAAGGTTTGTTAGAAGAAATGTCTATAAATCAAATAAGAACATAAAACTAAAATGTTATTTAACCTTGGTTAGGCTAATAATAGAATATGCATCCTCTGTTTGGGACCCCCTCAAGAAAACATTACGAAACTAGAGCAGACACAGAATAGAGCAGTGAGATTCATAACAAACGAATATTAACATTTGATTAGATCATTAGAGTAACACCTTTAGTAAAATCACTAAATATAGATTTATAGGAGAGAAGACTTCAAAGTAAAGTAACAATTATACATAAAACAATGACGTATAATCAGGGGCGGACTGACTATATGGGCGTTTGGGCAAATGCCCGGTGGGCTGGTACTCAAATTGACCGGTAGTGCCACATAAAGGGCCTCATGAATGCAACAAGGGCACGCATTAAATTGTTAAAGGTTTTTTAATATTCTCATATATAAGGGGCTATATGAGTTTCATGTTAATAACATCTTTTACAGACTACATTGTAATACTAAATGAATCTAACACATTTTCAAAAAAAAAAAATGTAATAGCCTACATCCGTAGACAGTGCTATTAGTAGACTTCATCTTTTTAGGGCCTACAAACATAGCGATTAAAAAGCAACATAAGAGCTATATTAGAGCATGCATTATAAAAAATATAACATAATGATTTTGAGAACAGATAGGCCTATGATTGGAGTCCCATCATATGATATACAATTTATGGGCTGTACTGTACAGAAATGCCTGGGCCGATTTGGACATCCAGTCCGCCCCTGCGTAAAATGATATAATCTTCAAATACTAAAAAAAAAAAAAACTGCTAAAATACTCAGAAAGACACAAAGATAGCGGCACATTCCTTGTTTCACGTGCTAGGACAAATTTGTACAAATGTTCATTCTTCCCTAGTGCTATTAGAGCATGGAATGGGTTGCCTGAGTCAGCCATGAAAACCAATGACCTTGCAGAATTTAAGTCATTGATTAACATGCATGACTAGATCGACCTAGGAATAAGCGCAGGACACAAACTTTTTTTTTTGAAGTAACGTCTGTATTTGATAAGATAACCAAGGAATTAAAACTAAACAGGGAAGAACTAATTTTAATGAGGGTTTATATACAAATGAAGATAATAAGCCGGTTCATTCAAAAGTTTCAGGCTTTATGTTAAATTTACTTTTGTGAATTTATTATTGAAATTAAGTTCTATTGTGTGCTAAGGGTGTGTGTTCAATATTTTCATGATTTTCAATTAGGGATTTCAGTTATTTAAATTCGTAAAGAGGAATTTTGTTAATTCCCGGCAATACTGTGGAATTTAGGTCATCGGATTTAGATTTTAGATCAAACTTCTGGAAATACCAAGATCAATTCACCACCCAGTCTCCATGCACACAAACACCCGTAACATCTTCAAGAGCCGGTAGAACTTAATCCTCCAACAGGTTGATGTTTATGTTCTCTTGACACTCCCAAATGTAATTTCTCACAATGATTCCCATAAGATTTTCACACACCACTCAGAAAAAAAAAAAGTATTGCTCTCTTGTGTTTATTGAGTCTCAAGATTTTCATCCACTGGCATGACACCGGGAGTGCATTTCATTGACTGTAATTCTTTGTGACATTCAGGGCTATCTTGTCATTTCGGCCTTCCCTGTCATAATGCTGGGTAACCCCCAGGGGAGGAAACAGCAGACCTGTGGCTACATCTCATCAAATTGTCTTTCTGACGTTGTGTGCGCCATTTCATTAAGTTCAGACTCCCTGAAGCGGTCAATAGAGGACCTTGTGACAGTTGTAGTAGACAGCAGTGTTTAGCGGGGGGTGTAGTCTTCTAGTTCTGGAGTCCGCGTTCCCCCTCCCCCCCTTTTTTTTTCTTAACTTTTCTATTTAGAAATCATCTTTTTAAAAAGTATCTTTATAGATCTTCAAGAAAATCAGTTTATGTTGCGGATATGTCAATTTTTTAATGATCCAACGCCGTGTTTTTATGATCAACCAGTTGATGTATCTCTGACTTGAATGACGTAGACCCCATCCTCTACACCCCCCCCCCCCCCACCCGTCCCAACAATCTAACAGGCAGTCAGTTGTTTCTTGAAATTAAGTGTTTTTTAAAGCCGTCAACTGTTGTTTTGAATTATACGCAAATGCAAAGAGAGAAGCCAAATTCATCGTATTCCCTTTAACATTGTCCACTGAGACATTTCCTGGTGATGTGATAGGTCTACAGCAGTACCGCCATTTGGCAGGCCCGCACTTTCATAGGCCCTGCGCTAATTCTAGGTGTAAATTATTTATTTAAACCATTACAACTTATATGTAATAATAGGGTGTGTCCGCGGTCTCCAGGGCCTCCTGGAAATCTCCTGTAATTGCAAAATATATTTTTAAAAGTCCTGGAAATCTCCTGGAATTGCAAATTATATTTTTAAAAGTCCTGGAAATCACCTGATATTATTCAAATATCATGAAAACACATAAACATCTCCTGAAAAATATATACACTTGTCATTGGGGTGGGGGTCAATCCTAGGCGCGATAAAAAAAGAACGGCACTGTCATCTTTCATTTAATAAAAAGTTATTGCAAAGACGAATGTATTTTCTAATACAATATCTTAATTTGAGCATCATGCTTATCCTTACCCACACTGGGCCAGGCCATCCGTTTCGCATAGGGCCCCTCATTTGTTAGGGACGGCCCTGATTGGTATTATTATTTTTATTATAATAGTAATAATTATATATATATATATATATATTATTAAGCATTGGTGGAACACTTCTGAGTTTGTGTGAAAAAAACACTCTTTGTAATCTTCTTATTTATTAACTTGGCACTACTGACCTTTCAAATGTCCTTGACATTGTTTAGTTTGTCAGTTTTCTTCTAAATCTCTTCTTTTTCTCTTTCTATTGCCTTCATCTGTTCTCACGTGACTGTAATTTATTCAAATTATTTGACCGGATCTTACAAATCTATATGAAGACTAAGTAGAAGCTCATGTGTTTAACAGCTAGCGTATAAAATCAGCAATAAAGATCTAGTTGAGAATACATTTATGCATGTAGTGTATGTTGACCTAATTATGACACAAGTGGATGTATGGTTAACAAGAATCACATTGCTGTGGGCTGACAAATAGTTCTAGCGATGGCGTTACTTGACGTATGCCTATATTGCAAGCAGACCTTTTTTTAAATTTCTCTTCCTCTTTGATTTTCTGTTTCCAAACCCTCCCCCCCCCCAACTCTTACAAAACACAATCCTTTTGTCCCCACTTTGTTCCAATCACTAGTCCGATCTTTTCATCTTCACGAGTTGCGTGCCGAGCCAGATTTCTCTCCCCATACCGAAATGATATCCTGCAGCTTGGCACATCTGAAGTTGTCGCCCTTTCGTGTGAACTTGTCAGCGCTGTAAGGTGTCGTGAAAGCGAGCAGAGTGAGGGCCTGTCAATTGTCCTCAGTGTCGCTATGTCTAGCCAGGTAGAGATCTACTGTGTGTACTGTACAGCACAGCCTATGTCAGTGACACACACACACACGCACGCACCACTCACACATCGTAAAAAAAACAAAAAACAAACGTGAAAGATGGCTCAGTAATAAAATGAACACTTTTAACTATGGAGTTATAGCCTTGATAAGGAGAGTTCTCAGGTGTGTATCAAAATAAGTCGTAACATTCCTAACAAATGGTATTGTCATGTAAATGTTTATCACTATACTTGTTAGTAATGATTGATAAAGACGAGAAAGTGCTTCAGAAGTCCATCTGTCCGGTGAAGGGTTTATTTGCTCACCTGGTATCATTGTAAAACTCGTACGACTCTCACAAGAAATAAAGAGAGATACGTCTGTGTTACTATAATGTACGCTTGAGCCGTTTTCGAGATCCATGTCCAGGTTCCACCATTTGCTCAGACAGACGTTTCCAAGAAGGTACGAGTTGAAAAGAGGTATTTTTAAAATAAGTACAAGAATGAAACAAAAAAAAAAATGAAAAGAGAAGATAAAAGAGACATAAAAGAGAGAGAGAAAAACAAAAAACAAAAGAGACACAGAATAGAGAGAAATAAAAAAAAAAGCAGCTACCAAAAGTCAGACCCCAACTTCAACATCAGCTCGACTAATTAGCATACCGTCACAGCGTCGTCATTGTCTGCTGTCTAGATTTTCAAGCTGTTTTATGTCCCAGACCTTGACCTTTAAAGACCCGGTCTTGTCATGCTATTCACACTGTCCTATCTCTAGAAGGGGCATCCACATATGAAAGTCATTATGAAACATCATTCAAAAGAAACCAGTTAGCATTTAGGAATATTTGTCAAAGTTGCAACAATACTAAAGATAAGACAATGGAACCTAATAATGTCTTATTCACGTCTGAGCGAAATATAATCCTCTCTTAAAATGTTGGAGAAAATGTTACAAATTACAGAAGTATGGATTTAGCTTACGTCACAATAAATATATCGCAGACACACACACATACAAAAGAGTTGTCTTAGTCTAAAACTTAATTTTCTTCAATTGCTGAAACAAACTTAGCAATCAAGGAGTTAATTAAATTATGTCTTTTAAGAACTCTTACAGTGGAGTTTTATATTTTCACACTGACCATAAACTAATGAGACTTTCTAATGGAAGACTTTCTGACTTATATCTGAGCTGTACATTCTGTGTAGGTAGGAGAACGTGTACAACAGTATCAAGTAGGAGAGAGAGATGAACAGAGCAAATAACTTCACGAATAATAATATTAATAATTATTATTATAAAATGAATACATTTTCATTCTCTGGCACTGCCAGGGTCGAACTTAATTAAAAGGAAACAACCTTCATTGTAGTTCCTTTATCAGAGTCCACTGAGGACTTTTCTGGTGATGCGGCAGGTCTGCAGCAGTACTGCCCTTTTAAAGTAACCAGAATCTTCTTAGGAATGTTTTTGCAAGGTCAGTTATCACTATCTTCTTGGTTGATATAACAACAGGGCATATTTTTATTTTAGATAGCGTCCATAGTCTTGTAAAGCTAAAGCTTATATACATTTTTGTTCTTTTTTTTTTTTTTCAGTTTCAGTTTTTCTTTTATTGTGATACCGTGATGTCGACGACCATTGCAGACTTTTCTTTTTTGTCCATAAATATTAAATCGGATCGATTAAAATCCACCGTCATGTTAGTTAAAATAGATAATTCCCAGTATAGTAGATTATTATTATTATTATTATTATTATTATTAGAAAGCTAAGAAAATGTATGTGTTTCATGTGTGAATATTGTTTGTATTTACATCTATATATTGTTATTGTTATAGTAGTTACGCTGAGGTGGTCAATTGTAGTCAAACTGAATTTTCATTTGATTGGACCATTAAAAATTCCTTACCTTACCTTACCTTACCTTACCTTACCTTATCTTATCTTATCTTATTAGTAGTATACTAGGATAATCGGTGACCACACATATCTTCATTCTTAACTGTCGGGTAAATATATTTCTTATAACTCTGATTTACGTGAGAATGTCACTAGATCCACGATATATTTAAATATATCGAAATAAAGTTAATTTTAAATACAATGCAAAAGACCTTGAACTAAGACATTCATAGCCCACAATTCCGGTGCAGAACCCCCCAGTAGACCAACGTTGCCCAGGGCGTTAGACCTCGACAACTGAATCTCACATGACAGTCTAGTCTTGAAAGGTGTGAAGAAATGGCTGACAGTGTCACTCTTTAAATTATGTCCGAAGGTGAGCAAAAAAATGGCGGCTGACAAGAGGGGTGGGGTGGGGGTGGGGGAAGAAGCAAGCACAGTCTATGAACCATAAGAAGGGAAACCTTTAGGGTAAGGTCTCCATCTATATATATATATATAGTGTGTGTAAGTGTACATGTTTGTGTTTTATTTTCTTGAAACTAACAACGTTTTGACCAATATGGATGTATATAGTTCGGAGCTAAACATTTCTGTAGATCATTGCGCAGGTCTGCCTGGTTGTGTAGACTCTCATCATGATGGTCCTGAGTTCGAAACCTACCCGCTGCCATCCCCTGCCGTCTGGCTCCCCTTTATTCCGTATAAAAAATCAATTTAATTAACATTAATTGATTAACTAATTGGTTATTGTTTTGATTGATTCATTGTATTGTCTTCGACAATGAAAAATTGTGAAAAATGTTCAACTTGATCCGAGAATGGGAAGTGGGAGAACATGTGTCTAAAAGCATCCACCCAGACAGACAGAGTTGATCTAAAAGCATCCACACAGACAGACAGAGTTGATCTAAAAGCATCCATCCAGAGACAGAGTTGATCTAAAAGCATCCACCCAGACAGACAGAGTTGATCTAAAAGCATCCATCCAGAGACAGAGTTGATCTAAAAGCATCCACCCAGACAGAGTTGATCTAAAAGCATCCACCCAGAGACAGAGTTGATCTAAAAGCATCCACCCAGAGACAGAGTTGATCTAAAAGCATCCACCCAGAGACAGAGTTGATCTAAAAGCATCCACCCAGAGACAGAGTTGATCTAAAAGCATCCACCCAGACAGAGTTGATCTAAAAGCATCCACCCAGAGACAGAGTTGATCTAAAAGCATCCACCCAGAGACAGAGTTGATCTAAAAGCATCCACCCAGAGACAGAGTTGATCTAAAAGCATCCACCCAGAGACAGAGTTGATCTAAAAGCATCCACCCAGAGACAGAGATGATCTAAAAGCATCCACCCAGAGACAGAGTTGATCTAAAAGCATCCACCCAGAGACAGAGTTGATCCAAAAGCATCCACCCAGAGACAGAGTTGATCTAAAAGCATCCACCCAGAGACAGAGTTGATCTAAAAGCATCCACCCAGAGACAGAGTTGATCTAAAAGCATCCACCCAGACAGAGTTAATCTAAAAGCATCCACCCAGAGACAGAGTTGATCTAAAAGCATCCACCCAGAGACAGAGTTGATCTAAAAGCATCCACCCAGAGACAGAGTTGATCTAAAAGCATCCACCCAGAGACAGAGTTGATCTAAAAGCATCCACCCAGAGACAGAGTTGATCTAAAAGCATCCACCCAGAGACAGAGTTGATCTAAAAGCATCCACCCAGAGACAGAGTTGATCTAAAAGCATCCACCCAGAGACAGAGTTGATCTAAAAGCATCCACCCAGAGACAGAGTTGATCTAAAAGCATCCACCCAGAGACAGAGTTGATCTAAAAGCATCCACCCAGAGACAGAGTTGATCTAAAAGCATCCACCCAGAGACAGAGTTGATCTAAAAGCATCCACCCAGAGACAGAGTTGATCTAAAAGCATCCACCCAGAGACAGAGTTGATCTAAAAGCATCCACCCAGACAGAGTTAATCTAAAAGCATCCACCCAGACAGAGTTGATCTAAAAGCATCCACCCAGACAGAGTTGATCTAAAAGCATCCACCCAGAGACAGAGTTGATCTAAAAGCATCCACCCAGAGACAGAGTTGATCTAAAAGCATCCACCCAGAGACAGAGTTGATCTAAAAGCATCCACCCAGACAGAGTTAATCTAAAAGCATCCACCCAGACAGAGTTGATCTAAAAGCATCCACCCAGAGACAGAGTTGATCTAAAAGCATCCACCCAGAGACAGAGTTGATCTAAAAGCATCCACCCAGACAGAGTTAATCTAAAAGCATCCACCCAGACAGAGTTGATCTAAAAGCATCCACCCAGACAGAGTTGATCTAAAAGCATCCACCCAGAGACAGAGTTGATCTAAAAGCATCCACCCAGACAGAGTTGATCTAAAAGCATCCACCCAGACAGAGTTGATCTAAAAGCATCCATCCACCCAGAGACAGAGTTGATCTAAAAGCATCCATCCACCCAGAGACAGAGTTGATCTAAAAGCATCCACCCAGACAGAGTTGATCTAAAAGCATCCATCCACCCAGAGACAGAGTTGATCTAAAAGCATCCACCCAGACAGAGTTGATCTAAAAGCATCCATCCACCCAGAGACAGAGTTGATCTAAAAGCATCCACCCAGAGACAGAGTTGATCTAAAAGCATCCACCCAGACAGAGTTGATCTAAAAGCATCCATCCACCCAGAGACAGAGTTGATCTAAAAGCATCCACCCAGAGACAGAGTTGATCTAAAAGCATCCACCCAGACAGAGTTGATCTAAAAGCATCCACCCAGACAGAGTTGATCTAAAAGCATCCATCCACCCAGAGACAGAGTTGATCTAAAAGCATCCATCCAGACAGACAGAGTTGATCTAAAAGCATCCATCCACCCAGACAGAGTTGATCTAAAAGCATCCACCTAGACAGAGTTGATCTAAAAGCATCCATCCACCCAGACAGAGTTGATCTAAAAGCATCCACCCAGAGACAGAGTTGATCTAAAAGCATCCACCCAGAGACAGAGTTGATCTAAAAGCATCCACCCAGACAGACAGAGTTTATCTAAAAGTATCCACCCAGATAGACAGAGTTGATCTAAAAGCATCCACCCAGAGACAGAGTTGATCTAAAAGCATCCACCCAGAGACAGAGTTGATCTAAAAGCATCCACCCAGACAGAGTTGATCTAAAAGCATCCACCCAGACAGAGTTGATCTAAAAGCATCCACCCAGACAGACAGAGTTGATCTAAAAGCATCCACCCAGACAGACAGAGTTGATCTCAAAGCATCCACCCATAGACAGAGTTGCTCTCAAACAATCCACCCAGAGACAGAGTTGATCTAAAAGCATCCACCCAGAGACAGAGTTGATCTAAAAGCATCCACCCAGACAGAGTTGATCTAAAAGCATCCACCCAGACAGAAGTTGATCTAAAAGCATCCACCCAGACAGAGTTGATCTAAAAGCATCCACCCAGACAGAGTTGATCTAAAAGCATCCACCCAGACAGAGTTGATCTAAAAGCATCCACCCAGAGACAGAGTTGATCTAAAAGCATCCACCCAGAGACAGAGTTGATCTAAAAGCATCCACCCAGAGACAGAGTTGATCTAAAAGCATCCACCCAGACAGAGTTGATCTAAAAGCATCCACCCAGACAGACAGAGTTGATCTTAAAGCATCCACCCAGAGACAGAGTTGATCTAAAAGCATCCACCCAGAGACAGAGTTGATCTAAAAGCATCCACCCAGAGACAGAGTTGATCTAAAAGCATCCACCCAGAGACAGAGTTGATCTAAAAGCATCCACCCAGACAGAGTTGATCTAAAAGCATCCACCCAGACAGACAGAGTTGATCTAAAAGCATCCACCCAGACAGAGTTGATCTAAAAGCATCCACCCAGACAGAGTTGATCTAAAAGCATCCACCCAGACAGAGTTGATCTAAAAGCATCCACCCAGACAGAGTTGATCTAAAAGCATCCACCCAGACAGACAGAGTTGATCTAAAAGCATCCACCCAGAGACAGAGTTGATCTAAAAGCATCCACCTAGAGACAGAGTTGATCTAAAAGCATCCACCCAGAGACAGAGTTGATCTAAAAGCATCCACCCAGAGACAGAGTTGATCTAAAAGCATCCACCCAGACAGATTTGATCTAAAAGCATCCACCCAGACAGACAGAGTTGATCTAAAAGCATCCACCCAGAGACAGAGTTGATCTAAAAGCATCCACCCAGAGACAGAGTTGATCTAAAAGCATCCACCCAGAGACAGAGTTGATCGAAAAGCATCCACCCAGAGACAGAGTTGATCTAAAAGCATCCACCCAGAGACAGAGTTGATCTAAAAGCATCCACCCAGAGACAGAGTTGATATATAAACCTTTTGTCAAAAATACATTTGAATTAAAACATTTTTGTATTTGATTTATTTTGATTTTTGAAATGCATTTTGGTCGTTCCTTCAGACACGAAGAACATTACATCCTATACCCTCACCTCCCCCAATCAGCTAGAGCTTACTAGAAAGAAATCTGTCGGAGCTTTGTATACAACAGCAAGGTCAATGTTGCCAGCCAATCAGATGTTTGGAAATATTTTGTTTCAGTATAAAAAATATATTTGAAAACAAAAAAATGCGACTATTTAAAATGTTTCTGAAAGAGAACCTGTGTACGACTAGAACACACTTGAGACATGAACTCTATTGTATCAAGAAAGGAAAGAAGTTTGATTGCTGAGACGTGAGCCTCTGAAACATGACCATCTCGTACTTAACTCCTGAACATGTCCATGGAATCCACACTTCACCTGGATTTGAGAAAATTAGCTTTCTTTGCAGCCTAGACTCCTGCAATCCTTCACTTCTCTTCAAACCGAACATTTCTTTCAGTTTTCTAATCCGTTAATTAGAAATGAAATCAGAGAGGATGTCGGGATGTGCTTGGAAGTCTTCAGCTCTTCGTCAGGAAACACACTTTTTTGTTTTTATATTTTGGATGTAAATCTGCGAAATTGTTTATCTCTGAGCACAAAAATTTTTTTTAACAAGTAATAGAAACAAATTATTTTAAAAACAAACGAATTCCTTCTTTATGTTGAAGATATATAGTATTATATTTTATTTGTCATTTTGGGGATAGAGCCAATATCATCCTCGCTACTCAGCCATGCTTATACTATGTGCGCAATTTTAGTTTGAAATAAAGGATTCACTTTATTATTTCCCACCAGCAACTTTTCATTACAGTTATGAAAGTGTAGATAATTAATCAAGAAATTAAACTTCATTAATTAATCCATTGAAAAATTAAGCACATTTCATAAAGGAATTCGTGTTATGAATTCTCTTCTGATAATTTCACCTAAGCCTACCAATGACAATGGGACCAGAGCTTATTCAGAAACGATTCATCTCTTGGCCACCACAATATCAGAAGAAGAAAATTGGATATTTAAAGTCGTAAATTTAAGTAGATTATCATCTTCAAAATATAAATCTACGTAGAAATAGTTCTGATTTATCTAGAGCCCAATAATTGTAATACTAATATGAACCTGGATGGAAATGACAATGGAATTAGATTTATGAAACTGTAGAGAACACATTCGGTGCTTGTATTGTAGACTAACTAGATGTTGGTAGAGAGTTTCCATTCAAATATGTTAGAGACAGAAACACTTGAGATTAAATACTTAGAAAGGTGAAAGCATTTCTGTCTCTCTTCAACTAGTCGCCGCTTATAAAAATACCTGATTTCTTAATTACCTGAATTCTTTATTTTAACATTAGATTGCTGAACAAGTTTAATCTCCGGAGAGAGAGAGAGAGAGAGAGAGAGAGAGAGAGCGACAAACATACCACAATAAAAGACAATGTTGAAGTCTAGTGAGGTTAATTTCCTCTAGAACAGGCATGTCAAACTTGTTAAGGTGTATGGGCCGCATAAAAAACTTGCAAAACAGCCTACTAGTTTTATGTAAATTAGAAACAATACAATAGAATACAATAATTAATGGCATACATGTCCCTTAGTGAGCTTAATTTGTAGTACAATTTGGTAATTTAAAATTACTATGATTGCGCATTTTTTTCTTTGTCCTGATGCTTGACATCTTTCTGGGATACAAGTTTATTGATATCGGGTGGAGGTTTGTTTGTCACTGACACTATCATCACTGACGACAAATTTTGATCAGATAATATCGAACGGTGAGCTAATTTGTAACTTTCATTATAGAAAAGAACTGCTCACAGAGATCAGTGCTTGCAAAAATAGCTAGAATTCTGGCTGCAAATTTCCGCAATTGAACGTACCGTTTAGGTAAATAACTAAATTTTGGAGCAGCCACCTCTTTATACTTCGCTTTCAACAAAGAATCTAACTGCTATTCTATCAGCTCTAGTTGCACATTACCAGCAGCAGTTTCAGAAGCAAATGAAAATGGAGATACAAACAACGAAAATTCTTGTTCGTATCAAACGAAGTCATGAAAATGGCCAGTGGAAGCATCTAGGCCTACTAACGATTCCAGGTGTAAGACTTATTTACCAAATGTTGTAGCCGTATTTAATCTTTTAAGTTCCTGACACGTTGAGAAGTGAACAAGATTTTCTCTTCATATTTGGTTTATCCACAGTCGTAATATTGCTTGAAAGCACTTCACATGATCACACGCAGTTGTGACAATTTTGTCTTTACTTTGAAGTTTCAAATTCAAGTCTTACAAGTGACCAGTGAGATGCAAAATGCCAAATCCTGAACCCATTCGTCAGTATGGAAATGTTCAACAGGTTCACCTTTCATGTTCAGAAACAATATAATTTCCTCACGCAGTACAACAAATCTCTTCAATATGACAGGAGAGCCAGCAAATTTCGTGTCCAATGTCATTCGGAAACATTGAAAATTGGCGATGATTTAAGCCACGGACACGAATAAAATTGATAGTGACTGAAACCAGTCTTATGACATGTTGGAATTGTAATTGCTTTGTGCGGTATGTTTCTTGGTGAATGATGCACTGAAAATGATTAAATTTAAAATTAGCATTAGTCTCTCTTATTTTTGCAAGTAGCTTTGCATCAAAACTATTTCATAATGGTTAGTGCGCCATCCGTTGTTAGACTAGCTAGCTTTACCAAAGGTAAATTGTACTGCAATATCACCTGTTTTTTCTCAAAAATATCCTCGCTTGTTGTGGTGTTATGTATAAAACAAAGCTCAAGTAGCTCCTCATGTATCTCAAAATTCCTGTCACAGGTCCTTATGAGTATAGCCAACTGTGCTACACCCATTACATCAGTTGACTCATAGAGAGCCAATGAGGATATTTTAAAAATCTATTTTGTTCTTTAATTGTTCACACCAGCTGACTGACATGTCAATTATTCTATCTGCCACAGTGTTACTAGTTCAAGTTATTTATTTTAATGCTTTCAACTTTTCTGGACTTCCGCAGTTTTAACGACACACTCCTTCATAAAATTCCTTTCACTAAATGATTTGCTATGGCTTGCAATTAAGTTTGAAAAAAATGTTGCTGGCTTTATCTGCAGACTCAGTTGTTCAGTTTAACAAATACTATTTTTTAATTCAAGTAGCTAATCATCTTTTATTTTCCAGCGTAATAGTTTAACATTATTTTGATAATTTTTGAGGTGACCAAGCGGGCCGCATGCAAGGTGGTCGCGGCCGCATGCGGTTCCGAACGCAGTGTTTGACATGCCTGCTCTAAAACTAACAAACATTTAGATCCAACTGAAATATTAAAGGATAAGCGCTGCGTCCTAATGTGCTATTGAGACATGAAATCTCACTCATCTAGATCCAGCATTACAATATTCACATCTGTGTAAAGGTTCGATGCTTGTGATGTGTAGCAAAACATGAATTAGCAACCGAAATAGTTGGGAGTTAGGCATTAGCAGCTTCAGGGTAGGGACTTGGTCGTTAGTAAACACTTTAAAAGTTCACAAGTTAAAAAAAAGAAATACACAATCGTCATAAAAAATTAGAGGACATTTTGCCCGTGTTATAACTAAATCTTGTTTTTAATGTTCCATTCTTTCATTGGTCAAGCACAAGCTCGAAATGGCTACCGAATTTATCGCATGTTAATTTAAAAAGTTTTTACAATGAATAATTAAAATAAATTACTATCATTAAATTTGATCTATGATATTATTATTATAATGTTAAATAAGGAACTACTATTCAACTAATGTTTAAGCTCTGGCACTGCCTGGGTCGAGTTTCGGTAGAGAGAAATACAATTCACTGTAGACAGACAACAAAAATCTCCTTAGGGATGTTAAATGTTTATTCTTTTGCAAATTTAGATCTACTATCTTCGTAACCAGAGGGAAGGAAAACACGCCATTGCTTCAGGCTGCCATCTTTTTCTTTTTATTATTTATTATTGCAAAAATTACAGGGGTATCTCTCTCCTCAGTATAGTGGGCAAGATCTTTGCTAGAGTGACACTATCCAAGCTGCAAGTGATAGCTTCTAGAGTCTACCCAGAGTCTCAGTGTGGATTCAGGAGTGGTAGATCCACTATAGACATGATATCTTCTCTACGACTACTGCAGGAGAAATTCAGAGAGAGAGACAGACCCCTTTACATCGTTTTTGTTGATCTGACTAAAGCTTTTGACATGGTCAGCAGCAGTGGCCTTTTCAAACTCCTGAGGAAAATAGGTTGTCTCCCAAACTACTGCAGTTCATTGAATGTTTTCACGAGGAAACTAATTGCACTGTCAAATTCAATGGAGCCCAATCAGCACCTTTTGAGGTTTGCAGTGGTGTCAAACAGGGATGTGTGCTCGCACCTACTCTGTTTGGCATATTCTTCTCCTGTCTACTGCATTATGCGTACAACGACATAAACGAAGGTGTGTTTCTCCATACAAGATCCTCTGGAAAACTATTTAATGTTTCAAGGCTGCGGGCAAAAACCAAGGTTAGGAAGCTACTCGTCAGGGAACTCCTGTAGGCTGATGATGCAGCTATTGTGGCTGATTCTGATATTCAGCTACAGTGCCTAGTTGACAAATTATCTGCTGCTTGCCAGAAGTTCGGCTTAAACATCAGTCAAAGCAAGACTAAGATACTTGTCCAAAACACAAACACTGCACCTCAAGTAAGCATTAATGGCCAACCACTAGAAATTGTTGATCACTTTTGTTACCTTGGCTCTATCATATCCAAGAACACTCTACTGGATAAAGACATAAACAACAGGATAGCCAAGGCAATGGCCACCATGTCACGGCTGCAGAAAAGAGTCTGGGACAACATATTGCTGACTAGCAGTACTAAAGCCCTAGTCTACCGGACCTGTGTGTTGAGCACCTTGCTGTACGGAAGTGAAACATGGTCAACCTACTCATGGCAGGAAAAAAGCTGAATGTTTTCCACCTCCGATGCCTAAGGCGGATCTTTAAAATAAGGTGGCAAGATAAGATAACCAATGAGGAAGTGCTACGAAGAGCAGGGTGCCAGGACATCCGCTCTGTTATCAGCAGCAGACGCCTTGGCTGGCTTGGCCACGTTCGTAGAATGCCAGTAGGTCGACTTCCACAGGACATCCTGTATGGCGATCTAATAGTAGGCAGGAGAGCCGCTGGTCGCCCACTTTTACGTTATACGGATGTATGCAAACGCGACATGAAGCTCTTCAAAATCGACACTGGCAACTGGGAAGAGGTGGCACTAGATAGATCCTCATGGAGAGAGAGCATAAAGGAAGGGTCAAAGATTGCAGATGTCATACACACAGAAGCAGAAAGAAGGGGGAAAATGCAACGGCGCCTGGTGATTATATATGCCCAACCTGCGATCGCAGCTGTGTATCAAGGATTGGCGTCTTTAGTCACACAAGAAGTTGCAAAGGGAAAAGATCGTCTCTCGAGACGTAAAATGCCACAGATTGCTATTAATAATTATTATCACTAATAGGGCGCTGTTTGCCAAAAAATAATGTAGTCTCGAGGTACTATAAGAACATAATAGACATAAAACAAGAGGTTCAGATGACTAACTAATGTAGGTAGGTTTTGAAAAGTTAAGTCTTAACGTTCTTTTTGAATATAGTGAAACATTTTGTTTCTCCAAGCTTAACGGGGAGCGCGTTCCAAATTCTGGTACATGTGTTCTGAAAATGCCCGTAATTCGTAAATTTTGAGGGCACAACGCAGTACATCTAGAGTTAACTATATGGAAATAAATTATTCAACACCGCCATTAGCCGACAATAAACATTTAAACTTGACTAGAGATATATAATAAATATGACAAACCTCATTGTAGGAATTATCTCTGTCTTGCACGCGAAGAAACCTGATACAACTATGACATGACCTGTTCGATTCTCGAGATATCGTTTGTAAGTCGCAGTGCCCTGGTATGTCTCGGATACGTTATTTTTACGGTGGGCTGTATGTTGAAAAATTCCTAAGAGTCACGCCTGGAGGGCTTGTAATGGCTGAGGAGTGGATTTAGATCTGGATTCTTTTTTCTTTTTCGCGTCTGCTTCGTCGTAACAGCGGCAATGCCGTAGTTCGTGAAACTCTGCAAGACACGGTGTCGACAATAAGTTTTAATGTTATTATATAAGTTAAGGCCCATTTAGAGCTTTCTGATATCTGACCTTGCCTGCTCTGTCGTCTGCTCAAGAATAGGATTGCTCGACACTGCCGTCACGAGCTGCCAATAAATAAGGATTTTCTAATTCTGTAGGTTATAAAACATTAGTTGTAGCTAGTCGTAAAACAAACATCAGAAATGTTTAGAGAAACTGTTTTTAACATCAGAAATGTTTAGAGAATCTGTTTTTAACATCAGAAATGTTCAGAGAAACTGTTTTTAACATCAGAACTGTTTAGAGAAACTGTTTTTAACATCAGAAATGTTTAGAGAAACTGTTTTTAACATCCGAAATGTTTAGAGAAACTGTTTTTAACATCAGAAATGAAACTTAATTGATAAATGTGTATAAACATTTTTGAATGTAGATGTCCTCGACTCTCGGCCACCACAAGACTAGATTTTAAAAGTCCAAACTGTTCATTGAATGACCTGCGAGACCAATTAGAATACAATTAACTATGATCCTGCATTGAATGTCAAGTAAAGTAACGTTTCCCTTTCTGACCTTGCGATCAATGGGGCAGACGATCTGTTTCTGTAGCCCACGGTTAACGAGAGTGTCATTGTGGCCAGCACAACGACCAACTAATGACAGGTACCCATTAGAGCTGGGTGGACTCAGAGGCACCCAAAGATCCTGAAATTGAAAAAAATTACAGTCTTCACCAGGATTCGAACCCAGGACCACCGGTTCGGAAACCAAGCGCTACCGCTCAGCCTCCGCATTGAATGTACTCGTGATATTTCTAAAAGTAATCACAGGAAGAGGAAGTAAGTATGCCACAGAATCATCTCTGTACACCTATCACCCCTTCAGGTATAATGAAAACTATGTATACACCTCTGTGACAATGTCACTTTGAGCTCGTTAATCAAGAGACGCAGCATAATTATAGAGAAACAACATTGTACAACACACACACACTTATAGGCACACACAATGACACACAACCTGCGACACTGACCTATTCAATGAGCGAGTCTACAACTTTTATGGCAGAGTGTTTGTTCTCCTGTCTGAGGCTTTAAAGCACATACTCACATACACACACTCAGGGAGAGTGAGGGAGAGAGAGAGGTGAAAACAGAGAACAGTTTGGACAAGTTGGGAGGGGGGTGGGGAGGAGAAACGGAGCTGTAATTATAAAGGCTACCCATAAGGAGGAAAGACACTGCCATTAAAGAAAATACAAAGAAATATTTGAGAATGAATTATAAATACTTCAGGAGAGACTCGTTGGAGAGAGAAAGAGAAGAGAAAAAGGTAAAAAAAATCGAAAGGAAAAAAAAGTACGAGAAACCCAGGCTGACAAGAGGATCGAACGGGAAAGGCATTTGTTTCTTGTGTGCAGTGCCTCAAATTGACGGATCTGTCAGTCGCTGCAAAACTTTCAGTCCCGCTATCCTTTGTGCGTGTCAACATTTACCGGATGTGTACCGTCCTCCATTGTCTGCACATGACAAAAGGTGGTCTTCCGGTCAAGCAAACAGATCCGAGTTAATCCAGTTAAAATAGACCAACTCACTTGACAACATTGGAAGAGCAGAAAACAGCAACGTCTACTTAGACTTGAGGTAAACGTTGTAACTGCCTCGACCCCCCCCTCCCTTTTGATTTGTGTCCACCCATGACGTCCCAGTAGGCTTGTGTACTCCGTCAACCCCTAACTAGCGCCATCAACTCTGCCTAATTAAGTCTCTGCCTACATTGACACATCTTCGCTAAGCTTTTGGAAACCACTCGATGTATTGGTACATTTCAAAATCTCCAGGGGCGAGTTGTTTACCCTATGCAGTCCACTCTTCCCCCGTCCACCGTGAGATCACGATGTAAAGGTTGTGGATAAGAAGGGGGGAGGTGCAGTTTATCCTCTAAAAAAAAGCAAAGGTCAAAGGAGTTCAAAGGTTAAGCTTACTTTACCTAGCTCACCCCTTTTTTCCCCCATAAAATTATGTATTGAGGTCTCCCCCTCCGGTATAAAAGGACTTGGTGGGGGCACATTAAATGTGCGTCCGATTGAAGTGTAGACAAAAATTGTGTAAACAAAATATCACTTAGATGTACCGTACAACATACAATGCCACCCGCATGCACTTTTTTTTTCTTTTACAGTTGGTTCTGAGATTATGAGTTTTACAATTGTTCTCGAGTAGGACGCGACCTCCCCAAACAACAACAATAACAACAACAACACTTTGTAAAAAAAAGTAAAAGAGATAAACTTTAGATCCTTTTATTCACTTTGTGAGGAAAAGGTAAAACTGGACTATAACTATTCTCTAGTATAGGCTGACTACCAACCAAGGAGCAGAACAAAATCTGGATTCCAAACCTCTTGCCTTGCGATTATACCCAACGATATCTCCTTTTCAAAGGCCAGTTCGAACAAATATCTGTCTGGGGGGGGGGGGGTCCAAGCATATGTTAATAGATCGCATCTCTAGTTTTAGTGGCTCGAATCCCAAGACTCTAGTGACTAGAGGTGAGACCGATGACCGAGCACACGGAGTAAACTCTTCCAAGTTCCTTCAATAAACCGCAGTACCCTTGCGGATGTCCGCAATAAAAAAGTCCCCTTGAGGAACAGCGCTGTTCTTGTTCTTATGCACCTCAGCGCAAGTCTTGTTTTGCCTAGTCGACTCCTCTGACGACCGTTTCCTCCCCTGTTCTACTTTGAGACTGGGTAGCGTAACCCTTGGGCGGCTATTCCCAAACATGGGAAAGAACCTACGACGCTGCTGATCCCAAACTGTTTAGGGCACCTGCCTTTCATTTGGCGTGAAGTGGGAGGATCTGCTGTGGGGGCCACATCTTCTCCAGCACAGCTCAAGCCCAAGCTTTCATCTCATTTCTATGATCTATTGTCATGCCAAGACCGAAAGAGGCCAACGATGATTGTTTCTGTAACCAAGAAATACATAATTTATGTAGTCCGTTTAACATTATTACTAATATCATTAGTGGCTTTTTTTTTCTTCTATTAGTTAACATCTTAGTGAAATTAGTTTTTAAATTAAAAACATAGCAATGTATTTTCATTAACAACAAAAAATGTTGGCACTACTCAGTAAAATCTATTATTTTGTCGACTATTGGAGGAATTTACGATAAAGTAGTTTTCTAAATGTTTGTTAATGACGGTCGTTGACTTATGGCACCTAACTGCTGGTAGACAACTAAACCGCTGTAAGCGTATTTTATTTTAAGCTATAATCTTAAATAACTTGAATCACTTCTTTGTAAACAATGCTATATAGCACTTTTATTACAATATAAACAAAATCAACTTGTGATAAAATGAAATAAATATTGTGGACTTAAGTCAGAAGATAAAATGAAAGAATAATTAAAACAACAACAACAACAAAAACAAAACAAAAATCAAATCGTCGTTTCACATTGACATTCTGGACTCGTATGGTGTATCCAAGACAACTGAAGACAGTGATGATTAATATCTTGCATCATTCACACCATAGCCACCAACCTATTGCCGGCTTTTTCTCACCATCATCATAGACACAAGCACAACACTAAAGAATGTCAAAGACCCTTAATGTTACTTAAATAATGCCATATCAATAAAAACAAATAAAGCTACAAACGGAAGGGATTAGACATTTTGATACTACAAGCCAAATCACTTCCTTTATTCTGTACACCGGATACACCAAAATAGCTTGATATTTATAATTTTCTCGCCACAAATGAAAGTGTCTAACAGCGTTGATAAAATTGAACCAATAGGTTTTGTTTGACTGTTCATATGCAATCAGCCAGCGAATGTCATAATAAGAAATTAATAAGAAATTAAGTCAAAAATTTGAAATATAGTTTTCGACTATTTTGTGTGTGTGTGTGTTTGGTGTAGGGAGTGCCGGAGCCTTACAAGAAGAGTGTGTGTTCGCGATTGGCAGGGGTGGGAGAGGCGGAATGGGAAATAAGGACATAACAAAAGAGTTCCATCACGGAATCAACGAAGACCTGATGTATTTAAAAAAAATGTCTTTCAGCGATGATGATCTATTAGCCATAATTACTGGGGCTACTGGAGTAATAAAAACAAAATATCAGAGATAGTTCTCGCGAGAATATGATATTATAATTGCTTTTTTTAGAACACGAATTATAAGATGACATATCAGTGAAAATTGTTTTGAGGTGTGTGTTTTGTTTGTTACCGACGAGTCTCACATTGTGGCTGCAAACCCAATGCTGTTGTCTACATCGACACGTTGAGCATACATAGGTCACAAGCAAATATCTAGCAGGATATCATTCGTAGAGAAATATGCTACAGAAATATCAGCCACAATACAAGACCAAATCACTAAAGGTGATTCTTAAAGAGGTCATAAAACAAATACACTTTAAATTGTTATACACATTTATTTTTGAAAGTTACATTTTCTGTATGTCACCGCGTCAAGGGACATAGAGCTGTGTTCTTTTAACCAAGAGACCTAGATCCATTATTTTTTTGACAAAAGAACTAGATCTATGTTATTTTCACCAACGGATATAGTTTTGTTTATTTTATCTCAGGCTGACTGAGTAGAAGTAAAGGGGGGGGGGTTGTAAAGATCTCTTATGCCCTGTTTCCCCCCCCATCTTGGCCACATAGAAGAATTTTCTGATGTCGTAAACCAAACCATACAAGAGACCCTAGAAAGGGGGGGGGGGCAAGGCAGTTTGCTAAAGTTTATACATTATTTTTTGCTTATTATACTTTGATTCCTTTCCTGACGCCAAAGAAATCATGTCTCTTCTTAGCGGCCCCCAAAAGGAGAAAAGAAGCTATTAGTATTGTGTTATCTTTCTGTCCGTTCGTCGATACGTTTAGATAACTAGAAAAGATATTGAAAATCCGATTTCATGATATTTTAGATATCTCAAAGTTCTGATACAGTGGCCACCTTTATCCTTTATGACAGGAAAAAGTTTTTTTTTAAAGCAGTTTTTTTTTTTTCATTAAAATACACCATTTTTACAACTATTCACTAATAATAGTAAAAAACACGG
The DNA here is from genome assembly GCA_036873155.1 of Biomphalaria sudanica. Taxonomy (NCBI): domain Eukaryota; kingdom Metazoa; phylum Mollusca; class Gastropoda; family Planorbidae; genus Biomphalaria; species Biomphalaria sudanica. The sequence continues at coordinate 2,602,294 of JAZGLO010000086.1, read as the reverse complement.
GAGATTATTTAGTAAGGGAGGTGATCTTTTAGCAAATTTTATCATATTTATGCAAACGTTTTGGATTTTTGTCACAAAATGTTTTTAAAAAAGTGTATTACTAAATGAAGTACTTTCTGTGACAACAATTACTTACATTTTAATCCAAATATATACTTTTTTTTTAAAAGAGAATTAATCTATTTAGTATGCATATTAGTAAAACCTAACTTAATACAACATTTAAAAAGGCATTTTGTTGTATACAATTTAAGTGCAGCTTCCCACGTGCATCAAAAAGCAAAAATCATAACGGAAACGGGATCTTTGTTGATGCTTTCATGAGAGATTGGCACCTTACAAAATAATTAAATCAATTAGATAATCATATCAGTTAGTCCTGATTTACATTGAACAATATGTTCACAGGTCTCGCCAGCCACACGAGGTGGCACAAAACCCCAGTGCAAAGCCCTCAGCCCCCTGGATTTCTTTTTCTGGAAATATTGAACCCTGCCTTTTTACCTGGCTGAGCGGACCACTTTGGAGGCCGATTTTGAGTTTCCATGAAAACTATTTTTATAATTATGTCTTCCCCTCTATTGCGTTTGATGCACATGTGATACCAACACGTTAAGCTGTGTAACAAGCTTGTGGTGTGTTTCAGCCTTTACCACAACAACAAAAGTATTATAGGAGATTAAAAACAATGTTCACTCTTTTTGTTTTAGTTTCTCAAAGGGAAGTCTAAATGTATCTTTCTTTTTCATATACCAAATCCGAGAAAATTGAGATGAATCTACTCCAATATCTTCTTGTTTCTCTTTCCTTAGAAGATTGAGTACAGTGCCCCTGATCAAAACAAAATCATCAATAACAAAGAAGGACAACTCTACGTATTAATTTTTTTTAAAGAAAAGAAAAGACAACTTGCAAAACAAAAGCCTCCTCCACATTAGTCATTGAAGCTACAGCGCCACCTAGACCACCTATTCTCACATGTTTGGATGTAGCGATGTTTAAGGAAGTCCAATTTCTTCTCTGCAATGAGGCTTTTTTTTATTTATTTGTTTTTAACTTCGCCAAAAAGTCCTAGAGCTAGGCCATAAATCTGACTAAAACAATGTGGACATTCTCGTTCATTACATCTATGTTTGTCTTCATACTCTCGATAATTCATTCATATCTTCAAAAGAAACAATTATATGTTTTGAAAGTTGAGCTATAATAGGTTTACTACCACAAGGTTTAGGTTTGAATACATATAGCACTTTATATTGAATAAGTATATTGTTCTCTGTCGGCTATGTCTCTCTTCTATAATGTGTTTCAACAGAGATTCTAATAAGTCTGAGAACTGATGTATCTGTCATTCATCGTGTGTTTCAACAGAAGTCTATCTAGCATCTATTTTGTTTGAGGACTGCTGTATCTAACCCACTAGCTGGGGACCTCATCGCGAGTGGATTGGGAAAACCCGTTAATCTGGTGACCTCACGATACTGGGGACAGGGGATTTTTCTTCTTTGTCCTCACCTGGGGGCCACGCTGATGGCCTTCTTCGATCTACCTCTCCCCTTCTCTCTTAAATCCAAAGCGATTCCCCCTCCCCTTTTTTATTCTCTTCCCTCCTCCTGCTGCCCCTTTCTCTTTCTCTTCCCGAGCCTCCACCTGTAACGTGATATCATAATCACGGTCCCCGTTAGGGACGAAGGAGTAGAGGAGAAGTCTACGATAATAACACTTATTAGAGTCTGCTGGTAACCTCACCACTAGACCTTCTGTTCGATCCACTGGCTCCTACGACCCATTTTTTTTTTTATGATCTGAACTATGAAATCTGAGAAGTTCTTTACTTAACCTCATTGTTGCTTGGCCCTATCCATCTACAGTAATTATGTCTCAACTCGCGTTATCCCCCCTTGTCCAAAATAACACGAAAGTTTCGTGACTGACAAATTACCTCCCCTGCCCGTCTAAGTTTTATATTAAGTTTTAATTACTTCCTTACAACTAACCAAACGTTTCATGTTGTTGTTTTTTTTAAATAAAAGACAAGAGCGATGAACAATTTTCACCATAGCCACCCTTACTTGTGTGCCCTTAGAGAACATTTCGTTGTCTCCCCTTGTCTGGATAGTGGTGGGCGTTAGTTTCTAAACTGAGAAATTTGGACTCGTTTCCTACTTGGTTTTAAAAAGAATATAATAACATTGAGATAATTGATGAAGATTATCTTGACATAAAATAATAGTTATTTGTAGCAGGGTCATGTTCTTATGTTGTCATTTATGTCAACGACAACAGAAATGACACGATGTCAAACGACAAATTACCACTGTTAAAGTTTGATGTTTTATCACCAAGAGTTGATTGTAATATATGCTGATGATGTTATCCATCGAAGACTTGCGGCTTATATGGTAGCTGTCCTCATCTGACATTTATTGTGGTAGGAACTGTGCCAAAGAACAACCAGGCAGCGCTTAAAGTAGATATCCTTCAGAGACGATGGAGATGGATAGGCCACACCTTTCGTAAGCCTGCATCTAACATTACTCATTGCTCACCTGGAGCATGTAGGAAGAGGGGCCTGCAAGGAAGACATGGTGTCGCGATTTAGAAGCAGATTCCAAGCAGATGCGCAAGACGTGGGGACAGTTGTAAAGACCAGCCCAGAACCGAGACGCCTAGTGGAAGCTGGTCGATGACCTATGCCCCCGGGACCACAGGCAGACATGAGATTATCTTCTTATCTTATCTTATATAATACAGACGTTACTTCAAAAAAGAAGATGATTACGTCCTACGCGTCATGCATTTAGTCATGCATATTAACCAATGACTTAAATTCTGCCAAGTCACTGGTTTTTCTGGCTAGCTCAGGCAACCCATTCCATGCTCTAATAGCACTAGGGAAGAAGGAGTATTTGTACAAATTTGTCCTAGCATATGGGACGAGGAATGTGCCTTTATTTTTGTGTCTTTCAGAGTATTTTATTAAATTTTGTTTTTGTATTTGAAGATTATGGTTCAGTGTTTTATGTATAATTGCTACTTTACTTTTGAGTCTTCTGTCCTGAAGGCTTTCTAAATTTAGTGATTTTACTAATGGTGTTACCCTAGTCAAATGTGAATATTCGTTTGTTATGAATCTCACTGCTCTATTTTGTGTTTGTTCCAGTTTCTTAATGTTTTCTTGAGTTGAGGGGTCCCACACGGTGGATGCATATTCTATTATTGGCCTAACCAAGGTTAAATAACATTTTAGTTTTATGTTCTTATTTGATTTATAGAAATTTCTTTTAATAAACCCTAATGCTTTGTTGGATTTTTTTATAGTTTCATCAATATGTGGATTCCATGACAGTTTTTCATTTATTATAACACCTAGGTATTTTGAGTTTTTAGTCTGTGTTACTGGTTTGCCATGAATAAGATAAGTGGAATTAATTTGTTTTAGTTTTTTTGTTACTCTTAACAACTGACATTTTTCTGGGTGGAAAGACATGCTCCAATTTGATTCCCATTTCTGTAATTCATCTAATTCTCTTTGTAAAATATCTGTGTCTTGTTTTGTTTTTATTGTTCTATATATTATGCAATCGTCTGCAAATAATCTGACTTTTGTTCCTGAACTAATGCAATTTGGTAAATCATTTATGTAAATTAAAAATAGTAGTGGACCCAAGACTGTTCCTTGAGGTACACCTGAGTTTACTGTTATTGGTGTTGATTTAGAGCCATTTATTATTACAGTTTGTTCTCTCCCTATCAGAAAATCTTTAATCCACTGATGCAGTGGACCGTTAATGCCGAAATATTTTAATTTTTTAAGCAAACTATGGTGGTGAACTTTGTCAAAAGCCTTGGAAAAATCTAGTAAGATAGCATCTATTTGTTCACTATTATCTAAACCTTTTGAGAAATCATCAATTAGTCCTATTAGTTGTGTTTCACATGATCTATATTTCCTAAAGCCATGTTGGTATGGGGTGAGGACATTATGTTTGTCTAAGTGGTTTATGATGTTGCTACATATTATGTGTTCTAGTATTTTACATGTGATGCTGGTAAGTGATACTGGTCTGTAGTTTCCTGGATCAGATTTTTCTCCTTTTTTAAATAGGGGGGTGACATTAGCTTCTTTCCAGTCCTTTGGTACTCTGCCCTGGTTAAGCGATGCCTGAAAGAGTATTTTGAACACTGGGGCTAGCTCATTGCTTAGTTCTTTGAGTAATCTAGCTGGAATACCATCAGGTCCAGACGCTTTATTTGGTTTGGTGTTGGCTAATAGTTTTTTAATTCCATTTTCTTGTACTACTAAATCTTCTATGTTGTCTACTTGGTTCAAATTAAGAAATATGTCTTTGTCTCCTGGGGCTGAGAATGCTGATGCAAAGTATTTGTTTAGGATGTTTGCTTTAGTTTCATTATCATTATGTATTATGTTATGTTCATCTTTTAATGGCGCTATGCCTGTTGTTTCCATTTTCTTAGACTTAATGTATGACCATAGGTTTTTGTTGTTATCTTTAGATATTACATTGTTTATGTATTCACTCTGCAGCTGTCTGCTTACTTTTTGGGTTAGGTGTTTAATTTTTATATACTTTTTGTAAACTCTTTCTGCCTTGGTTTCTTTAAATTTTCTATATAGGTTTTCCTTCTGTTTACAAAGCTTCTTTAGTCTATTATTAAACCAGCATTTATTTATTTTGTTTGATGTGTATTTAGTTGGTATATGATTTTCTATAATGCTTTTAAGATGGTTTTTAATGAAATTCCAGAGGTCATCGACTGGTTGGTTAATGTCTTTTTCTAATAAGAATGTTTGTTGAAAGTTTAATGCAGCTTGGTGTAGTTGTGTTAGGTTACATTTATTCCAGAGTAAGATTTTTCTTTTGGTTTTTGTATTGGCTACTGCTTTTATCTGACTGTGTATTTTTATGATCTCATGGTCTGATAGACCAGGGATAATATCATAATCAACTACTAATCCAGGTCTGTTGGTTAAGAAGAGATCTAATGTGTTGTTTAATCTAGTTGGCTTTTTAATGATTTGATCTAAACTTAGGTTGTGTAAAGTTTCTATGAAAAGCTCATTTATGTCCTTAAGGTTTTGGTGTTTATCTATGGTTAGTGTTTTCCAATTTATATCAGGTAGGTTGAAGTCACCCATAATCCAAAAAACTGCATTTTTATTTGTCTCTTTAAGTGTAGTAATCTGATTACATAGTTCCTGCATGTATTCTAAACTAGAATTTGGTGGTCTGTAAATGCTGCCTATTATAAGGGATGTTGAGGTGGTATTAATTTTACAAAATGTAGATTCTATGTTTTTTGAGTTAGGTAAGGTAATTTCTTCAGCTATAAGAGTGTTTTTTATTGCTAAAAGAACTCCTCCATGATTATCAGCCCTATCTTTTCTAAAAATTTCATAATTACTATTGAAAATTTCTGCATTATAAATTTCAGGATGTAGCCAAGTTTCTGTTCCTGCAATTATGTCTGGTTTCTCACATTCTAATAAAATTTCTAAGTCTGCTGTTTTGTTCCTAATACTTTGAAAATTTATTACTAAGGTTTTAAGGTATTTTGGTATTACTTCTTTAGGAGGTTTGTTTAGTGAGGCTGTTGTATTAATTTTAGTAGATTTAGGTTTAACAGGAGTGGATCTGGCTAGTGGTTGGTGAGTTGGTTTTGGGATGGTGTTTAAGATGTTGTATGGGTTAGAAGTGTCCGCATCAAAGGAATCAAACAGTCCTGATGTAAACTGAGGTAACCCACACGGTACACAGTGCCATGATGCATCTTTGTTGCCTAAGGCATAATACACAGGTGTATTCATATGGAGACATGATGCATGGTACCATTCATCGCAGGTGTCACATTGAATGGCTTTCTGTTTCATGGTGCATACTTTTTTGCAGATGTTGCATCTATCTTTAGATCTAGGCCCTGGATTTGACTCTACATCTCCTGCTATTAATATTAACAGTGAAAGGTATTTATTTCTACTGTGTCTGATTGAGAACTTCCATTTGTGATGGGTAATCTTCTTTAATGTTATTGATGTGTATGTTAGGTTATTTTTGAAGTTGCATTGATCTAAAGTGTGATGATTGATTATGACTGTTGTTTCATTTTTAAGTTTAGTGTTGACTGAGGTAGATCTAGTTCTGTGTTCAGCTAGTGTGTATTTAGTAATTATTAGGATAAATAGCCAGAGCAATTTCATGATGACTGTTGTTGATTTTAGTTTTAAAAGGTCTAGTCTAAAATAGTTTAAGGTTAAAAATGCCTAAGATGGCCTAAGCTATTAGAAGACATTTAGCGTGATATGTGAATAGCACAAAGGCTTGATTTTTTTTTCTATATTGGTGCTGGGTGGATAACTGACTGCATTTGAGGTGCTGGGTGGATAGCTGACTGCATCTGAGGTACTGGGTGGATAACTGACTGCATCTGAGGTGCTGGGTGGATAGCTGACTGCATTTGAGGTGCTGGGTGGATAACTGACTGCATCTGAGGTGCTGGGTGGATAACTGACTGCATCTGAGGTGCTGGGTGGATAGCTGACTGCATCTGAGGTGCTGGGTGGATAAATGACTGCATCTAAGGCACTGGGTAAATAACTGACTGCATCTGGGTGCTTGGTGGAGCCCAAAGAATAAATATAGAAAAAAAAATCTTCTCCTGTCCTAGGCAAGGGCTTTACCTGGCCTTTACGTCCAAATGAAGGATTAAGGGTTAGAGTCAGTGTTCATGTATTAACGAGTAGATGGTGGATATTAACATCTGAATGATTATTTTAATTCACTAGTTCTTTTAATACATTGGTCATAATGTCTTGTCTCAATCTATGACAGTTTTAAATAATGAATGTATTAATTTGGTTGTCTAGAAGTAGAACAGATTGTATTATGTAATATTAATGTCATAGGATTTGTGAGCTATGAAGAGGGGATCAAATGATTGGGTCAAGTAAAAGAATAAAACCTCACCAACTAGAAAAGAGAAACTACAATTATAATAGTACAACAACAAAAAAAGCTACAAAACAACAACATTTAAAAAAAACAATAACAACAACATCAGCATTATCAAAAACAACAGCCACCACAAAATTAGCAGCAACAACAGCCTGAACAGAAGCACAAAAACACACTAACAGCAACAGCAATAACATCAACATAAGCATCGGAAGAAGCAGCGACAGCATCAACAAGATCAACAACAACAACAACAAAAAAACCCAGCAAAAAACAGCAGAATCAAAAGCAACAGCAACATAAAAAAGAAGCAAAAATAACAACAACTCAGTTCCTTTCCTCATTGCCTTGCATACGTTTTAAAATGTCAGATCGAAATCTGTGACTGGACCGAGCTATACATAAATCAATCAATAAATCCATAATCTAAAATCATTATAAATCAATATTTATGATATGATTGGAATTACTCAAGACATATACTTTTCTGTCACAGTCTGACTGCCTATTACATTTAAGTGTTATGTATTTTGTTAATTCTAGATAAATGATTAAGAACAACACTTTTTCAGGGATGACTTATCATTTATGTACAAACTTATCTTGACCTGGTCGAAGCTGTTAGGAGAAGAAACCCTAAGCCTTGCATGTGTCAGTCTCAAAGCGATCTCACATCCGATGAATCACAAGTAGGAGTAAGTCACGTTGAACCCAAAACCACGCCAATAAAGGAGATACGCCTTTGTTTCCATCAATGGTGATGTCTCCCGGGCAGGGGAGGATAACTAGGTATTTCAAAAGATTTGTTGAGATTGTAGATTTGAAAAGTTAAGGGTTGTTTAAGGAAACACATTTATTTGCAGTGCCCGCTCACATTTTTAGATGTATTCTAAACACTGCTTTATATAAGCACACTCCCAACCAATTTCTCTTCTCTAAAGTTTTACTTTGACTACAGGAACTCTGAATTTTCGACTCAGCCAAATCCATTCTCCAGTTTTACACTTTTCTTCTGTTCTCAAAAGGTAAGAACGTTGAGACGAGACTACTCTAACAAAGCCAATAAATAGAATAAAGTAAGATTTACGACGCCTATGTCAATAGCTCTGCTATTTTTCTTCATTAATCCAACATTGGAAGAAAGGATCCACCCCCCCCCTCTCCCGTTCTTCCTAGCCTACTTCCTTAATAAAAAGAAGACAAAACGATCTCCAGTGGGTCTTTTGTACCTGAGAATTAGACACGAAGATCCGCCGCTGACAAAGGACAAGAGGACACCTGAGGACGAGGTTGTTTCAGGTGATCTCAAAATGTCTCCAGGGGGCAACCGTCGCCGGGCTGATTGATAACTGGCTCCTGCCAGCGAGAGTGAAGTACAGAACAGGTTCTTGGAACTCGGGTTACACAAGAAGTGACTTAATTCAGACCAACGCACCAACAGACACACGCTGACACAGACACTGGTACACAGACACGCCAAAAGAAGGTAATGAGGATCGATCAGTATTGTGGATAAGGAAAGAGAAGGGAGAGAGAGTAAATAGGAGGATGACATTCTGAACTCAAAACGAGTTAAACCTTAGCAAAACAAATAATGCATATTCATCTTAAAAAGTGAGATGTGCTCTTTCAAATTAATGGCAGACTTTAAACAGAGTTTACAGAATTAAAAAAAAAAGTATTTTTTTAAAGTGCAATGAACATTATACTGCATAATTGCTGAGTTGTTGTTTTTTTAAACCTTATATTACATTCATTCCGCCTGTCTATTTGGTTCACATTTGAACACTTTTTTTCCATAGACTATATAGGTCTGTAGTCTGTGCTTTTGTCCCACTTCCCATTCTCGGATGAATAAAAAAATGTGCACAATTATTCATAGTCCACGGCTATACATGATTCAATACAATAATTTAACAATTTGTTAATCAATTACTGGAAATTAATTAAAAATTTAAAAAAAAATAGAGTTAAACTTTGCAATATCTAGAGACATGGCAGTAATTTTGTGGTTCTTCTCTTTATATAAGCTTTTTAAAAAAATATTTGCTAGTCTTAAATTTGTTGTTTTTTTTTTCCTGCGCAGTTATTGTTGAGTGCTTGTTTTTCAGAGCAAAAGTTCTTAATAGAGTCAACACACTAGAAGTAAGCCAGTTTGTCAGTTTCTAATTATCTTTCCTATGCAGTATTAATAAACTTCTCTTAAATAATATAATCAGCATATGGGTATAGATCAAGTCCTGTACTCAGAAGACTTGATATTAAGTCTTGAAATGTTACTTCTTTTCATTGTCCGACGTGAGACCTTGACATTATCTAAAACTTTCTTAGTTCCAAACAAGTCCATGCAACTGTAAAATGTCTATAAAGTCTAATTTGTATATATATATATATATATATATATATATATATATATATATATATATATATATATATATATATATATATAATTATATATATAAAACTATATATATATATATATATAACAATTTGTTTAAAGTTCTCCCCAACTTTACAGACGATGCCAAAATCCCTTTCTGAGATCCCCTGGTTTATTGTCCATGTCCAATGCTGACACGCCATAATTCGTATGCACTTCTAACCAGTGGAACGTAGACCTCTAGACATGTTTAACAAGCTCATCTTGTGTATCTTAAGTAAAATCTTTTCGGAACATTTGGATCCAAGGGTTTTCCAAAGACTGCCTTCAAGGAATGGTTTCAGTTTTCAGCCTAACCTTTTATGGCCAGCTAATAGTCTTGTAATATATGGCAAATAACGCCCCCAATTAGAGCAGCTGTAAGTAACATAGCACGTTGAGCTGTGTCACATTTCTGATACTGTGGTTTGTTTTTAATGGTTTAAACCAATTTATGACTAATTACTGATAGCATAAATTTAAAAACTAAAGTTGTAACATTTTTGGCAACATAATAGACCTACTATTTAGTTTATGACACCATGCTAGTGAAAAGGATGGGGTGGGGGAGGCAACTAAACAATGAGAACATACCTCCTCCAACAGTGGCACCTAGACCATGGTTCATTGCGCCCTAGACCATTACTAATAGGGGCCGACAGAGGCCATTAAAATTTGGTCGGTTTTTACTTATATGTAAGTTGACAAGCATTGACTGTCGTAACACTATTACTAGTGAGATTCCGTTACCGAATCAAATGACAATAATAATAGTAGAAGCTGGTGGTGTGGGGCATCATAATATTCTTGTACCCCAGAACCACAGGTACCCTGGCTATTTGGATCAAATTAGATGATCTTCAGAAGATCTATTGAAATTTGCCTTAACAGGAAGTATGCGCACAATAGATTTATGTTGTCAATGTCGTAAATAGTAGGAGCGCATCATTTAAAATGCCGCTAAGTTATTCCTTCCGTCTCCAATAAAGAATTTTTTAAAATTTTGGACTTAGTTAATTTTGAATTAGAGATGCAGATTTCAAGAAAACAATGAGGAATCCGTATAGTTAGGTCAAGTAACTTCTCTCCCCTATGTAGACAATAAAGTTGCAGTTTATTTGATGCTGTACTGTTATAGCCCGGGATAAGGATCCAATAAGACGTGACTAACAACTTGGTTAGAAGTCGTAAACTCTGACAGCCGAGTCTCTCAGCTACGACCAAAGAACTGAAACAGTCACTGGAACTTCTAATTACTCTTCATGACAACGTGGAGTGGGGGAATGGAGGGGTTCTCACACTCTGGAATTTTTCTCCGCAAATAAAGCGAATGATAAGCGATAGTATTTTGTCAACTGTGTAACGGCTAAGGTAACTAATTGCAACGCTTGCTTTGAAAGATCTCTATGAAAGTCTGTGAAAGATCTCTGTGAAAGTCTGTGAAAGATCTCTATGAAAGTCTGTGAAAGATCTCAGTAAAAGTCTGTGAAAGATCTCTGTGAAAGTCTGTGAAAGATCTCAGTAAAAGTCTGTGAAAGATCTCTATGAAAGTCTGTGAAAGATCTCAGTAAAAGTCTGTGAAAGATCTCTGTGAAAGTCTGTGAAAGATCTCAGTAAAAGTCTGTGAAAGATCTCTATGAAAGTCTGTGAAAGATCTCAGTAAAAGTCTGTGAAAGATCTCTGTGAAAGTCTGTGAAAGATCTTTGTGAAAGTCTGTGAAAGATCTCTGTGAAAGATCTCTGTGAAAGTCTGTGAAAGATCTCTGTGAAAGTCTGTGAAAGATGTCTGTGAAAGATCTATGTGAAAGTCTGTGAAAGATCTCTGTGAAAGATCTCTGTGAAAGTCTGTGAGAGATCTCTGTGAAAGTCTGTGAAAAATATCTGTGAAAGATCTATGTGAAAGTCTGTGAAAGATCTCTGTGAAAGATCTCTGTGAAAGTCTGTGAAAGATCTCTGTGAAAGATCTCTGTGAAAGATCTCTGTGAAAGATCTCTGTGAAAGTATGTGAAAGATCTATGTGAAAGTCTGTGAAAGATCTATGTGAAAGATCTATGTGAAAGTCTGTGAAATATCTCTGTTATAGTCTGTGAAAGATCTGTGTGAAAAGTCTGTGAAAGATATATGTGAAAGATCTCTGTGAAAGTCTGAAGGATCTCTGGAAAAGGTATCTGTGCTATATTGATCTATTTGTAAAGCGCTTGTGTAAAAAGTATATGTATAAGAATTATGTATGAGCTATCTGTGATAGATGCCTCAACCCCCACACCATTAAAGTTAATCCTTTACGAAGATTTCAAGTCGGTCGGATCACCAGATAAGTATTATTTTATTTCACTGCTGGGCCATCCAAAACTAATGACAACCAATTGCTATCCATACCTTACTGAGATTATCTTTGCTCTTCCGACGACCTGACCCCTCTGATAGTTTAATGTCTAATTGCATGCCAGCCTATTTGTTAAGCCAATCTAATATCGCTTTTATTAGGCAACCTTTGTGAATGTCAAATCTCTATCAAGCCATTTGGAGGTAATGTACAGATTTACTAGAGAACTACTAAGCTACTCACTGACATTTGGCATCTTCCTAATGACTAATTTTTGACTAGAGTAAATAATGTTGGACCCCCCACGGTGACCCCTACCTCAGCGTTCACTTGGTTACAATGTCTTAACTCTCTCACTCTCTTATGTCTAACTTCGCATCCAGTTTTTTTTGTAAACAGTAGCGTGAAGCTGAAAGCTTATACACCAGGTCATCGAGGCCGCTTCTAGAGTTGCGCGGAGACCATTCAAAGTTGCGATAGGACACAGAGAGAGGATTCCAAGCCCCCCCCCCCCTTTCTCTTTTTTTCTCATCTCTAGAAAATTAGCATCGCGCCCTGGCGAAATGTTTCATTGTGTTAGACTGAGCGGCTTCCGGTTGAAAGGAATTCCTTGTCTGTCTCCGAACTACACGGACCGGGACTAGGGGAGAGCCAAGAAGAATAACTCTAATCTAGGTAGAATGAATTGTACCTCTTTCCTCCTTGTCCTAACACTAATGGTAGTCATTGGAGTGGTAGGAGATAGACACACTGGCACTTTTTTTTACTCTCTATTTGACTGCACATAGCCTTTCGCTCATCGCTTTTCAAGATATTATAAAATTATCAAAAAATTTAAAATAGGTCAACATATGTTTGCATTGATTTATTCCTTGTAAAGAAACTGAAAGCTCCACTCTAGTGCTAATAAAGTCTTTTATTTTTGTTTTGAAAAATACTTTAAAAACCTTTACAGATAATCGAAAAGATAAGTGGATAATTTAGTTCAGTGATTACTTCATGTGTGGTAAATATTGAAATTCCTGAGGTGATGTTGGCTATATTTGGTTCAATTACATTATCTATCTATCTATCTATCTATCTATCTATCTATCTATCTATCTATCTATCTATCTATCACAATCATCAATTAATGTGGATGTCAGATGTCAAGATCTATGAAGATGCAATGATAGATGTCACGTTGAAGATTATCTTGATCTATATCACACTAACGATGATCGTGATTGCCGAGGATCTTGAAATCTTCTTTTAATAAGATGATCGTATAGAAGCAGCTAGATCTAGTTGATAATACGATCATTCAAAATGTTGCCAGTTGATCATCTAGAAGTTGTCGATCACTAAGTCGATCTAAGTATGTTACTATATTCAATAAAGAAACTTCTCTTCGTCTAAAACAATTACTTTAATTCAGAACTTGAAAAAGCTATTCACAAATAATTACAATGGTTAAACGTACTTGAATAAAATGATAGATCTACACAAAAATATAATTGAGTTCTAATACAAAGCTTTAGTAGATGTTTCACTTCCAAGTTTCATACAATGACTGACTAAAAAACACAGAACTTTTCCCGGGTCCAGCACTGTCACGTGTCCCAGGCAGCTCATTGCAGTGCCAACCAATAAATGCAGCCCAAGTTACACTTATTAACATATCTCCACGTGAGAAAAAACCCGAGGTAATTGACGAGCTAAAAATAGATACTGTGTACGTGACACTATCTATCTATCTATCTATCTGTCTGTCTGTCTGTCTGTCTGTCTGTCAATATGTGTGTGTGTGTCTTCAACAGTTAAAGAAAAAGAATATTAACTAAGAATATTGTCATAATTGTAAATCCGAGCTGATCTCTGAAAGTAAACACCAAAATATACAAGAGCAAAACAAAGATTGAACAGACATGATCAGAAACGATACATCACGATGACTCCATGTTCTTGATGTCGCTAGTACGTCATCACGTGGATGTTAATAAAGGTGCACTGTGTGCCACTCAGTGGAGACTATCAGTCCCCAGCTGAAGTCGACAAAGCTTGTTCTGGACGTCCTGGCTGCGAGTCTCAGCGGGATCTCTTATTGGATGTCGTCCAGTCGTGGTGGTTGGATTTGGCGGTTCTAGGTGCAAGTACATAGTGATCAATGACAGGAACACGATATTCTCATTTTCAATAAAATTTTCACATAATTCCACTGCACCTGTTCACTGCCAAGTGATTTCAGACTCCCCCCCCCCTTCCTGCATCCCCCTAAAAAATAACATGAAGATGAGAAATATTCAATTACCCGAGTTCTTGTAGAGCCCAAAACACATTCACTGCGCATGTCCTTAGAGGCATTGACGTTTCGGATCAAGCTGACTTTTTGCAAACTTATTTCTTTTACCTGAAAAAACAAAAATAATTAACCAATTAGTTTATTAACTATCGGTAAATAATTATTTTTTGTTGGTAATGAAAAAGAAAGAAATTGTACTTGACTAATGTGGTGGTGTAAGTTGATTAGTCCCCTGTATAATTTGCTTTGAAGTTTAAAACTAACAATAGATAACTATAAAACCTTCTGTTTTCATAAGCACTTCTCTGGTAAAGTGATTAGTGTGTTGGACTGAGGAGGCCTGAGGAGGCTAGAGACCTTGAATCCAGGTCGTTCAACGTTTTAATTGTCTTTTGTAAATGCATTCAAAAAAGCGATCACTGTAATATTCACCCAGATATCACCTTCTTTCTCCCCCTCCCACCTTTCTCAACTGAATCATAGCGTTTTGAAAAAGCTGAAAGAATGAAATTGCGCTAAACAAAAAATAATTTCTAAAAATATTTCTAATCGCACAGATTTATTGTTGTTACAAATTTAATTAAATGCCTCACCCAAACTAATTGAAATAAATATGCTCAATATAAGCCTTTTTAATTTAATTTTTTAAAAATTTTCTTGTTGTTTTTTTTTTTTTTGCTTTTTGACCCGAAGAAGAATTTGCAAGTTGAGAAGAGGAATTATAAATAGAAGCATTTGAGTTAAGTTCGGGAATTCCCGCTGAAAGCGTTTTCAAAATTTTAAGATTATTAAAGAAACAGATGACCTTAATTGGCCTTAACATCATCTGCCCTATAGATCGCAAGATCGAAAAGGGGAGTTTTAAAGTTAGAAAAGAAAAAAAAAAAGAAATATAAAGGCCAAACATCGTCAAACCAGATTTTTACTGCGTAATTAATTAGTTAATAATTTTCCTCCCTTCACCAGCAAAAAATAAATATACATAATCTGTAAAGTTTCTATGAAAATCGTTAGAGCAGTTTTCAAAATATCGTTCTGTTGTTCGGGCTCTCCTGTTTCCACCCTTGAAGAGTAGGCAACTATCTGTAAGCTTATAAGAGGAGTTGTAAAAACGTGTATGTATTTGTCTCGAGTATCCAATCACTTTGTACACTGAATGCATATTAGAATCTAAAATTTGTTGCCATCAATGAGTATCATTGACCCAGATCCATTGGATGTCATTCTCCAAACGACGGACATATTTGGAGCATCTGCTGGGGACGGACTCATTAAATTAACAAGTACAATGCACAACGAAAGAACGAAACAAGAATAAAAGAGACTAAACCGCAGCAGTAACAACCAAAAGCACAACGACAACAAAGAGATAAAAAGTACAATAAATTCATTTATCTTGTGTGGCCACAAATATGTGTTTAAGAAAAAAAGAAAAAAAGAAAAAAAAGAAAGATAACTCTGTGTACCTGAATGGCAGACGTGTATCAAGGGGAGAGAATTTGCCAAATACAATTTTCCTTGGATATACGTAGCAAAGAATCTTGATTTTTGTGTGTGTTTTCTTTTAGTGGTGAATGATATAGGAAGAAGTGAAGCTGGTTCAGAGAAGGGCGTACATCGTGTGTATTCACTGCTCTTTAAATACTTTGCGCCCATCCTGTCCCTTCTTCACTTTTTTTTTTCCTTTTTTTTTTTTGTGTCTACAATATTTTTTTTAAAGAGTCTGTTCCACCTTTTCTCAGACGAGACTCTGATTGTGAATTATTATTGGCTGAGATAACCGAAGAAGTATTGGCGGGTAATTACGGGGAGGGAGAGGTAGGTGCAGGTAATTCTGGAACATTACCTTCCCTATTCCAGAGATTTATTTTGGCAAAGTTCACATCGTCTGCTTGTCTCAACCATACTCAGGATAGACAGAAAAACAAAGAAGAACAAGAGAGTATGAAAACATACACAACTTGAAAACAACTTTCTTTTTCTTTCTTTCCTTTCAATTCTCATTCTTTCTTTCTTCCTTCTTTCTCTCACTCTCTTTTTCTTTGTTATTTGTTTCGTGTGTATATTCGCGCCGAGAGAAATGTTGGCTTTGTAAATTTTTGTTTGTGTCCCGTAGAAATGGCGCGAAACAAGAGAGCAATAATTATTTATTCTGGCCCTTGATTATTTGAGCAGGTTGTACTCCTGGGGGCAGAAGTTTGTTGTTTGCTCTGGACGTCTTGTTCCCGGGAAATGATGGTAGGGATGATTCACGCTCAAATTCCCGCCATTTAAACCTTCATAAATCTCTGGTTTCCACCTGGCAAAATACAAACTTATGAAATAAAACAAATTATTTACATGGCAAGGCTGTGATTGGTATTTGAAAATTCTGAGACGCTGATGGAAGGAAATAACTTAAATATTTCGATTCTAACTCTCCAAATTTTTTTTTTTCAGATCCGGTGAAGCTTTTTAATCACAGACATAATTTCATATGAACCGTAACTCTTCTGGTGTGTTTCTTAACTACAAATATTTCAATTCTCGTGAAATCTTGTTCATCGGCTTATAAAATACTGGACCTGAAAAGATGACAATAAATATTGTTACAATTATTAATAATATTCGAACTGTAGAGCATATACTTTGGTACAGCATCAGGCGTACAAGGTGACATGCTTCTACAAAGAATCTGTATTGTTCGCTATTTGTAAATTATCACAATTTTCATTTATAAATTAATAATGTACATTTTATATTGAGTTTATTTCATTTAATTATGTGATTGTAAAATCTGAAACTTTAATTTGTAAAAAAAGCCCCCCCCCCCCCCAAAAAAAAAAAAAAAAAAAAGAGAAACCAATTATAGACAAAGAAACACAAGAAAAATAAGCCCGGCATTCCTGTGATGTAACTACCTAATGAAGCAAGCATTAATCTGAGGTATCCTTGT
This sequence comes from Biomphalaria sudanica, assembly GCA_036873155.1. Classification (NCBI taxonomy): domain Eukaryota; kingdom Metazoa; phylum Mollusca; class Gastropoda; family Planorbidae; genus Biomphalaria; species Biomphalaria sudanica. The sequence goes on along the minus strand of JAZGLO010000086.1, from coordinate 2,585,360 downwards.
TATGTTGTATGTGTTTGTGTGTGTGTGTTGCTATAGTGACGGTGGGAAGAGGTTAGCGATTGGTTGTTAATGATGCAAGATCTAAGCGGTCTTAGGTAGGGGAGACAGCTCCAAATTTAAAGACGTGTTTTTGTAGTGAGTTACTGTTTGTTCCTAATACCATTTGATAGTATTGTTATATATATTACTTAAAAATAAACTAGATCCTTTCGATCTTCTCTCGTGTAAACATGGCCTAGATACATGAAATTGTAATACTGCCATAGAGTTGGCAACTTTTTTTTTTGAGGGTCTTAAGCTTGTTTTAGGGTTACATTACATAAGGCACGGTTCCAGTTGGTACCCAAGGAACATTTGTGCTAGGTGTTATCAAGATTGGTCAATCGTTTTGTATTTCTATGCGGGACATACACCCATACATACACCCATACATACACCCATACATACGCCTTACTTTCTACTTTATAGTATAGATTATTATTTATTGCATTTCATCTCAATCTGAATTTCTTTATATTGTTATAAAAGTTATGTATTCTATTGTTCAAAAAGAAGTAATGAAAGCTCTTTCAAGTTGACACATTAGGATAGACTAAGTCTAGAATCGGTCTCTTTTATCGTCACACTACATCACCCGAACATCAACAAACGCCTACAACAATCCCCCTAAACCAAAAAAAACTAAGTGCAGCTTTACTTCCGGTCTACGTAAAACCCACAGCCAGAATATCAATTTCACTATATGATTTTATAATGATTTTAATCCTGGTCCGTTATTAGAGACGTTTTTTAATGGCGCTGAAGTGAACATTTGTGCAAAAGTTCATAGCAGTGATTACAAATACGAGAATCAAATGACCTGCCTCTGTAAAGTGTACAACCTTAGTATCTACTCTAGTAGTGTGTCACATTCACGAACAAAATCTTTCATTTATATTTGATAGATTCTTTCTTTTTTCTTTCTTTAATTTTTTTCTCAAATTTCCAGTTGAAATAGTTTGGAAATGACCTTCACATCTGCATTTTTTATGGAGGAAAAAAAAAAGATCAGGAGCAGAAATGTAGTGAATGTACAGGTGGCAGTGGCAATGAATCAGACGCATGCATTGGACATAAGATAACTCGTGGACAAGTTGTGATTCTTTCCCCTTGAACACTAGGAAACAGTTTTCTTGGAACTAGAAATCTAAACGTATAACAAAAGATATATTGATACTAATTAAGGGCAGTAACTACAACGTTGGAAAGAAAGAGAAAGACAAAGAGAGAGAACAAAATATCTCTTCATTTTGTTTTAATAAAATGACACAGCTGAATAAATAAATTATAAATTAAAAAATGTAGAAAACATTCAGCTTATTTCAGTTTATGAATCTACTATGATTTTTGCAAAGGTATTATGATAAGATATTATATATTTGTAAGTTAACACTCACTGATTGATTGGTCAAGAGCAATCAGCAACTGTCATACTGTAAAATAAAGTTCCCTTTTCAGACCTTGTGGTCTACAGGGCAGATGATGTAAAGGGCATCTGTTTTTGTGGCCTACGGTTAACGAGGGTGTCATGTGGCCAGCGCAACTACCAACCGCCTTTACTTTTCCCCAACCAATGTCAGGAACGCATTAGAGCTGGGTAAACTCAGAGGCGCCCAAAGATTTCGAAATTAAAAATCCCAGTCTTCACCTGAGATGAACTCCTATTGAAAAATCAGAGCAGGAAGGACTAATCCTCCCGTAGTGCTCTGGCAAGAAACTTAGCCGTCCGGCGTAGTGCCTCATAGCTACCATACAGTTCGAGTGACTGCACAGACAGGTCCCCCCTTAGCTCGCGGAGCTGGGGACACTCGTACAAGACATGTGCCACTGTTTCAGCGCACTCTCTACAGTGGCGGCATCGGGAGTCAAAGTTCGTGCGGAACCGGGCAAAGTATGCCCCAATAGGACAGTGTTCCGTTCTGCATTGTGCAATAATCGATTTCTCTGACCTCTTCAGTCGCCACCATGGATCGTCGCGATCTGGGTGACGCATGTGCTGCCAGACACCACGTGCTCTGTCGGATTCCTCCCAGGACTTTAACCACTTCTCATGAATGAGTGCTCGGATTTGTGCCGTTGCTTGTAAGTACGTGCTTGGTGCTTCGAGGTGTGTGGCTGCCATTGCACCCTCCCTTGCGAGGGCGTCTGCCGTTTCATTGCCCTTCACGCCGCAATGTGAAGGCGCCCACTGCATAAAAACGACAGCTCCAATAGCCCGGCGGATGTTATCTGCGGCGCCGACTGCCTCTTCTATTACGGGTGACCCTCCCATAACTAGGAGACTGGAGCGAGAGTCGGTGACCAGCACCTTTGTGGTGGCGCTAGTCTCTTTTTGGAGCATTCGGGCCCTAATGGCCTCGAACGCTCTAGTTGTGCCTGTCAATTCGGCGTCCATGGAGCATGCAGCGTAGCTGCATGGACCAGAGAGCCTGTCTTGTTCAGTCCGGTCGGGGTATACTATAAGGGCCCCATACCCCGATCTATCGGGGTCCCTCATTACCGACCCATCAGTGTAGCAGAAAATGGCATCCGATGGGTAGAACTTAATTGTTATAGATGCCAAATTTTTTAGTATGGCTGGTGTTAATCGCCAGTCTTCACTAGGATTCCCCCGGTTCAGAAGCCAAACGCCTTACCGCTCAGCCACCTCGCCACCAACTGTCACACTGATTCGCATGAAATTTCGTACACATGTTCTTTCGAAGGGCTTGCTAAGAACAGCCTTTGACAGATCCGCAATATTGTTTAAATTTAGCCCGCTTAGTGAAATTTCAATTACAGAAATGAAGGGATGCTTCGGCCCCAATCAACAACATAAAGCCGGAACAAATCAACGGGTGAAGCCGGCAGGGGTGGCCTGGGTATCAAAATCGGCCAGGGCATTACCATATAAACCGGCCCACAAACGGCATGTGATATCATGGCCGTAGCCAGGATTTTCTGTTAGTGTGTTTTTTTACCCCCCCCCCCTTTCCTCTGCAATTTTGGGCCAGTGTCTTGTACGACCTCATTGTAAAGAAAATAGTATTGAAGGACATGGTCAGCATTCTCTGGTGACACTCCACATGGGCAGATTTTACTGGTTCAAATTTTGAGCTTCCGGTACATATGTTGTCTCATTCTGTTGTGTCCGGTCTTCAGTCGAAAGATTAGACGTTGGTCTTGTCGGGATAGTTTATAATAGGCTTCATCTTTCTTATGATTTGGATGAGAGCTTGACCATTTCTCATTTATTTTATTTACTATTAGTTTCTTCATTTCTTCTGGATAGAGTGCAATGTTTAATTGTTTTTTCTCCCACTCTTGGTGAGTGTGTCAGCCTTCTCATTTCCTTCTAGTTCTTTATGTGCTGAATTCCATTGTATCCATTAAAGAGCTAATTGTCGCCCCTTTTTGTTTTTCTGCGTTATATCAATGTTTTCTAACTTAACCTCTCTCATCCCTTTTTATCGTTCACTGACAATGGAACCATCAAAACACGGGGGAGGGAAGGAGCAAAAACAAAATGGGAGTGAAATCAAACGTCCATGCCGACCAGCAAAATGATTAGGCCAAACACAACCTCGGAGACATCAAAGCAGTGTTGAAGTCGTTGCCGCCCGTGCATAGCAAAAAGTACGGTCTAACATTTTGCAAATGATATACGTAAAGTGTATAGTGTAAATTTTTTTATTTTCTTGTTGAATTTCAAACAAAATTAAGAGTAGTAAAACAAAAAAACGGGTTCGGGCATCTGTGTCTCGCTGCTGACACTTTTTTTTTAAGTTGTCTGCATTAAAAAAAAAATATTTTTCTTTGGTGCGACCAGACCGGACCACTTGGTACCGGCCCAGCGGGCATTTGCCCGTCTGCCCTTATAGCCAGTCCGCCCCTGGTAGCCGGTGTGTACATCTAATTTATATATATATATATATTCTCTAGAAGTCTTTAGTTTGTCTGTTTCATTCTATAATCGCCAATTTAGACTGCACACAATTTTTTAAGCCAGTTAGCTGAAGTCCACAAGAAAAGTATTTGTGTAATCGAACAACCAGTATTATATAGCCCCCCCCCACACACACACACACGCATTACACAGACACGCACATTTTGGCCCGTGCAATAGAGAAGCTCTCTTGTTAGGGAAACTTTCTGCATTTTCTCTACCGTGGAACAGTTTGTAAGACTGTAAAATACAAGAGAATCTATACGACAAGAGAATCTATAAGACTACGACAAGAGAATCTATAAGACAAGAGAATCTATAAGACAAGAGAATCTATAAGACAAGAGAATCTATAAGACAAGAGAATCTATAAGACAAGAGAATCTATAAGACAAGAGAATCTATAAGACAAGAGAATCTATAAGACAAGAGAATCTATAAGACAAGAGAATCTATGAGACAAGAGAATCTATGAGAGAAGAGACTCTATGAGACAAGAGAATCTATACGACAAGAGAATCTATAAGACAAGAGAATCTATAAGACAAGATAATCTATAAGACAAGATAATCTATAAAGAGAATCTATAAAACATTTGAATCTATAAGACAAGAGAATCTATGAGAGAAGAGAATCTATGAGAGAAGAGAATCTATACGACAAGAGAATCTATGAGAGAAGAGAATCTATGAGAGAAGAGAATCTATGAGAGAAGAGAATCTATGAGAGAAGAGAATCTATGAGAGAAGAGAATCTATGAGAGAAGAGAATCTATACGACAAGAGAATCTATGAGAGAAGAGAATCTATGAGAGAAGAGAATCTATGAGAGAAGAGACTCTATGAGAGAAGAGAATCTATGAGAGAAGAGACTCTATGAGAGAAGAGAATCTATACGACAAGAGAATCTATGAGACAAGAGAATCTATGAGCCAAGAGAATCTATGAGAGAATGGGTTTCTTTACTTGAATACGTGTTGTTGAAATAAATATTTAGTCATAAAATATAGTCATAATTTTTCATATGATATAATTTGTTATAATAAATGGTCATAATTGGTTTTCGCTTTGTCCGTTTCGTTATTAATAAACAGCCAAATTGACACCAGGAGAATGTCCTAATAGTTACAACTTGATGTTTGGGAAGTTATTGGCGCGGAGTACACATCCAGGTTTCAAATGCTACTCTATCATTGACACTAGCCTTGGCAAGTAGATGTACATCAATGGAAATACTGATGGAAATGAAACGACGATGTAGCGCCTGTATCTGTCTTAATTGTCTGTTGATCACTCTGAATGGTTGACCAATGCGCTTAAGTCCAGCTCTCAAAATAATCGACGAAAATTGTTTCGGCTGGACATTCGGACTTGATTACCTATTTTATTTATTTCGAAACGACCACTGGGAATCGAAGACTGGTCCAAGATATTTAATCAGTTGTTGCCAGATGACCAGTCTTCAATAGACGAGCCGCCCAGATGACCAGTCAACAAATGACGATTCCCCCGGATGGCCAGCTCTCATATGACGAGATCACCCCCCCCCCTCCTCCTCCCTTCCTCCTTCAAGTAGAAAACGAATTATTCGCCATTGAAGCGTCCGGTAATCCCCTCGTAGATCTTCCCCACTTAGTGGTGCTTCAAGTTGGTAGATATATTTAGGAGAGATGTCCCCCCCCCCCCCCCCCCCCGCAATCAATCACAGTGACAAGTCTGGCAGTGAAATGAAGAAAGTATCAAATGAAAACAATAACAAACCTACACACCAACAACTTTGATGGATCACGTGAGGGCCATATCTCCTCCACCCAGACCGTCAAATAAGTTTCGACGATAACAAACAGAAACAAATGATTATAAAAAGAATGAATGGGAAAAACTATGTGATCATAAAATAGTTGAAATAGTTGGCTATAGAAACTTTTCTTCAAGTAATCATATCAAAATAATCTGTATTTTCCATTTCTTGATGTTTTCTTTTTTAGCGGCCCCCGAAAGAGGAAAAGACGCTATTAGTTTTGTGTGAAATGTTTGTCCGTCTGTCCGTCCATCCGTCCCGTTTAGATCTCGTAAACTAGAAAAGATAGTGAAAACCCGACATCATAATATTTTAGTTCATTCAAAGTTCAGATGCAACGGCTACTTTTTTCTTTTCTAAAAGCGAAAAATCAAATTTTTTAAACAATTATGCAAGCACTTATTTTTCACCAAAATACACCATTTTTACAACTATTCACTATTAATAGTAACAAACACTGGAGGCTCTTTAGTAGGGTAGATCAATATATGATATATTTTAAACGCATTCATGCAAGCGGTTTTTGATTTTTTTTTTACATTAGTATTGCTAAGTTAAGTAATTTCTGTCCTACTAACTACTACATTTACACGAAAAAAAAAGTTTACTTTTTTAAAAGAGAAAATATCTATTTAGTATGCATATAAGTTAAACATAATTGTTTCCATGTAATTTTTCATATTATCGCGTGAACTGCAATGCTGCATAACCAGCGCTACGTACTTCACGAAATGAAATTTTTTTTTTGCGAAATGTTTGTATAATTTTGAGGAATTAGAGATTGACCATTTACAAAGCAATTAGATCAATAAGTTATTCATTATAAGACATCAGTTAGGCCAGGTTCGCATTTAACTTCACATTCACTTTCACCTATCCTTTGGTTTGCTGAACCCCTGGGGCACCACACAAGATTGTCAACCTTCTTTTTCCATTCTTCTCTGTCATTTGTCTTTAATCGAATTTAATTCTTATATTCTTTCTGAGAATATTGATACCTGCCTTTTTACCTGCCTGGGTGGACCACTTCGGGGGCCAATTTTGAATTTGTGTTTCCACACAAACTGTCTTTGTAATCTTGTTTAATAATGCAGATAAAAATACTTATTATGTATTTATTTTATCAACTTGATTTGTAATGCTAAATGGTGCTACAAGGAGCTAAAAAAAACACGTCTGGTAAAAAGTTTTAAACCTTAGCAATACTTCTGAAGTGTGTTAGATGCCTTCGCGCTGTGTCTTGTACATGTTGGTTCAAGATAAGGTAACCCTCAAAAGGCCAACAATACAGAAAATACTGGACGCTGATAAACGATGTGGAACAAGACGTTTACTATGTACTGAAGGGAACCGTCGAAAGTCGCTGTGTGAAACATCTACTCCAGAAACTAAAGCCGACCTCTCGCTAAAGCTGCCAGGAGTAGTCTGGGTTTACATTTCTTTCGTTTCATTTTAAATTCTAGTCTTCTTTTTAATAGTCGCGTCACTCTTTCTAAGTCAAAACTTTACCCTTTTGATAGCTGGCATCTGGCTTCACCAAGTAGAGAGTTAGGCCGACCTACAAAGCGGATCATCTGCCCTGTTGTGTTCTAGGATATGAGAGGAAGCGAAACGCTTTTCCAAAGTAAAGTTTTGGCTTGTTGTAGTATAATGAAAAATATTCACTGCTATGTATGTGTGAGTGGGGGGGGGGGAGGGGGTAGTAGCCTTATCTCACTAGTTAGCTTGGTGGAAGGATCAAGCTCCGAAAGTACACTGGTAGGCTCATGTAGACTTTCTGCAGTTACAGCAAGCGGAAAGTACGTTTTTCTCATACTGAATGGGTCACTTGGAACTTACTTCTCATTTCTGTTTAGCCATCTCTCGAACAGTTTTGGGGAGTTACATTTCATTTGATTGCCATGCTAGTTGACATGTTAGTTGACTTGTTAGTTGACTTGTTAGTTGACTTGTTAGTTGACTTGCTAGTTTACCTGTTAGTTGATATGCTATTTGGCATGCTAGTTGACTTGCTAATTGACTTGTTAGTTGACATGCTAGTTGACTTGTTAGTTGACTTGCTAGTTTACCTGTTAGTTTACCTGTTAGTTGACTTGCTAGTTGACTTGCTAGTTGACTTGTTAGTTGACTTGTTAGTTGACTTGCTAGTTTACCTGTTAGTTGATATGCTAGTTGGCATGCTAGTTGACTTGCTAATTGACTTGTAAGTTGACATTCTGATTGACTTGCTAGTTGACATTCTTATTGACTTGTTAGTTGACATTCTAATTGACTTGTTAGTCGACATGCTAATTGGCAAGCTAGTTGACTTGCTAATTGACTTGCTAATTGACTTGTTAATTGACATGCTAATTGACTTGTTAGTTGACATGCTAATTGATTTGTTAGTTGACATGCTAATTGACTTGTTAAATTGACATGCTAGTTGACATGTTAGTTGACATGCTAATTGACTTGCTTAGTTGACATGCTAGTTGACATGCTAATTGACTTGTTAGTTGTGTTACGTATCTAGGCGTTGTTTTTTTTCTTTCTTTGACCTGTTGCGGTCGAGAGACGGGGAGGTTGTCTGCCCCTTGTGTAATAAGTTTTTTTTTATTCGTCAAGCCACACAGACAGTGACCGGTCCTTGACCTGTGTGTGTACCTCTGGTTGAAAGGAGGGTGTTTTTTTTTCTGTCTCTTTGAAGAGCGTTCTAGATCTGGGAAATTGATGACGTATTTGTTTCGAGAAATTCCTAGATTTGTCTTGAAATCGACGCGCGGTATATTATATAAAGACCGCCCGCGTGACGTTGACAGACAGACATACGGAGACAGCCGTGAGACAGAATAGCGGAGACATTGCGTGACCCGTGCGTGGTTAACCACTTGATCGTGTAAGTTAATATTTTTTTATGTAAGGCCTTGCTTGCTTGTATTTGTAATTACATTTTCAAACTCTTGTATTGTAATATTTTACATGTCATTTTTGTAAAAGGGTTTTGGTCAACACATCAATTCTGTATTAGTGTATTGAGTAAATGTTTGTTTTTACTTTCTTGTAACTTTATATTTGATTAAACATTAAGTTGATAGTTTACCTTCCGATTTCTTGTGTCATTTTTTTTTTTGTTATTCATTGTAAGTCTTTGATTAAATTCAGACTTATTATAAGTGACACAACTGCTATTCTATTGTCACGTTCCCCTAGGCAAGCCATTTAAAAGTAGAATTCAATTCGTAATACGTGACAAAAGAAGTTTGAGGGCTTTCGTCCGGATATTTTTCTGAACCTATTTTCGTCTTACTTGAGTAATTTTGTAAAGGCGAAGTTGACTTTAACAAAAAAAATTTTTTTGTGTCAAAGAGTCGGAAGTAAAGTATCAATAGTATTGACCAAACTCTCTTAAGGTTTTTTTTGTTGTACTGATTTTGTACTGTATATTTACATTGTATACATATTTTTGCTTGATAGTTTGCTAGTTAGTCATGGATATTCAGGTTTTTCTTGCAAATCCCTCTGTGGAAGAGCTTGATGCTTTTACTAGGAAGGAACTGGTCCTTATTTCTAAACATTTAGGGTTAAAAATAAAATCAAATGCCCTTAAACAAGAAATCAGAGATAACATTGTAATCCATTATGTAGACGAGGAAGTGTTTTCTGAAGACCTTTTAGAAACCCTTAGACCCGATGAGGGTAAATCAGATTTAGAACTTCAGATAAAATTAAAACAAATGGAAATAGAAGCCCAGAAGGAAATTAAACAAAAAGAATTAGAGCTTGCAGCGGCTAGAGAGCAGAAAGAAATAGAAATGAAATTACAAATAGAGTTAAAAAAATTAGAGTTAGCGGCTAATGTAAGACCAGATTCTTCCCTGCCAGTCATACTGCTGAAGCAACAAAATTTTTGAAAATAATTCCACGCTTTAATGAAGCCACAATTGACAATTATTTTCCACAATTTGAACTTTCTGTGAAAAATTTTAATGTACCTGAAACTTTGTGGCCCACTTTGCTGCAAACAGTTTTGACTGGTAGAGCTGCAGAGGTATTTTGTTCTTTGACCATTGAACAACAAAAAGATTATAATGTTGTTAAGGCCTTAATTCTTAAGGCATATGAACTTGTTCCGGAAGCTTACCGAAAGCAGTTCAGGGATTGTCGCAAATCGGATGGCCAAACCCATGTAGAATTCCTGCGGGAAAAGGAGCGACGCTTTGAGAAATGGCTCACTTCCAGGGAAATCGGCACCGACTTTGCCAAATTCAAGAACCTAATGCTGATGGAAGAGTTCAAGAGTTGTGTGCGGCTGGACGTCCGTACGCATATAGCTGATCGTGGCGAGGAAGATGTGCACAAGGCTGCAGTGTTGGCAGACGATTATATAATATCACATCAATTTGCCAAGTATACGACGGATGTCAAGCCAAAACAAGTCAAACAGCCTGAGTCCACTGCTAGCAACTCCATCAAGAACAGCAGTACAAATGACAGAAAACCTACTACAAGTAAAGCTACTTGTTCCTACTGCAAACGAGAAGGCCATAAAGTTGACGATTGTTGGAAATTGAGGAAGAGAAACGAAAAAGCTCCTTCAAAAGTCAGCGCTTGCACAGTACAGTGGTCGTCGAGGTTTACTCCCTCATCCTCAAGTCATATCAAGAATACCTCGACATCACCTGTTTCAAATGTATTGACTGTACAAGACTCTCCGAAAATGTCTCCACGGTGTTCAAATGACTCAACAGTGAGTTCTTCAAATTCATCTTTACGATGTTCCAATGACTCAAACAAGAGTTTTTCAAATACATCAAGCCGATGTTCAATGACTCAAACAAGAGTTTTTCAAATACATCAAGCCGATGTTCCAATGACTCAAACAAGAGTTTTTCAAATACATCAAGCCGATGTTCCAATGACTCAAACAAGAGTTTTTCAAATACATCAAGCCGATGTTCCAATGACTCAAATAAGAGTTTTTCAAATACATCACATCGATGTTCCATTGACTCTATCCAGAGTTCCCATAATACATCACCCCGATGTTCCCATGACTCTATCCAGAGTTCCCATAATACATCACCCCGATGTTCCCATGACTCTATCCAGAGTTCCCATAATACATCACCCCGATGTTCCAATGACTCTATCCAGAGTTCCCATAATACATCATTCCGATGTTCCCATGACTCCATCAAGAGTTCCCATAAGACATCACCCCGATGTTCCAATGACTCCATCAAGAGTTCTCCAAATACATCCACAAGATGTTCTACTGACTCAAGAAAGAGTTTCTCCACTGCGTCTCCTAGAGATGTCAATGACTCCAGCGAGAGTTCGACCCAAGTCCAGTCTGCATCAACCAAAATTGATGTTTTATTAGAGGATTTTAAGCCTTTCATTTCGGAAGGATTCGTATCACTACCCGGTGATTCTACAAGTCTACGACCTATCACCATTTTGAGAGACACAGGTGCCTCACAATCGTTACTTTTAGAGGGTATCTTGCCCTTGTCAAAATCATCATCGACTGGGAAGAGCATCCTGTTACGAGGCGTAGAGCTTGGATGTATAGATGTGCCTCTACATCTAATTGACATAAAGTCAAATCTCATTACTGGACCGGTTGTTGTAGGTGTCCGACCAACATTACCATTGGAAGGCATCTCGTTGCTGTTAGGCAATGACTTAGCAGGTGGAAAGGTGATAGCCGAACCCATCGTCACTCAAACACCCGACTTATCTGCCACACCCGAGGAAGACCTAGAGTTATATCCAGCGTGTGCAGTAACAAGGGCAATGAGGTTGAAAGCATCTCAAGAAGAGAACGTCGTCAAGGCCAACAGTAACCAAGATGATGTGGACTTGAGCACCACATTCTTTGCTTCTCTTGAAGAAGAACCAACGCCAAATTCTGAAAAGCCGGCATCAACTCGAAAACAGTTGATTGAGGACCAAAAGAAGGATCCAGAGCTCGCCAAACTCCGAAAAACCGCAATGACATCACAAGAGGCAGAGCTAGCATCAACGTGCTACTACATCCAAGATGATATGCTCTTCAGGAAATGGAAACCTCCAGACGCATCCAACGAAGAAGAATGGAGAATATGCCATCAAATCGTGTTACCAGAAAGATACCGAGCGTACATCATGAATCTGGCTCATGACACACCAATGTCAGGTCATCTCGGCATCCACAAGACATACCACAAGATTATGTCACACTTCTTCTGGCCACGTTTGAAGAAAGATGTCATCCAGTACTGCCGATCCTGTCATGCCTGTCAGATGGTTGGCAAGCCAAATCAAAAGATCCCTGTTGCTCCTCTGAAGCCGATTCCAGCCTTTGAAGAACCTTTCAGCAGAGTACTTATTGACTGTGTTGGTCCGCTCCCAAGGACAAAAGCTGGCAACCAATACCTGTTGACCCTTATGTGTGCTTCAACTCGTTTTCCTGAAGCTATTCCTCTAAGGAACATAAAAGCATCGAACATTGTAAAGGCCTTAATCAAGTTCTTTACTCTATTTGGTCTACCAAAATCCATCCAATCGGACCAAGGAACGAATTTCACGGCCAATCTTTTCAAGCAAGTCATGACTCAGTTGGGCATCAAACACTGCATGTCGAGTGCGTATCATGCCGAGTCGCAAGGCGCTCTTGAGCGATTCCATCAGACTCTCAAGAACATGATCCGAACCTATTGCTTTGAGCACGAAAAAGACTGGGACGAAGGAATCCACATGCTGCTGTTTGCAACCCGTGAATCCGTCCAGGAATCGTTGGGATTCAGCCCTTTTGACTTAGTCTTTGGCCATTCGGTGCGCGGTCCCTTGAAATGTATAAAAGAGACTTTGTTGTCACCAACAGCCACTGAAGGACTTTTAGACTATGTAATTAAGTTTAAAACTAGACTTTATGATGCTTGTGTTCTGGCCAAAAATAACTTACAAAACACCCAATCCAGCATGAAACGCTGGTATGATAGAAGGCCCGTGTTAGAGAATTTTCTCCCGGGGATAAGGTGCTTGTATTTTTGCCCATACCAGGTCAACCCTTGCAAGCCAGATATTTTGGTCCCTATGAAATTGAGACCAAAATTAGTGACCTCAATTACACAATCAAAACCCCTGACCGTAGGAAAAAGACTCAGTTATGTCATATAAACATGCTGAAGCCTTATGTATCTCGGCCAGATCACTCAGAGAAGAGTAATTGTGTTTTAAATACAGTCAAAAGTTGTTCAAATAGCCATGTTTCTCCTATTGATGATGATATTGTAAAGGAGAAATTTGGACAATACAAAATACCTAATTCTGTTGTATTACAGAATTTGGATGTAAAACTGTCTCATCTGTCTTCGACAGAACGGCCAGTTATCATGAAGCTCATTAATGAATTTAATGACATTTTTTCTGATGTACCAAAACAGACTAATGTTATAATGCATGATGTAGATGTTGGCGAGGCTACTCCAGTCAAGCAGCATCCTTACAGGGTTAACCCTGAAAAACTTGCCATACTTAGGTCAGAAATCAAGTATATGCTTGAAAATGACCTCATTGAACCAAGTTCCAGTAGCTGGAGCTCCCCATGTGTCTTGATACCTAAACAGGACAAGACTTATCGTTTTTGTACAGACTACCGTAAGGTAAATGCTGTCACAAAGACCGATTCGTTTCCTATCCCTAGGATAGACGATCTCATAGATCGTATTGGTGACGCTAAGTACATCACCAAAATAGACCTACTTTCAGGTTATTGGCAGGTTCCCCTGACTGATAGGGCAAAGGAAATCTCCGCCTTTGTCACCCCTGATGGTCTGTACCAATACAAAGTGATGCCATTTGGCATGAAGAATGCTCCTGCCACTTTCCAGAGAATGATAAATGCCCTGCTTGCTGACATGGAGAATTGCCACGCATACATAGATGATGTAGTAATTTTTAGCCAAGATTTTTCTAGCCATTGTAAACAACTGCATTGTCTTTTTACTAAACTTTTACATGCAAAAATTACTGTAAACCTGAGTAAGAGTGATTTTTGCCAGGCTTCCATCCAATACTTAGGCCATATTGTAGGACAAGGCCAGGTGAAACCTGTAATGGCCAAAGTAGAAGCTATCCAAGCTTTCCCTATCCCTGCTGATCGGAAACAACTCCGAAGATTTTTGGGAATGTCTGGATATTATAGAAAATTTTGCGAAAATTTTGCTGTCATTGCCAGTCCTTTAACAAACCTCCTGAGAAAGAACGTCCGATTTACTTGGACGGATGAATGTCAGAAAGCCTTTAACCAAATTAAGCAGATATTATCTAGCTCCCCCATTTTGATGGCTCCTGACTTCGGAAAACCTTTTAGGTTAGCTATTGACGCCAGTGACACAGGTGTTGGGTCAGTCCTTTACCAAGAAGATAATTTCCAAGTAGAGCATCCTATTTGTTTCTTTTCCAAGAAATTTAATAGACATCAAAGAAATTATTCTACTATGGAAAAAGAATGTCTTGGGTTGATTCTTTCTATACAACACTTTGATTTTTATATCAGTGGGTCCAGATGGCCACTGGTTGTATTTACTGACCACAATCCCCTTACATTTATCCACAAAATGTCTGGCAAGAACCAACGACTTCTCAGGTGGAGTTTATTTTTACAAGAGTACAACCTAGATCTTAAACACATAAAAGGCAGCGAAAATGTTATCGCCGATGCCTTATCTAGAGTGTAAAAAGTATTTTGATGTATATTTTTTTATATATATATCATGATAAATACATTCTGTAATGTAAATATTCTTTGTAATTCTAAAAAGATTTCCATTTCGTGGAAATGTAAACTTTTTATTTTTAGGGGGGAGGTGTTACGTATCTAGGCGTTGTTTTTTTTCTTTCTTTGACCTGTTGCGGTCGAGAGACGGGGAGGTTGTCTGCCCCTTGTGTAATAAGTTTTTTTTTATTCGTCAAGCCACACAGACAGTGACCGGTCCTTGACCTGTGTGTGTACCTCTGGTTGAAAGGAGGGTGTTCTTTTTTCTGTCTCTTTGAAGAGCGTTCTAGATCTGGGAAATTGATGACGTATTTGTTTCGAGAAATTCCTAGATTTGTCTTGAAATCGACGCGCGGTATATTATATAAAGACCGCCCGCGTGACGTTGACAGACAGACATACGGAGACAGCCGTGAGACAGAATAGCGGAGACATTGCGTGACCCGTGCGTGGTTAACCACTTGATCGTGTAAGTTAATATTTTTTTATGTAAGGCCTTGCTTGCTTGTATTTGTAATTACATTTTCAAACTCTTGTATTGTAATATTTTTACATGTCATTTTTGTAAAAGGGTTTTGGTCAACACATCAATTCTGTATTAGTGTATTGAGTAAATGTTTGTTTTTACTTTCTTGTAACTTTATATTTGATTAAACATTAAGTTGATAGTTTACCTTCCGATTTCTTGTGTCATTTTTTTTTTGTTATTCATTGTAAGTCTTTGATTAAATTCAGACTTATTATAAGTGACACAACTGCTATTCTATTGTCACGTTCCCCTAGGCAAGCCATTTAAAAGTAGAATTCAATTCGTAATACGTGACAGTTGACATGCTAGTTGACATGTTAGTTGACATGCTAATGGACTTGTTAGTTGACATGCTAATTGACTTGTTAGTTAACACGCTAGTTGACATGTTAGTTGACATGCTAATTGACTTGTTAGTTGACATGCTAATTGACTTGTTAGTTGACTTGCTAATTGACTTGTAAGTTGACATGCAAATTGACTTGTTATTTGACATGCTAATTGACTTGTTAGTTGACATGCTAATTGACTTGTTAGTTGACATTATAATTGATTTGCTAAGTTGACATGCTAATTGACTTGCTAAGTTGACTTGCTAAGTTGACTTGCTAAGTTGACATGCTAGTTGACATGTTAGTTGACATGATAGATGACATGTTAGTCAACATGCTTGTTGACATTTTAATTGACTTATTAATCGACATGCTACTTGACATGCTACTTGACATGCTAGTTGACTGGTTAGTCTCAGGATTGAAGATTATTACGTACAACCTAAACCTCCTGCAGGTCGCCAGGCAGCGGGCAGGGTTCGACTCCGGGACCACTGAGACAACAGTCCAAAGAGCTTACCACACGACCATACGACCATACGACTACCCGACTACACGACCGTACAACCACACGACCATACGACCACACGACCATACAACCACACGACCATACGACCACACGACCATACAACCACACGACCATACGACCACACGACCATACAACCATACGACCATACGACCACACGACCATATGACCATACGACCATACAGCCATACGACCACACGACCATACGACCACACGACCACACGACCATACAACCACACGACCATACGACCACACGACCAGGCCGCTACTGACAGAAAGGGATCAAACAACAAACTGCTCTCTTATTTAGTAAACCCCCCCCCCCCCCACTTTTCAATCGGTTACAAGGACACACGTGAACAACATCCTCCAAGTCCAGATGTCAGTTGTAGTCCAAATGAAAATCTTATTTTTTAAAAGAACTCGAGACTCCAGTTTTCTTGTCCCGTAATAAGAAATCCAACTTTTTAAAAAATAGTCAACTTAATTGTTCTTCTTGCTCTGCGAAATCTATAAATAACATTGACGTCACATCTTCTGTGTTCAGACAAAAACCAGCGATTAATAACACTCGTGTAGATGGTCAAAGAAAAAAAAAACAGGGGGAGGAGTCTAGGCATCAGTTCTGTGAATCTATAGAATTATCACCTAAACAGTTTATCTAAAGCTTATGGCGCAAGGCTGTGGGAGTGTGGGGACAGTGTGGTCTATGTTTACATATACTGTCTATCTTATGTTAGTGTGTACGTATTTCTGAAGGGGCTTTGCTTGTCTTAGCTGTTGAAAGGAGAAATAATACAAGAAATGAAAAGAACTGGGACAAGAGGAACAAACAAACAACTTGATCAGTTACATGAGAAGATTTCAAAAACGTACAAAGTCTTTTTGTGATGTGTGGGACTAAACAATCTTTTAGGTTATCTCTGGTTGTCTGCCCTTGGTTTGGATGCCTGTTTTTTTTTTTTTACCCATCTATTTGGTGGATCACTTCTGGTTCAACACTGGTCGACGTTTGGAGAAGGATGTCCAGGATCATGCTATTTACAGATAACCAGATGAGGTGACTGCCTGTATACTAGCCTGGGGCTGTCTGTTCAAGCTTTGATCTCGGAAAAAAGGTGTATGATTGCATAAAATTATAAAAAAGAAAATGCGATTAAATAGTGTGCTTCTAGCTACTGGCCAGGTGTTACATAGGTCAGACGCGTGGTGGCAGCTAGGTTCAAGCAATGTTGACATTCTTCAGAACAGACTGGAGTTTACCTTCAATAGATGCACTATGTCGACACTGCCAGCAAGATACGGAAATTATAAAACACATAGAGTGCTGGGTGCTACATCAGAACATGGCTAGTGTGAAAAAGTTCTTGAGAGACACATCCTGTACGAGTGCTGGGTGCTACATCAGAACACAGCTGGTGTGAGAAAATTCTTGAGAGACACATCCTGTACGAGTGCTGGGTGCTACATCAGAACATGGCTAGTGTGAAAAAGTTCTTGAGAGACACATCCTGTACGAGTGCTGGGTGCTACATCAGAACACAGCTGGTGTGAGAAAATTCTTGAGAGACACATCCTGTACGAGTGCTGGGTGCTACATCAGAACACAGCTGGTGTGAGAAAGTTCTTGAGAGACACATCCTGTACGAGTGCTGGGTGCTACATCAGAACACAGCTGGTGTGAGAAAGTTCTTGAGAGACACATCCTGTACGAGTGCTGGGTGCTACATCAGAACACAGCTGGTGTGAGAAAATTCTTGAGAGACACATCCTGTACGAGTGCTGGGTGCTACATCAGAACACAGCTGGTGTGAGAAAGTTCTTGAGAGACACATCCTGTACGAGTGCTGGGTGCTACATCAGAACATGGCTAGTGTGAAAAAGTTCTTGAGAGACACATCCTGTACGAGTGCTGGGTGCTACATCAGAACACAGCGGGTGTGAGAAAATTCTTGAGAGACACATCCTGTACGAGTGCTGGGTGCTACATCAGAACACAGCTGGTGTGAGAAAATTCTTGAGAGACACATCCTGTACGAGTGCTGGGTGCTACATCAGAACACAGCTGGTGTGAGAAAGTTCTTGAGAGACACATCCTGTACGAGTGCTGGGTGCTACATCAGAACACAGCTGGTGTGAGAAAATTCTTGAGAGACACATCCTGTACGAGTGCTGGGTGCTACATCAGAACACAGCTGGTGTGAGAAAGTTCTTGAGAGAGACAACCTGTTACTGGACCAGACTGAAAGAGAGCAGTCTAAATGCATGGAGAATTACAAAAGGTGCTGCATGCCTGCATATCATACCTTTCACACCATCTATGTTCTGATACGTTCTTTATTTCCCCTACTAAAGTCAGGTTCCCATTAGAGTGTATTGAATTTAGGAAATTTAGGGATACAAGCTTATGCTTCACCATTTAGTTGGGAAAAAATGGCCTAAATCAAGCAGACATGTTGCCACAATATACATTTTCTAGACAGATGTAATTAGCTTCTAAACTTTCTATTTTTTTTTTAAATATTGAAATAGTTGCGACAGACTGTTAAAAAAAATACTAGACCATGTTATCTGTATAACGCAGAGGCGTAGTGGGGGGGGGGAAGGGGGAAAGATGCCCCGGGCGGCACCCTCATGGGAGCGTTGCATGCAGCCTATATTTGTATCTGTGTTCATGAAAATTGTGGGTGGTCGCCAATAATGTTCCTTGCCCCGGGCGCATTTGTTTTGCTCACTACGCCTCTGGTATAATGTTAAAAGAGTGTTATTTGTATAATGCAAAATATATGTTATTTGTCTAATGTTAAAAGAATTTTATTTGTATAAGTTAGAAAATGTTACGAAATAACTTTTCAAGACATTGTTTCAGGACAATTTTCCAGCCATGTTGAAATTGTCCTTCAATTACATTATCCAACATTCTATGCACTACAATTGAGTTGTGTCTTATCAGAGTGTTCAGTGAAGTCGTTTTCTCTTCACTCTCACCATCTCTCTGCTTCTCACCCTCCCTTCTCACCCCCCTCCCCTTGCCTCCTTCTTTTCAGCCTCTCTCCCTCTCCACTCACCCCTCCCCATTCACTTCTCTGAGCTGTTTTATAAGGTGTTAGAAAAGCGAGAAAATTGAGACCAAGGGACATCACCGAGGCAGTTTAAACAAATAAATATCGTCTCCCTTGACAGATGTGGCTGTGTGCAGGCGTGTAAGTGTGCGAGTGTGTTTTAAAGCGCGCGAGAAAGGAAAGTCACTGAAATTACAGACTTTTCATGGACGGTCGAACGCGTCTCACGTGTAAAAGGCGGGCCATGGGCCCAATCACACCCTCACGGCTAGCAGCCCCCGACAAATGGGAACGTCAAGCCCAATCTAGTTAAGGGCCATGATGCTGGCAATTGGGATCTTTTTTTTTTTGTCTCTGCTCCCCGAGACTACTGGGGGGAAAAATGAGACTCTCCCTCCGGAAACTAGGACTGGAAAAGGGAGAGAATTTGCGGTCTGCTACTAGATTAACGACAATTTTTGGGCCCAGTTGGACCCTGATTAGGGAAATAAATGCAAGCGACATTTGTTGCCAATTTCCTGATACCCATGCCACCCTCCCTTCATCATCTCATGCTACTTCCCTATTAAAAAAAAAATTCTTGATGCCATGAATAGTCTTTCTTTTATTTCACAATTGTAATGGCAACAAGGAAGAACTGAAGAAAAAAAATAAATCCATGCAATGACGAACTGGGGAATGACTGTTTCCAGTCTGGCCTATGAATGTGTTTAGATGGTACGGGACAAGAAGAAGAAATGTTTGTTTAGAGAACAAAACGTGAGGTTAGGAAAGTGACGAGGTCAAACAAGAAGTATATGATTGTAACATTGCTGGCATAAAAAATATTAACATGACCTAAGTAAGGAGCGTCTTCGTATATATATATATATATATATATTTAAAACTGCAAGCCTCATGATCTCCATTCAGTTATGTTATCATGGAAAATTGAAATATGTATGCAAATGATACAAAATTGGTTTTAATTTATTTTATTGTTTTATTTTTGTTTACTTTTATTACTTTAAAATTACTTATATATATATATATATATATATATATATATATATATATATATATATATATATATATATATATATATATATATATATATATACATATATATATATATTTATATATTGGCACCTCTGTTGAAGTAAATTGAAACCATGTTTGTATCATTTGCTTGCACAGTTTGCTGTGATGGCATAAAAAAGAGGGAAGGATGGATGCTGGTTTGAATGGGAGTCTCTGTCCATGAAAGCAGTGGCAAATTGTCTTTCTCTTTCTCTTTGCAAGATTTTAACTTCTCTATTGCCTCTTCATTCCTTAAAAAAAAAAGAAGAAATCGTCGACTTAATCATGGCATGCTGGAAGTGAGGTCAGAAAAACCCAGGCTAATTGAGCAAGTATTCTCCTTAGTCAGTTCCCGAGAAAAGATACAAGAGAAGAAGCTGTTGATTCAAATTGCACTTTTTAGATTTTTAGAATTTGAGTATGACAGACAGAAGGAAAACGAGACAACCAAACAAGAGGTACTTAACAAATTTATTATCACCTGCTTTGAAAATACGTTCTACAATATTATGAATCGTTAGCTATTACGTTTGTCATAGTTCTTTGTAGAGTAGAGAGTTGGAATTGTATTTGTAATTGATGCCCAGCTCTATCTTGAGTAGTTTGAAATACTAGTTTATAGTTCATGACATTTTGACAAGATATTTCATTACATTAGTTGCATTATATTAAATACTAAATACTATTAAATTCTAAAAAAATCAATGTACAAAAGTACTTTAAGCAATATAAAATTGTATGTTTCCTAATTTATTTTAATTATCTTTAAAGTGCTTCACATCATTCATACTTATTCATCAAAAGAACTTTGGATCTTTTTAAATTCTTTAAACAACAATTTTATAATATTCATTTTTGTTCAACATCCTGACATCAGTTTGTATTCCACTGTCAAGTCCTAATCACTTTTACATTTTGATTTCTTAGTTGTCTGAGGTCAAAGGAAATTAAAAAATTTGATTGGAATGAAGCGTTAACACGTACTCTGTGGACAAAGTGTCTGTGTCTCCAGGCATGAAGTGTTTGCTATCTAGTCTCACAGTGAATACCATCTACTTACTTTGGTTGAGGCCGAAAAAAAAACTCATAGGGAAGAACTGAAAAAAAGTCAAGAAATGAAACTCATTGTCACGCTCAGTCAAGATGGACTAGGGACATTCTAGAGGTCAAATTATTGAGTGTTAGGGCAATGAAGTCCAGTAATGACACCGAGAAAGAATGAAGATAGTGGAAATGGGAGAAAGGAAGACAGCTAAAGTATGACCGACTGACCAGGACCTGCAAGAGAAAAATGCTCAAAAAAAAACAACTTGTCTGACCCATTAGCGGATTCTAGAGACAAATACAAAAATACACACACACACACACAGATATAAATACCCCCTTCCCCCAAAAAGTTACTTTTTATACCTATCAACCCCCTCCCCCCAAAAAGTTACTTTTTATATCTATCGACCCCCTCTCCCATCCCCCTAATTGACTTCGATTATTTTGCTCAGACAGCCAAGAAGCCCAAAGCTGGACATCCAGAGGTCAGGGTTCATCTCTTCTGTAATGAAAACCTCTAAGCAAATGGACACTCCCAGAAAGTGGGACTGCCTGGAGTGAAAACCTATATGAGAAGCGGAACTTCATTTCAGACATTTCGGACTTCCGTTAGCCCCACACCGCCCCCTTATACCAAGAGACATTTTCTAATGTCCAACTAGAAGTGTGAACTATTTTCGTCCCAGTTAGACAAGTAGCTTAGACCTCTTTAATAACATATAATTTACGTTTATCTGGAAGAATTTGAAGACTTTCTGTATCTATATAGACAATAAAGCGTTTACAGGAGTCTTGAACTCGCACCCTTTCAGTTCTAGTTCAGTTTCCTTGTATCGAACTTTCCTCAGAAAGGAAGACCATTTCGTGTACGCCCAAACGGTGACATACGGCAGTATCCGAACGCAGACACACCGTGATGAAATATTTAACTGTATTGTAGAATGATTCGGTGTTCTCTAGTTTAGCAGATGAAAAAGTGCGTCAAAGTGAGATTATCACTAAGTCTGGATACCAATTTTTTCTCAGTGAAAACCGAAGACAATTAATCTCCACCAGTTAAAGCAAGATAGATCCTGAAGGTTCGAAAAGATCCCAAAGTATGCAGACTGAATAGAAATAGTAAGTCAGTAACAATTCATGTCCGAGAATATTCTTAGATCTATGTGCTGATTCAGCAATATTTAAGGAGCTCGCATAAAATAAATTTAATTTAACACCTACTTTTTGAGATCTAGATCTAAAGTTGACAGCTAGATAAATGGACTGAATCACAAACACAATAGTGTAGATTTATTCCCTTCGGTAGCGGTCCAACAGACAGCACATTTTTAAATCAACATGATGGTGCCTCTTGTCTACATGTGAGATACACTTTGGGCCCGTTGATAAATTAGTCATAATATGATGCCTTGCAATAGCGCTTTTATTTCGGGTTCCTGAAATACATTTCTTTCATTTTTTTCTCTGCTTTAAAAAACAAATGGTTTCTTAATGATATCAAACAACAGGAAACAGATTGCTTCCCTTTGTTTTGAACAAACAATTCTCTTCCACACTGCAAGACATTGGTCTCAGGAGTCTGTGTAAAAAGAGACTACCCGCAGTTAATGGAACTGCTATTGACTGCCCCCTCCCTCACATCTGTATAAGCCCGGGGACACTTTCCGATAGCATGTCCACAATATTTCATCCGTTGCAGCGGATACCCTCCTGGAGTGATTTGTTTGGTTGGGATTAAGTAGGGTAATACACCGATGGTCCAGCAGTGTCCGTGTCTGGAGCCGGGCAAATCATCGATCTATTTCTATGTAGGGGAAGCGGGATGCTCATTTGAGTACACTTTACAGAATGGGCCATAATAGTGAGGGTACTCACGAATACTTTTCTGTAGTGATGACAACGATACCAACTAGGAATTCAGTTCTATCATTTCTAAATGAAGAAAATATAATCATCGATTCTTTCCTGGAATGAAGATAATTTCAGATTCCTTACGAAAGAAGAATCAACCGGATGGCTGACTGGTCATGTTTCGGACTATTGTCACTATAGACCTGAGCTCAAAGCCGCTTCAATGCCCTGTCGTCTTGTACCCGATTTAGCCCGTGACCGCTTCAATAATGACAGACAAACCTACAACACTTGGTTTGAAATCCATCCATACCAGTGGCACTAATACAGAGCCATGCATTGCTGCAATATCTTATCATAGAGATTTCTCCTGAACTGTTTGTCTCCATGCCCAGATTTGAAGTTGTAGATCTGCCTGTAACGTATTTATACATCTTGGTTTGCCTATGTGTAGTGTGTTTTTTCGGCTTCGTCCCTCTATTCTATTCTAAATCAGTTATTGAACAGAACTTGGACTCTGATAATTGAACTGTATTTCAAGTTTGCTTTCATTATTTTTATGTAGATCTTCCAGCCTACCTTCAAAATCCTAAAAAAAAACAAAAAACAAATGACGCATTCTTATTTATCTTGTAGCTATACCCAGAGATCTGCACCTTGCACACATCTCAAACCATCTCCCAGCTATGCATTGAAGATCGTCTGATTTTTTCCCCATTTAATTCCTGAAGTCTAAAAAAAAAGAAAAAAAAAATGTTCCAGAAGATTCCAAAAGGAGAAGCAAAGAAGGTAACCAAATTTCCTATCTTGATTCTGTAAAGTCAAACAGACAGGAGTCGATAAAACAAAGGGCAAACAGTGTTCCGACTGGACAGCAGATTTTAATTAAGGCAGACGGCCAAGAGAAGAAATATTTAAATTTCATTTCAGAGGCAAACATTAAATTATTATCTCAGGGGAAGTCAATAGCGCCGTCTTGATGTTTTGGGAAATGTCCCAGTTGGCTGTTTGCGGGGAGATGGAGACTTGCGATATGGACATTTGAAAGTCACACTCTTGAATATAGATGACAGGACAACCTAATGCTCGACTCAGGAAGTATACAATTTATTTTTTCTTCCTTTAGGAGAAACTGATTGAAAGGATAAATTACGAGTTATTTATATTCTAGCACTCTAAGAAATCAGATCTCTTTAGAACATACACAAGCAATGGTACAGACTACGTGAAGTTTGTGAATGCACTCTAACCCAAAATCATTTCTAGTGATCGAAGCAGCTTCAGTGAAACTTTTCTGAATTTTGGTTGCTGTTCTTCTGTTGAGACCTTTTACTAGAGAATACTTAACAGCTGTTGGTGTCAGCAGAGTGAATAGGCCGTGATGTTAGTAGCTCTAGGGAATACTGGATATATGTTGATTGCATCAATACTAGACATCTATTGAGTTTATCCATTTTTGACATCTACTGAGTTTGATATATGCAAATACTTTTAAGAACGAGAACACTGAGCTACTTAAAAAGGAATGAGTATATTTGTACCTTCCTGGATTTAGTAGAATTATTAGAGTTATTTTAAGACCACAAATATTATACATTCATCCCTACTCCAAATAGTTTCTCCTAAAAAGTAATAATGCACAGACCAATACAGACAGCAAGTTTTTCTGTCCATTGGACTATGATTTCTCTACATATTGTAAATTCTGGTTGCGCCATGAGGTCAAAGGCTATAACGTGAAATTAGAAAGTCAATAGGACGTGAACTAGGGCTTCAGAACACGCAATACATGCTGAGGAGCTTGAGACAACTCTTTCTTTCAACTTCTCTCTCTCTCTCTCTCTCCATCTGTCTCTCTTTCTCTCTCTCTCTCTCTCCTTCTGTCTCTCTTTCTCTCTCTCTCTCTCTCTCCATATATCTCTCTTTCTCTCTCTCTCTCTCTCCATTTCTCTCTCTCTCCATCTGTCTCTCTTTCTCTCTCTCTCTCTCTCTCTCCACCTGTCTCTCTTTCTCTCTCTGTCTCTCTCTCTCTCTCTCCATATGTCTCTCTTTCTCTCTCTCTCTCTCTCAATTTCTCTCTCTCTCTCCATCTGTCTCTCTTTCTCTCTCTCTCTCTCTCTCCACCTGTCTCTCTTTCTCTCTCTGTCTCTCTCTCTCTCTCCATATGTCTCTCTTTCTCTCTCTGTCTCTCTCTCTCTCCATATGTCTCTCTTTCTCTCTCTCTCTCCATTTCTCTCTCTCCATCTGACTCTCTTTCTCTCTCTCTCTCCATCTGTCTCTCTTTCTCTCTTTCTCTCTCTCCATCTGTCTCTCTTTCTCTCTCTCTCAATCCGTTTCTCTCTCTCTCTCCATCTGTCTCTCTTTCTCTCTCTCTCTCTCTCTCCATCTGTCTCTCTTTCTCTCTCTCTCTCTCCATTTCTCTCTCTCCATCTGACTCTCTTTCTCTCTCTCTCTCTCCATCTGTCTCTCTCTCCATCTGACTCTCTCTCCATCTGTCTCTCTTTCTCTCTCTCTCAATCCGTTTCTCTCTCTCTCTCCATCTGTCTCTCTTTCTCTCTCTCTCTCTCTCTCTCCATCTGTCTCTCTTTCTCTCTCTCTCTCTCCATCTGTCTCTCTTTCTCTCTCTCCCTCTCCATATGTCTTTCTTTCTCTCTCTCTCTCCATTTCTCTCTCTCTCTCTCTTTCTCTCTCTCTCTTCTCTCTCTCTCTCTCTCTTTCTCTCTCTCTCCATCTGTCTCTCTCTCTTCTCTCTCTCTCTTTCTCTCTCTCTCTCTCCATCTGTCTCTCTTTCTCTCTCTCTCTCTCTTCCTTCACTTTCATTCCGTCTCTCGCCCAGTCGTCCAGTAAAAGAAAAAAAACCACGTCTTTGTAATTTCACTGAAGGTTAAGGCATGCAGGAATCTGAAAGTCAAAATAGTCTGGGGGATAACTTGAGCAGTGTCTGAGAGTATTACGTCACAGAAAGACTTTCATTGGGTGTCATGTCGTCTGCTGTCGCTGGTTGTAGCGTACTACAAGAAAACTAACAAGACAGTATGACCGTGAAAGAAATGCGCATTGCTTTTAATCGTAGTGTCGTCTGTTGTTTTAATTTTTAAAGTTCTGCTAAGAACATCTACTCATCAACTAGACCTTTCAGATCATCTCGCTGACTTGCGCTGAGTTTTCTAGATAGCGCTTTGCTGCTAAAATAGCAGGATATTGTTCTCTGCTGTACTGCCAAACTCATAGCTGGGTAGTTTAGGAAATAGGGTCTGTTTAGTGCATTTTATCTCACCATTGACTCCTCTGTGTTGTGTGGTTTCCACGTCTTAGGGACGCTGGATCTAGTCACACACACACACACACATACACACTCTCCAGAGGGAGGTTTCAATAGACTCCAGACTCACAGTTCCATATTGAACATTGTATAACATAATTACATAAACTTGATTTACAGACAAAACAAGCACAAATAAACTTACCAGTAAAATGACAATAAAAATGCATTGCATTAATTCACACTGAGAATATCGAGATAAAATACAAATGTACAGTTGTACAGTTGCCTCCCCTGTAATTATCTGCTCTTTTTTTTATATCATGTGATCTAAATATATATTCACGAAGTTACATAAAGTTTTTGAAGAACGTTTGTGTTAAAGCCACTGAGCTAGTGTTAGTTTAGCTATGACCAGAAAATGATAGAAATGACTTCATACTATCCAGAATGGCCTGTGACAATGACTTCTAACCAGAGACAGAATATCCATCAGGCATATTAGTCATGTTACTTGGTTCGAAAGCCTGTGATATACGTAGTTTGTAGTGGAACTAATACGAGAAGATTGGCAATTGGGGCAAGTCTAAAGCAGGACATCTCGTTGGGGCAAGTCTAAAGCAGGAAATCTCATTGGGGCAAGTCTAAAACAGGAAATCTCTTTGGGGCAAGTCTAAAGCAGGACATCTCGTTGGGGCAAGTCTAAAGCAGGAAATCTCGTTGGGGCAAGGCTATAGCAGGACATCTCGTTGGGGCAAGTCTATAGCAGGACATCTCGTTGGGGCAAGTCTAAAGCAGGAAATCTCGTTGGGGCAAGTCTAAAGCAGGAAATCTCGTTGGGGCAAGGCTATAGCAGGAAAACTTAAAAAGACTAAGTGTTTTTGACAAGATGACATTGGTACTTGCTGGAACTGTCTTGTGACTTTCTCAGAACTTCCTCGGGCCTTGTTTTAGAAATAGTCAAACAGACTTGACCAAAACTTTGATTTACATTTTTCTTTCGTAAGACTTTCATTTGATTTCTGAAATGGGCTAGCGCAATGCAGACGTCACTTTGCCAGTAGAAATGAAGTTGTTGTTTTTGTTTTGTTTGTTTTACAAGTTATATTTTTCAACTTTAAACTATGTGGCAACTGGGTCAGACTGACATTCCTGGAGTTTGGAGAGACGTAGATACTATCGTCCAGAGAGCCACTCATTTAATGAGGTAATATACAACGTCTGGCAGTAAAACTGCAAGCGTTTAAATCATGGAACAAGTTCTTAGAGTGCCTGGGAACATTGTCTTCATGGGATTTAAAAGTGTTGTCCCCTTGACCTTGGGTCACGTATTTATCTTTTCTACATGATCTTAAAGAGCAAGCAAAGTGTTCCTGTACTCTCCAGTAGTCTCACGTAATCTAGCTTAGTAAGTTTTAACTTTTTAGGGTGCTCAGTTGTATTGGAAGTAAAACCGAAGCGGTATTTTCAGTATTTGAAATGGAGAAAAATTTTAGATCTATGTTTTTTATGCAGACGTTTTCTGTTGCGTAGTTTTGTTACAATTATAATTAAAAAAAAAAACATTCATGAGCTAACTCTCCTTTTTATTAGATTCTACTTCTACTCATAGAAAAATTAAAGAATATAAGATAATGTGCAATATAAGATGGCCTAGCAGGGACAGAAGAAGAACTAGGTTACTTGGTGACGCGCATAAACAAGACTTCCACAGCATATGGTATGCAAATAAATGCCGAAAAAACTCAAATTATGATCAAAAGCCACTAGGACTTAAAAAGGGGCATCAGCTTTGGAGGTAAAAAGCGGACAAGTGTGAGAAGTTTTAAATACCTCGCAGCTATCGTCCCAAACTTCTGGCCTGAATTGTACAGTCCACGGCAGCACTAGCAAAACTCAAAACAAAGGCATGGCCCTCGACACCTAAATCAGACTGATGCACTCCCTGGTCACGGCCACATTCTTATATGCTTGCGAGTTTTGGACGCTGACTGCAGAGCTAGAGAGGAGGATCCTAGCAATGGAATTAAAGATGCTACAAAAGGATCCCCGGTATAACGTACAAAGACAGTATATCAATCAAGAGATTCAAGACAGGGTTACTGCAGCCATTGGACCCCACGATGACCTGATAACTAGAGTAAGAAAAACAACGGAAACTAAAACTCTATGGCCTTATTACAAGGTCTTCAGGGCTTGCATAGGCCTTTCTTCAGGGAACAGTACCAGGAAAAAGAAGAAGAGGCAGATAGATAAAGCGATAGGAAAGATATCATAACAGAATGGACGGGCCTACCACTAAAAGACATTCTATCCAAGGCAAAAGAGCGAGCAATGAAGAAAGATGGTTGACATCTTGTGTGGTGCCCCGAAGGTGAAGGTGACATATAAGTATACGCTTGGGAATCTCTAAGAATTAAATACACTTTCTGACTTTGTTTGTGGTAGAGTTGAAAAGGAATATATTTATATATATAAAGAAACCTGACATGACTCACTCCAATATATTTTTGTAACTTTACATAAAGATCTACACCACATAAATCTTCGAGCCACTCCCCCCTATTCCCAAATGAAAAAAAAAAAGTTTGAATGTCAGATTAAGTTATTGAAATTGTTCACTTAATTATTTACTCTTCGTGTGTACAACCTCTTATATAATGTTCCACAAATGTTTTTCCCCCTGAGATCCCCATGGGAAGAGATTGAATGTAATGAAGCCGATTATTGTTTAGTTCGTCCTTGAGCCACGGAGGAAAGTTTTTACCTCATAAAATCCTTTGTTTTTATAATAATTTTGTCCAAATTTTACCAAGTATTTTTTTTAATTAGATAATTGTCTCTCCTTCTTTCACCCCGTCTGGTCTTTTTAGCGTGAGTTTTCATTTTCTATGAACGTAATTTTTCGTATGCATAATTGTACTTGACTAGCGCAAGAATGTGCACCATTAGAGAGGAATGAAAGAGAAATACACACAAGCTCAATATACAACAAAACGTAAAAAGCAAAACAAAAACAAAACCAAAGCTTCAATAAAGGAAGAACTCCGCTCTTACAATTATTATTATATATCTCAATAATGTAGAAGTAAATTCTCTTATTCGAAATCAAACTAAGTAACTAATTACCTATAGTTAATTGACTAACATGTTCATTGATTCATGTTTAGTTAGGTACAATGAATAATTGTTTAAAGTATCACATTGATCCAATAAAGCGTGTGGTAGACATTTATTAATTCTCTGTGGGGACAAAACCCTACACATTTAGTTATATCTGTGCATACTGAAGGATTCATTTCCTTTGTTGGTACCGAATACAATAATTAATTACCAGTTATTTATTCAGCCATTGTTCTTTTTTTGTACATTAATTCATGTCTAGTCTATACCGATGAATGATTGTCCAAAGTTTCAAATTGATCCTAGAATGGGTGTGGGAGGAATAACGTGTACACACTCTTTTCCAGACAGAGTGAATGGATAAAAGCTTTGTACAAACCAAATAACTAGGCTTCGTATTTTGCCGTCAGTTCGTTTGTGACGAGTTATCCTCCCGAAACGTTCATTCCCCTTGACATTATGCCTTATAGAATGTACTTTGTGTTGTCCATAAATACAAACTAATCGAAGCTGTATAGTCCGGAACTACATCTAGATAGTGCTTGGTTTTTCTGGGTATTGCAATTAAGGTGTTTGAATCCCTGAAGGCCATGTCACTGTGGGGCCTGTGTTCGAGTGCAAACAATTGGATGAGGTGTCACGTAATGTTAAATTATACAAATTCTAGATCTTATTTCCATGGGAGATCATTGTACTTCTAGCATAGAGCTCTAGACTGGATGTACACTGTACAGTGTATCATATATCAGTGTTGACATTATAGTGCGATGAAAGTATTTAGTTCAATAGTGTTACAGACAGTATTGTTGGAACTGGTTAGTATGATGAGCCCTATACTTTTAAGGTATTAATAAATCCACAAAAACTAAATTATGATAGAGTCTCTCTACTTTTTTGTCGACTAAAATATCTATTTCTTTATGTCTAAGTCTATCCTACAATGAACACTATGAGGTTATACAGTTTTCAAGGCGATATAAAATAAAGGACTAGATAGTAATTAATGTTTTATGTTATAAGCCTTTATATTAGATTTTTTTTTTATCTGCACATATAACAAAGGCCTCTAAGTCATTGTTGGTGCTGAAGCCCTGTTCAAGTGCTGGCAACATGGACAGTTGATATTGGAGCTATGTCTTCGTGGTCAATCTAAAGCACTGGTAACATTGACAGCTCTCACTGGTGCTATGTCTTCGTGGTCAATCTAAAGTACTGGTAACATTGACAGCTGACACTGGTGCTTTGTCCTCTTGGTCAATCTAAAGTACTGACAACATGGACAGTTGACACTGGTGCTATGTATTTGTGGTCAATGTAAAGTACTGGAGACATGGACAGTTGACACGGGTGCTATGTCCTCGTAGTCAATCTAAAATACTGGAGACATGGACAGTTAACACTGGTGCTATGTACTCTTGGTCAATCTAAAGTACTGACAACATGGACAGCTGACATTGGTGCTATGTATTCGTGGTCAATCTAAATTACAGACAAAATGGACAGCTGACACTGGTGCTATGTGTTCGTGGTCAATCTAAAGTACAGACAACATGAACAGCTGACACTGGTGCTATGTCTTCGTGGTCGATCTAAAGTACCAGCAGTATGGCAATTGACACTAGTGCTTTGTCCTCTTGGTCAATCTAAAGTACTGGCGACATGGACAGTTGACACTGGTGCTATGTCCTCGTGGTCGATCTCAAGTACCGGCAGTATGGCAATTGACACTGGTGCTTTGTTCTCGTAGTCGATCTAAAGTACTGACGACATGGACAGTTGACACTTGTGCTTTGTTCTCGTGGTTGATCTAAAGTACTGACGACATGGACAGTTGACACTTGTGCTTTGTTCTCGTGGTTGATCTAAAGTACTGGCGACATGGACAGTTGACACTTGTGCTTTGTTCTCGTGGTTGATCTAAAGTACTGACGACATGGACAGTTGACACTTGTGCTTTGTTCTCGTAGTCGATCTAAAGTACTGGCGACATGGACAGTTGACACTTGTGCTTTGTTCTCGTGGTTGATCTAAAGTACTGGCGACATGGACAGTTGACACTTGTGCTTTGTTCTCGTGGTTGATCTAAAGTACTGGCGACATGAACAGTTGACACTGGTGCTTTGTCCTCGTAGTCGATCTAAAGTACTGACGACATGAACAGTTGACACTTGTGCTATGTCCTCGTGGTCGATCTAAAGTACCGGCAGTATGGCAATTGACACTGGTGCTTTGTCCTCTTGGTCAATCTAAAGTACTGGCGACATGGACAGTTGACATTGGTGCTTTGTCCTCGTGGTCAATCTAAAGTACTAACAACATGGACTGTTGACACTGGTTCTATGTCCTCGTGGTCGATCTAAAGTATCGGCATTATGGCAATTGACACTGGTGCTTTGTCCTCTTGGTCAATCTAATGTACTGGCGACATGGACATTTGACACTGGTTTTTTCTCGTGGTCAATCTTAAGTACAGACAACATGGATTTTTGACACTGGCGCTATGTCCTCGTGGTCGGTCTAAAGTACCGGCAGTATGGCAATTGACACTGGTTCTTTTTCCTCTTGGTTAATCTAAAGTACTGGCGACATGGACAGTTGACACTGGTGCTTTGTCCTCTTGGTCAATCTAAAGTACAGACAACTAGGACAGCTGACACTGGTGCTATGTCTTGTTGGTCAATCTAAATTACTGGCAACATGGACAGTTGACACTGGAGCTATGTCCCTATAGTCAATCTAAAGTACCGGCAGTATGGCAATTGACACTGGTGCTTTGTCCTCTTGGTCAATCTAAGGTACTGGCGACATGGTCAGTTGACATTGTGTTATGTCCTCGTGGTCAATCTCAAGCATTGTTTTCCTCTTGAAATAATGATTCTACAAAAAGTTACAATCAAAATTGTGGCAAAGCTACAGAAGTAAAAAAAACAAACATGATACTTCCATTAACCATTTTGTTTTCATGATTTGCGAATAATAAAATACAAAAAATAGCTGGGATTCTGAAACCTCGTTTCAACCAAAACACAAATGTCATCCCCAGTAAAACTTAACTCTCCAAGAGAATCTCTAGATTAATGTTTCCTGACTACACCAAGTGTTCTGGTTAGCTTTATGACCAGTCACTGTAATGTGTAGCCATACCCCTGTCATTTATTTGGTCTCTTTATCTTTTCTGTATCTGTTTCTGTCTTGCTGATTATCTTCCACACTTTCTTGTAGTCGCCCTCTATCTCACTCTCTTATTGCCAATTTCTCAATTACTCTCTCCATCTCTTGTACATAAAACTGTTTTGTTTTGTTTTGTTTGTTTTTCTGTTCTTCCCATCTCAACTTCCTGTTTTTTATTCGTTTGGTTTTGGTTTTACATTTTCTTTTGGATTTTCTATCAGCAAGCCTTTCTCTGTCTCTGTCTCTCTATCTCTCTACCTCTGTCTCTCTTTCTCTGTCCCTTCTGTATCTCGTTCACTGTCTCTCTTTCTCTGTCTCTCCTGTATCTCGTTCTCTGTCTCTCTTTCTATCTTGTTTTATCTCTTCCGCTCTTTCTCTTTCATTTCATCTCTCGCACATCTCAATGTATCTCTTTCTCTTTCATTTCATCTCTCGCACATCTCACTGTATCTCTTTCATTTCATCTCTCGCACATCTCACTGTATCTCTTTCTCTTTCATTTCATCTCTCGCAAATCTCACTGTATCTCTTTCTCTTTCATTTCATCTCTCGCACATCTCACTGTATCTCTTTCTCTTTCATTTCATCTCTCGCACATCTCACTGTATCTCTTTCTCTTTCATTTCATCTCTCGCACATCTCACTGTATCTCTTTCTCTTTCATTTCATCTCTCACACATCTCACTGTATCTCTTTCTCTTTCATTTCATCTCTCGCACATCTCACTTTGTCTCTTTCATTTCATCTCTCACACATCTCACTGTATCTCTTTCTCTTTCATTTCATCTCTCGCACATCTCACTGTATCTCTTTCTCTTTCATTTCATCTCTCGCACATCTCACTGTATCTCTTTCTCTTTCATTTCATCTCTTGCACATCTCACTGTATCTCTTTCTCTTTCATTTCATCTCTCGCACATCTCACTGTATCTCTTTCTCTTTCATTTCATCTCTCGCACATCTCACTGTATCTCTTTCTCTTTCATTTCATCTCTCGCACATCTCACTGTATCTCTTTCTCTTTCATTTCATCTCTCGCACATCTCACTGTATCTCTTTCATTTCATCTCTCACACATCTCACCGTATCTCTTTCTCTTTCATTTCATCTCTTTCACATCTCACTGTATCTCTTTCTCTTTCATTTCATCTCTCTCACATCTCACTGTATCTCTTTCTCTTTCATTTCATCTCTCGCACATCTCACTGTATCTCTTTCATTTCATCTCTCACACATCTCACTGTATCTCTTTCTCTTTCATTTCATCTCTTGCACATCTCACTGTATCTCTTTCATTTCATCTCTCACACATCTCACTGTATCTCTTTCTCTTTCATTTCATCTCTCGCACATCTCACTGTATCTCTTTCATTTCATCTCTCACACATCTCACTGTATCTCTTTCTCTTTCATTTCATCTCTTGCACATCTCACTGTATCTCTTTCATTTCATCTCTCGCACATCTCACTGTATCTCTTTCTCTTTCATTTCATCTCTCGCACATCTCACTGTATCTCTTTCTCTTTCATTTCATCTCTCGCACATCTCACTGTATCTCTTTCATTTCATCTCTCACACATCTCACTGTATCTCTTTCTCTTTCATTTCATCTCTCGCACATCTCACTGTATCTCTTTCTCTTTCATTTCATCTCTCGCACATCTCACTGTATCGCTTTCATTTCATCTCTCGCACATCTCACTGTATCTCTTTCATTTCATCTCTCGCACATCTCACTGTATCTCTTTCATTTCGTCTCTCGCACATCTCACTGTATCTCTTTCGTGTTTTTTTCTCTCCTTATTTTTATACGTCCATTACTTTATGTCACCAATTAATCAATGTCAAAGTTTCTTAAAATGTTACATTATAATTACATCCAATTTACATAGACTGTCTCTATTTGTGTGTGCGTGTATTTGTTGTTGTTTGGTCAAGGCTTGAGGGAAATCACATTTCACTGACTGATACAAATAATCATACAAATAATCATGGCAACTTGCCACTTTTCATTTCATACAAACAGATAGATCACAAAATTACACAATTGTTGGCTCACTGAAATCTATCATTTAAAAACGCTCTGAATTGAAATCGACTTGACTTGTACAATTTATCATTTTGTAAAGTTAGTAAAAAAAAAAAAGGTCAGTTAAGTAACCCCCCCCCCTTTATCATACCTTTGCGTTTAATTGGACAGATGATGTAAAGGTAATCTGTTTCTGTGTCCTACTGTTAACGAGGGTGTCATGTGGCTAGCACAACGACCATCTGCCTTTACTTTTCCTAATTAATATAAGCTTGATAAAATGTTGCCTCATTTAGATAACCATCCCATGCACTTAAGGTAATGGCACATTGGAAGAACGAAGTTGTTCTAGCATATGAAGCAAATGGAGAAAGATGGTCAACACAACTGTATACAGTGCCCCAACGGTTCAACAGATTAAGTGGTAGGTGAAGGTGCTATGTCGGTGAATATTTCGTGCTTCTTTTTGGCACATAGCAATCAAAACATAGCTCGAGTGGGGACTCGAACTGGAGCTCCTTTGATATGCCAAGATGTTTCTGCCACTCAGCCAGCCTACGATCCACGAGTCCAGACATCGAGAACAAGCCACAAAGTAATGGGAGCAAGCTGGTCTATAGCAAATGTTGTCATTCAGTTCCCCGCTGTGTCTTGTGTGGATAAGTCCAAACGAAGGTAACACTCAAATATCCAAAGAATACAGGCGAAAGGCCAACACTATGATAAAGGTACTCGAGGCTAATGAACGCTGTCGACTAATACGTTTCATACCTAGGGAAGGGAACTGTCGAAGTCGTCAAGCTAAATCTCTACATTCATAAAACCTGCCCCTCTCTAAAGCCTCCAAGAGTAGTCTGTGTTTACTTTCGTTACGCCTTAAATCCAAGTCTTGTTTTTAATAGTCTCGTCATTGTCGCTAAACTAGAGTTTCAACCCTTTTAATGAAACAACTGTTTAATTGTGTCCTAACAATATGTACACTGATATAAAAATACACGCGTAAAGGTACCGAAACATTAACCCTTAAGCAAGTAACCTATACAAGTCAATATGGCCTTAACCCTACAATCCCAACTTAAAGAAATCAATACGGCTTTAACTCTACAACTCCCAACTTTTACAAGTTAATATGGCTTTAACCCTACAATTCCAACTTATACAAGTCATATGGCTTTGACTTTACAACTCCCAACTTATACAAATCAATATGGCTTTAACCCTACAATCCCTACTTTTACAAGCCAATATGGCTTTAACTCTACAATCCCAACTTATACAAGTCATATCGCTTTAACCCTACAACTCCCAACTTATACAAGTCAATATGGCTTTAACCCTACAACTCCCAACTTACACTAGTCAATATGGCTTTAACCCTACAACTCTAAACTTATACAAGTCAATATGGCTTTAACTCTACAACTCCCAACTTACACAAGTCAATATGGCTTTAACCCTACAACTCCCAACATATACAAGTCAATATGGCTTTAACTCTACAACTTCCAACTTACACAAGTCAATATGGCTTTAACGCTACAACTCCCAACATATACAAGTCAATATGGCTTTAACCCTACAACTCCCAACTTACACAAGTCAATATGGCTTTAACCCTACAACTCCCAACATATACAAGTCAATATGGCTTTAACTCTACAACTTCCAACTTACACAAGTCAATATGGCTTTAACCCTACAACTCCCAACATATACAAGTCAATATGGCTTTAACTCTACAACTTCCAACTTACACAAGTCAATATGGCTTTAACCCTACAACTCCCAACATATACAAGTCAATATGGCTTTAACTCTACAACTCCCAACTTACACAAGTCAATATGGTATTAACCCTACAACTCCCAACATATACAAGTCAATATGGCTTTAACTCTACAACTTCCAACTTACACAAGTCAATATGGCTTTAACCCTACAACTCCCAACATATACAAGTCAATATGGCTTTAACTCTACAACTTCCAACTTACACAAGTCAATATGGCTTTAACCCTACAACTCCCAACATATACAAGTCAATATGGCTTTAACTCTACAACTCCCAACTTACACAAGTCAATATGGCTTTAACGCTACAACTCCCAACATATACAAGTCAATATGGCTTTAACCCTACAACTCCCAACTTACACAAGTCAATATGGCTTTAACCCTACAACTCCCAACATATACAAGTCAATATGGCTTTAACTCTACAACTTCCAACTTACACAAGTCAATATGGCTTTAACCCTACAACTCCCAACATATACAAG
Source organism: Biomphalaria sudanica (assembly GCA_036873155.1). Lineage (NCBI taxonomy): Eukaryota > Metazoa > Mollusca > Gastropoda > Planorbidae > Biomphalaria > Biomphalaria sudanica. The sequence goes on along the minus strand of JAZGLO010000086.1, from coordinate 2,548,579 downwards.
TCAATATGGCTTTAACTCTACAACTTCCAACTTACACAAGTCAATATGGCTTTAACTCTACAACTTCCAACTTACACAAGTCAATATGGCTTTATCACAGAATGACACTAGGGAGTATTGAGAGACTATATCAAAGAATGTGTCCTCTACAGGTCAAGCTGAGGCTCTTATAATACAAAGCTGACTATTTACATAGTTGTGACATTTACCAAGTGAAGGAGGCAAGATGTCACAGTGCGAACGAACCCTTCAAACCAAAATGTCAGCCAGAGGGCGTTCAGGGAGGGTCGCCTATGGACGAAGACAAGGGAAGTCACTCTACTTTTTAGCATGGGCTTCACTTCCCTCTCCCACCCCCTGTTGTCCACTCATCATATGGCCGTGTACTCAAATCTCCAGACCAATTAATTTAATGTCCAATGTATTCTCTCCCCTTGAGTATTGGCCTATTATTTTATTATTTTTTGAGCAATTGATTTAGAAGAGTGTGTTTTGGTAAGAGAGACAGAGAGACACAGAGAGAGAGAGAGAGAGAGACAGAGAGAGAGAGAGAGAGAGACAGACAGAGAGAGAGACAGACAGACAGAGAGAGAGAGACAGACAGAGAGAGAGAGAGAGACAGACAGAGAGAGAGACAGACAGACAGAGAGAGAGAGAGACAGAGAGAGACAGAGAGAGAGAGAAACAGAGAGACAGACAGACAGAGAGAGAGAGACACACAGAGAGAGAGAGAGAGAGAAAGAAAAGTGAAAACAAGAGACGATGGGTTGAAAAAAGAAGATGATCCTATATTGATATTTGAAAAGTTTTTGGAATGTTTATTTTATAACATTTCGCTGTTTGCGTTGGACTGGCATTATGGTATTAGCTTCATTTTAGATGCTCACAAAATAAATACAAATTATAACCAAAAAATAATAATAATAAAAAATTAAAAAAAATATATTTAAAAAATATTTTTTTAAAAACTATTTCTTTAAGTAAAAGTTTGAAAAGACCAACAAAAAAAAAAAACAGCCCAGGGGACGTCAAATTCTTTTCACATGTATATCCATCCAAAGACTCATTTTGTTGAAATGTTCATTTGACTTGAACATTTCCAATTCAACTTGGTGGAAATAAACTTTGGTGACCTTTTTTTGTTCTTTTACGCCTTAGCAAAACTATTTTGTAGTTTCACATTTGGGATGAGAACAAAAAAGGGTGGGGTGGGTGGGTGAGGATTTGAACTAGACAGTTGTGTTTTGTTTTTCAAATCATGGTTTATTTAAAGGTTATTTAGGGAAGAATGGGTAATCTCTTCAATTTCTTATAAATGGGAGTTAAACGCTGGAAGAGAGAGTTCATGTAAGGAGAAGTTTACTGGGAGAAGAAGCCTTCAAGTTTTCGGACCAAATACCTGCACTCGTCACTCTTCTTTACAAATGTCTGCACTCTTCACGACAATTGTCTGCACTCTTAACGACAATTGTCTGCACTCCTCTTTACACATGTCTGCACTCTTCACGACAATTGTCTGCACTCTTCTTTACAAATGTCTGCACTCTTCACGATAATTGTCTGCACTCTTCTTTACAAATGTCTGCACTCTTCACGACAAATGTCTGCACTCTTCACCACAGTTGTCTGCACTCTTCGGCGCAAATGTCTGGTTACAATCAAAACTTCAGAAATAGGAACAAATGAAATGTATAGCGAATTTCGTAGCAGATGAATCTTAAGTCCGTGCGTTTCACTAAACGATGAGCATTAGTCTCAATGAAAAAAGATCACGGGATATAAACAGTAGTTACATTGGTTATTTAGTGGTGAATATCTCTTTCGGAATGTTGAAGTTCAATCTAATGAGTCAATCCTGAAAGCTGTGCCAGAGATTCTTGTTTTAGATAAAGAGATAGTAGACTTTATGGAATAAAATATTCTAACCCTTTAATTGAAATCATGAAAACATCAAGTTTATAGTTTTATAGTTGAAATTGAATCATATATTCATTAAAGTAGATACAACTGTTCTGTGTAGAAACCCGAAGCTGTTAGAAGCCAAAGTGTGAACACAATTCTTGTTGACACACTTCTTTGGCAACTTTGAACCGTAGACACGTGACACTAGAGTCGACAGGCCGGGCAAGGGCATGTCTTCTTTTTATATACCGAGCTTACTCCCTCCGTCTGTCTGGTCAAAAAATGTGTACACGTCATTTCTACAACTTTCCATTTTCGGATTCAGTTTAAACTTTTCACAATTATTCATTGTCCATGTTAGACATCAATCAATAGAAAAATGTAATCAACCAGTCGTAATTAATTCATTGTGTTTCCTATGGAATATTTGGGGTTTACTTAGCTAACGGGAGATAAGCCTTGCAGTAATGAGAGATTTGGCAGCAGTGTTGAATGGTACTCCCCCTTCTCTGAAAGCGCACAAGCCTATATATACTGTTTAGACAATACACCGATATGGTATTACACGTATTTGGTTAAATGTTCAGTCAATAGAAATTACTTATATGATTGAAATAATGCAATTTCAATCAATATAAGTGAGGTTTAAAAAAAATAATTTAAACATATTTTGAGTTGCTTCTATGGCCATTTTTTATTGAGCGTAGTAGTTATGACTTTGTTTTCATCAACATGACTTTAGATCATCGCATAGTTACTTTTGTCTGTTACAATCATAGTCTCAGCATTTCCCCACATCTCTAGATTCCTGTCTCTATATTTCACCTTTTGCTCTTTAAAGGTTCGACATGACTCATTTAGTGTGAATTTCACATTACATATTCGCATTCATCCACCTGATCACCATCCCTAGATCTTTAATTTGTTGAACTTCAGTGGCGATGTCCGAGACAAAATGTAAGTGCAGAATGGCAGTCAAAGCTATCCCTATTACGTTTCTGTTACAGCAAGAGACATTTCAGTGTCTAACTTGTGCTGTTGAAATGTTCTCTAGTATACTCTTCACAGTTCTTTGAAAGATTCTTCTTGATTCAAATCTCCATTATTATTGCATATATCGGTATTATATTTAGTTAGTGGATATAGACGCTTTTACAACAATGTTTTTGCACTGTAAGCAAATCAAGTGGTCTGTATCGCCTTTTCAAATGGACACAAATGATACAATCAAAATATTTCCAAAGCTAATCAGATTCAAACACGATTTCAAAACGAGACTGAGGAAACAAACAAAAAAAAAAAACAAAAAAAACTGACACAAATTGACAAATTTGATTGCATGCAAAGTGTAAAGATAAAATTTGATTTCGAATTTTTCGTGTTAAAATGTTGTTTTTTTTTGTTTTTTATTAAGACAATGTCTAAAGGATTTTAAAAAAAAATTATCAAAATTAGCTTATATCTTATACAGCAGTATATCAGCAACCTATGGATTACAAACTTTCTAATTGAGTTAATCGTAAACCAACATTTTCTGCCAATTGAATATATTAAAAGGTTATTATAGAAAGAGAAAACAGTTTGTCTATGAGTTTATTTAGTTAGTGACATCTGACCCTGGGACTAGATTGAGACAAACATCTGCTAATGACCAAACACTTAAATACCAAGGTACTTGTGATGTACAGTGCATTATGTCTTTCTAGAACAGAATTATCTCCCCACTGACACCTGATGTTTCCATTCTGATTGTCGACCCTTTCCATTTCTTCCCCTTCACTAAGTGACCAGTCCGAGCCAGTCACCTTTCACCTTCCGATGTCCGTAATGAGCTCTCCAGTCACGTTTTCAAACAGTCTCACCAAACTCTTGGCCTGTCCACTTCATGTCATCGCCACCTGGACCCTGGGCTACAGGGCGCGCGATGATTAAGTATCCTCTAGTCAAGTCCACGCCACTGGTACCTCCTTCCTCTCCGCCTCCAACGCAATCACTTTCACCCTGTCGAGCAGGTTTTAGAACCTTTCTAACTTCACTCCACAGTACTCCTTGAGCTTGGTATGTGCTTAGCCTTCTTACATACTCCCTTTGGAACTCTCGCGTTGTATCTCACGTTCTCTCTATCTCTCATCTATCTTATCTTCTTCATGTCAAAGACAGTCGCAGTGCAAGCAACACGGTAGTTCTCAAGAAACAAGGCAAGATTTCCCCTAAAGCATCTAAAGTGACCAGTCTGCATATGATCCTAGCAGACAAAGTGAAGTCAGAGATCCTTAACAGACTGAAGACAGACATTTTGAAAGATATTAGCAAATGGCTGATATGTATCAAGTTAAATTCAAAATAGTCAATGTATATCTCCTTTAAAGAATTTCTAAACATTTCAAGGTCTGTCCAGCTCTGTTGGTTTCTTGACGTCAAATGTAAAGTTAACGAAGAGTTGTCCGTGTTTCGATAACATAAAATACATTTTTTTAAAAATAAGTCTATTAAATGTAATATTATTGTTTTTCTTCTAAACTGATCTACTACTGGAGAACTTTGTTTTAACTGTTGATCCTGTCGTCGAGGTAGTTTGAGAATCTCTGGACAATTTCTCTTTCTCTTATCTGACCAGATGTAGAAACATGGAGATACTTTTTGAGAATCTCTGGACAATTTCTCTTTCTCTTATCTGACCAGATGTAGAAACATGGAGATACTTTTTGAGAATCTCTGGACAATTTCTCTTATCTGACCAGATGTAGAAACATTGAGATACTTTTTGAGAATCTCTGGACAATTTCTCTTTCTCTTATCTGACCAGATGTAGAAACATTGAGATACTTTTTGAGAATCTCTGGACAATTTCTCTTTCTCTTATCTGACCAGATGTAGAAACATTGAGATACTTTTTGAGAATCTCTGGACAATTTCTCTTTCTCTTATCTGACCAGATGTAGAAACATTGAGATACTTTTGAGAATCTCTGGACAATTTCTCTTTCTCTTATCTGACCAGATGTAGAAACATTGAGATACTTTTGAGAATCTCTGGACAATTTCTCTTTCTCTTATCTGACCAGATGTAGAAACATTGAGATACTTTTTGAGAATTCTGAAAGAGATGTTCACAAATACAATTAGAAAAAAAAAAATGTCGTTGTTACTTTCGTTCTCTCCTTCTCTCTCTCTCTCTCTCCTTCTCTCTCTCCTTCTCTCTCTCTCCTTCTATCTCTCTCTCCTTCTCTCTCTCCTTCTCTCTCTCTCTCCTTCTCTCTCTCCTTCTCTCTCTCTCTCCTTCTCTCTCTTTCCTTCTCTCCTTCTCTCTCTCTCTCTCCTTCTCTCCTTCTCTCTCCTCTCTCCCTCTCCTTCTCTCTCCCTCTCTCCTTCTCTCTCTCTCTCCTTCTCTCTCGCCTTCTCTCCCTCTCTCTCTCCTTCTCTCTCTCCTTCTCTCTTTCTCTCCTTCTCTCTCTCTTTCTCTCTCCTTCTCTCTCTCTCCTTCTCTCTCTCTCTCTTTCTCTCTTCTTCTCTCTCTCTCATTAGTTCTTTGTATCTCTCTCTCTCCTTCTCTCTCTCTCCTTCTCTCTCTCTCCTTCTCTCTCTCTCCTTCTCTCTCGCCTTCTCTCCCTCTCTCTCTCCTTCTCTCTCTCCTTCTCTCTTTCTCTCCTTCCCTCTCTCTCTTTCTCTCTCATTCTCTCTCTCTCCTTCTCTCTCTCTCTCTCTCTTTCTCTCTTCTTCTCTCTCTCTCTCTCATTAGTTCTTTGTATCTGTCTCTCTCTCTATTTCGCGCCCCCCCTCTCTCTCTCTCTCTCTCTCTCTCTCTGTTTCTCTCTTCTCTGTGTGTTACTTACATGCGTATATTTAGAACTCTAGGTCTCCGTAAAGCATAGTTGGAAGATTTCTTTAGGTAGGAAAACCTGTATAAAGTTTTTAAGGACACAAGGTTGAAATGAAGTGAATGCAGATATGAAGTCATAGAAGAGCGTTCAGACTAAGGAATGTGCTACTGACAGCGTGTAGGCCTATGTCTGAAGTTTTGTGTGTGAATTTAGTGCATGGAGTTGTATGTATTAAATGTTGAGTGATAATTTCGTGAGTGACGTTTTGTGAGTGACGTTTGTGTGAAGTTTTGTGTGTAAGTTTGTGAACCTAAATAAATATGTGATGATTTGTATGTGAAATTTGTCTTGCTTGACGTCTTGTGTGTAAAGTTTTGTATGTAAAGTCTTGTGTGTGAAGTCTTGTGTGTGAAGTCTTGTGTGCGAAGTCTTGTGTGTTAAGTCGTATGCAACATTTTGTGTTTGAAAGCTTTGATGACTCAGTTACGATTTTATGAAATATGCAAAAAAAAATAAAAATTATAAATTATCGAACTTAAAATGCGTTTATTTTTATTGATGTTTACTTACTATCTGACTCATTGACATTTGTCTACCCAATCCCAAATGTCTATTTTTTTTAATCAAATACAAATTCTGAGACTATAAAGTGACGTCAGCTAAGCACAACTAATAGAAGTATGAAGTACAGTCATTTAAAAAAAAGGAACCATCATTCATTTTCCCAGATGAGGTAGCCAGACTAGACATTGCAAGTAGATTAGAAACACTTTGACTATGAATCATGATACCTGCATGTGTTTCTTTTCATCCCCTAATTGACATCTTTTCCTATGAAAGAGATAAACAATCAATCTCTCATTCATTTAATAGTGCCAATAGCCGAGGATTTCCTTAAATTAAAAAACTAGCTGTTTATTGGTAACTATTGGTCAATATGTACATCTACTGACACAGATATAAAGGCAGATTTCTTATTCCATATTGTAGGGACAATTTTTGTATATATTATGAGTTGGATATTGAAATATTAAACAGGGCTATTTTTAGATCGGAGATCCTATGCGAATTGAATTTGGTGGCCCCAAATGAAATAAAAAATAATAAACAGCGAAAAAAAAAACACTACGTACTTTATTAAAAACCTAGTGTAGTCCAACAGTAACATTGAGGACAAGTTTAAAAACCTAGTGTAATCCAAAAGTAACATTGAGGACAAGTTTAAAAACCTAGTGTAATCCAACAGTAACATTGAGGACAAGTTTAAAAACCTAGTGCAATCCAACAGTAACATTGAGGACAAGTTTCGCTATTTCTTCTCTAAAACAGAGTCCTGTGAGAAGCCCCACCAATCGGATGCCCTAAACTACTGCCTGGTCTGTGCAGTAGATATATCAGTCCTATATGAAATGGATTGCCTAAATCAGTCAGTAAAAGAAGTAACTTTGTAGAGTTTTAGTCTCATGCATGGCTACATTAACAATTGGATACAGGTAGGAAAGAATCATCTTCTTTCTTGTAACAATCCAGTTCAGTTCTAGTTCATATAGGAAAGCATGCACAGACACAGATACAAGGATGAAAGACCGCTGTATTAATTCTTGCTATTAATATGTGTGAAGTAATTTCCCTTGCATTGAATGACCTCCTCACGATGACGCCGACTTGGTGCCGTCATTAAGTCAGCAGAAGCCAATAACTTTTTTTTTTCTTTTGTTACTATCTTAATCCGTTGCCATCCATTCTTTTCATTTTTTTTTCTTCAGGCGATAAATAATGATTTTATGCTAATTTATTCCAATGATCCAGCCAGCCGAAAATACAACAGCCAGCCAAGAGCTGAGGAATTTATTCTTAAACAAGGGGCAGAGAACTATGGAGTGAAGGGTGGAAAGGGGAGATAATTACATCAAGCATTCTCTCGAGCTGGTCATTTTGTCCAGTTCTCTGGTGTGCAATTAAAGGCACAAGAATCTGGGAGAAGATTGCTTTTGTCGCGATCATTAGCGTACATTGAGAGAAATTAGAACAGGAGAATGTGTGTGGACAGAGGAAGGTACATTCTTCAGCCAAAGTGAGAGATATAAGTCAGAGATCAATAACTGAAAGATCAATAAGTCAGGGGGGAATCGATTGGCTGGAAATCAAAACGTCAGATCAATAGGTCGAAAGAAAAGAGAGAGAGAGATAGAGAGATTTGGAGAGAGAGAAGGAGAGAAGTGTGAAGTATGATTTTTAAACAAATTATTAAAGCTTATATTGAGTAAAATTGCATCAATTATTTTGAATCAAATCATGCAATTATTTTTAATGACTCCAAATTTAACCAAATACTTACAAAACCAAATAAGTCTGTTATCCAAACAGACCTTCGCTTGGAAGTGCTATTAGAATTTGTCAAGTCAGTGTATGTATTTCCCCATCGTATTGGTAAAGCTTGGTTGACCTTGTTTTGAAAGGGAAATTGTTTAGCGCAACGTTCATGCTTAGAGCATATTCAGTGAGCTATTGTCCAATCACTAGACCAGTTTGTGTGTGTACGGGGGAGGAGGGGGGGAGGGGAATTAGGGAGAAGGTTTCCGTGCTGCCTTTACAAAATCTCTCTCTCTATATACAAAAATCTCCTCGAGTCTTAATTTGAACTCAAACCTCCATGATGGAAGGCCGACATGTTTTGCCACTAAGCTATTCAAGAACTTTTTTAAAAAAAAAAGCTTTATTAGTCTATCTTTAGTTCAAATATTTTTGTGAACGACCTAATTCTCTGATAGTTTATCGGGGGGGGGGGTGCGTCTGTGCGTAATTATTGTCACTGGTCGCCCTCCACCAATTAAATAAATTTTCCAAATAAAAATAATTAATTAGTAACGACTGATTTTTCTTTGCTGTATTTCTAAAAGACTTAACGATTGAATATTCTGTAACGTCCATCGGTCATCGACAAACTCTATGCAATGCTGTCCATATCGTATTCTGATCACTAGGGCTTGACTCATTGAAAAGTACAAATTGTTGACCAATAGAGTCAAATAAGAAGATGATCAACTTCTCTAAAAACAAAGCAGATTTTGTATGGAAGCAGGCTGATTGTTCCGTCAAGTGTTCAGAATGTTAACTGGTTAGACAAAAACTTCTTATCAGTTGTACTACTAGTTGTTGACGGCCGTTGACTTGTAGCACCAAACTGCTGGTAGACAACTCAACCACTGTAGGCAGGATTGTAGCTTGACTAAAAGACTTGAAAAAAAACGTCTTTGTGAACAATTCTAAATATAACTTTTATTATAAAATGAACGCAATCAAGTTGATAAGATATAAAATGAACGCAATCAAGTTGATAAGATATAAAATGAATGTACTAAATTTGAGTAATAATAATTTTTTAACACAATCTAACTCCTATCAGTGTCACGTTCTGGGGTCTTCTTTCCTAACGAAGACCAAATGACGACAATGCCAACTATTTTGCACAATTCACAACCAATCACTAACCTCTTCCAAACGTCAATATGGAACACACACACACACTTCCTAACACTCACGATCTCTGTTGTTCAAATCCTTAAAATTTGTAGATCATCTACTAAGTCAGTGTTCTGGAACTCCCTCCCCCCAATGTCAACAAACTGTAGACTTGTCTAGCTTTGACGTTCGGACCCTAAAGTGGGTTTCAGTCACATCAAGAGAAGGAAGGAAAGCCTATTACACAACGCTTCTATTAACTCGCTCTTGCATATTTCTGGGATGTTTAGAGATTTCCTGTCGATTTTTCCGACCACTTCTACTCTCCACATCTTCATTAAATTATGCAATACAAGCTGATGATCGATTGCAACACACGAATTAATCAAAAAATGAATCAATTATTTAATCAATAATTCGTTATTAAGTAATTTATTTATTTTTCCCAATCGAATATATAGAAAAATAAAGTACTAAGCTAATTTGAGATAAATCTTGTGTAGAGAAAGACGTCTTTCGCTTGCATTTTCAACTAACAATAAACCTTCTACTTGGATAGCTTAGTCGGCCTTCCATCCAAGAGACTCAAGTTCAAAATCAGACTAGAGAGACTTTTTAACATTTTTAAATAGCTTTTTGAAAAGGCAGCACAGAAAGCTTCTCTAGTATATTCCTTTGTAATATTTTGTGATTAGTTTTTTGTATTGAACATTGTCTTTATTACCATTTTCACAAATGATTTTTCTTTCTATGAAAAAAATACATATATTAGTGGTCGCAAATGATCATAGAAGTGTAAGATTAAAAAGGTTAAAACATTAATAATAAGAATAGACGCGTATATTAAAACGAACTAAAAATAGAAATTAAGAAAAATAAAAAAAAAATTAAAAAAAAAAGACACCTCCATTAATTAACTTCAATTATAATAAAATAATAAAATAATTTAAACAAACTGCTCAGAAATATATGAAAATGTCAACATTGTACACATATTCTACAAGCTTTACTATGATATTGAGGATTGGTTTTACATTTAAAGCAGATAAAGAATATATTTTTATAATGTGAGCGATATTATTACAAAACATGCGGCGGGCAGGATCAAATCTTTCCGCGGACCAGGCCATAGTTTGCACATCAGTGCTCATCTTCAACCTCGAAGCCTGGGCTACAAATAGAGGCCTATATAAGATGACTAGACATTTCACACATTGATCTTGTCCAATCAATCGTTTCTTTTGGTCACCTCATCGATTAGCTGCCTGCGGAATACCCTGAAAGAAAGTCTTGGTCAAAGAATCAGTGTAATCCATATAACATCGACTCGATCGGATCTAGGAGGGTCAGGGTCAATCCCCAGCTTCCATTCCTAGTCCGCCTTGGTACACAAACTATAGATCTACCGTAAACAGTTTCTAGATAAAGTCAAAGAAGAGAAAAAGTCGTGTCTCTTCACGATCCTCTAACAAATTCTATAAAAATTTTGAGCTATTGTCTATAACACCTGCTTACTTATAGCCATAGATTCTATCTCTCACTCGAGATATATAAAAGACTCTATCTCTCTCTCAACATATGTAGTAGACTCTCTCTCTCTCTCTCTCTCTCAAGATATGTAGTAGACTCTCTCTCTCTCTCAAGATATGTAGTAGACTCTCTCTCTCTCTCAACATATGTAGTAGACTCTCTCTCTCTCAAGATATGTAGTAGACTCTCTCTCTCTCTCTCAAGATATGTAGTAGACTCTCTCTCTCTCTCTCTCAAGATATGTAGTAGACTCTCTCTCTCTCTCTCAACATATGTAGTAGACTCTCTCTCTCTCTCTCAAGATATGTAGTAGACTCTCTCTCTCTCAAGATATGTAGTAGACTCTCTCTCTCTCTCTCTCTCAACATATGTAGTAGACTCTCTCTCTCTCTCAAGATATGTAGTAGACTCTCTCTCTCTCTCAAGATATGTAGTAGACTCTCTCTCTCTCTCAAGATATGTAGTAGACTCTCTCTCTCTTAAGATATCTAGTAGACTCTCTCTCTCTCTCTCAAGATATGTAGTAGACTCTCTCTCTCTCTCTCAAGATATGTAGTAGACTCTCTCTGTCTCTCTCTCTCTCTCAAGATATGTAGTAGACTCTCTCTCTCTCTCTCTCAAGATATGTAGTAGACTCTCTCTCTCTCTCTCTCTCTCTCAAGATATGTAGTAGACTCTCTCTCTCTCTCTCTCTCTCTCTCAAGATATGTAGTAGACTCTCTCTCTCAGGATATGTAGTAGACTCTCTCTCTCTCTCTCTCAACATATTTAGTAGACTCTCTCTCTCTCTCAACATATGTAGTAGACTCTCTCTCTCTCTCTCAAGATATGTAGTAGACTCTCTCTCTTTCCCTCAAAATATGTAGTAGACTCTCTCTCTCTTTCTCTCTCAACATATGTAGTAGACTCTCTCTCTCTGTCTCTCTCTCAACATATGTAGTAGACTCTCTCTCTCTCAAGATATGTAGTAGACTCTCTCTCTCTCTCTCAAGATATGTAGTAGACTCTCTCTCTCTCTCTCAAGATATGTAGTAGACTCTCTCTCTCTCTCTCAAGATATGTAGTAGACTCTCTCTCTCTCTCTCAAGATATGTAGTAGACTCTCTCTCTCAAGATATGTAGTAGACTCTCTCTCTCTCTGAAGATATATAGTAGACTCTCTCTCTTTCTCTCAATATATGTAGTAGACTCTCTCTCTCTCTCTCTCTCAAGATATGTAGTAGACTCTCTCTCTCTCTCAAGATATGTAGTAGACTCTCTCTCTCTCTCTCTCAACATATGTAGTAGACACTTTATCTCTCTCTCTCAAGATATGTAGTAGACTCTCTCTCTCTCTCTCTCAAGATATGTAGTAGACTCTCTCTCTCTCTCAAGATATGTAGTAGACTCTCTCTCTCTCTCTCTCAAGATATGTAGTAGACTCTCTCTCTCTCTCTCTCTCAAGATATGTAGTAGACTCTCTCTCTCTCTCTCTCTCAAGATATGTAGTAGACTCTCTCTCTCTCTCTCAACATATGTAGTAGACTCTCTCTCTCTCTCTCAAGATATGTAGTAGACTCTCTCTCTCTCAAGATATGTAGTAGACTCTCTCTCTCTCTCTCTCTCAACATATGTAGTAGACTCTCTCTCTCTCTCAAGATATGTAGTAGACTCTCTCTCTCTCTCAAGATATGTAGTAGACTCTCTCTCTCTCTCAAGATATGTAGTAGACTCTCTCTCTCTCTTAAGATATCAAGTAGACTCTCTCTCTCTCTCAAGATATGTAGTAGACTCTCTCTCTCTCTCTCAAGATATGTAGTAGACTCTCTCTGTCTCTCTCTCTCTCAAGATATGTAGTAGACTCTCTCTCTCTCTCTCTCAAGATATGTAGTAGACTCTCTCTCTCTCTCTCTCTCTCAAGATATGTAGTAGACTCTCTCTCTCTCTCTCTCTCAAGATATGTAGTAGACTCTCTCTCTCTCTCAGGATATGTAGTAGACTCTCTCTCTCTCTCTCTCAACATATTTAGTAGACTCTCTCTCTCTCTCAACATATGTAGTAGACTCTCTCTCTCTCTCTCAAGATATGTAGTAGACTCTCTCTCTTTCCCTCAAAATATGTAGTAGACTCTCTCTCTCTTTCTCTCTCAACATATGTAGTAGACTCTCTCTCTCTGTCTCTCTCTCAACATATGTAGTAGACTCTCTCTCTCTCAAGATATGTAGTAGACTCTCTCTCTCTCTCTCAAGATATGTAGTAGACTCTCTCTCTCTCTCAAGATATGTAGTAGACTCTCTCTCTCTCTCTCAAGATATGTAGTAGACTCTCTCTCTCTCTCTCAAGATATGTAGTAGACTCTCTCTCTCAAGATATGTAGTAGACTCTCTCTCTCTCTGAAGATATGTAGTAGACTCTCTCTCTCTCTCTCTCAAGATATGTAGTAGACTCTCTCTCTCTCTCTCAAGATATGTAGTAGACTCTCTCTCTCTCTCTCAAGATATGTAGTAGACTCTCTCTCTCTCTCAAGATATGTAGTAGACTCTCTCTCTCTCTCTCAAGATATGTAGTAGACTCTCTCTCTCTCTCTCAAGATATGTAGTAGACTCTCTCTCTCAAGATATGTAGTAGACTCTCTCTCTCTCTGAAGATATGTAGTAGACTCTCTCTCTCTCTCTCTCAAGATATGTAGTAGACTCTCTCTCTCTCTCTCAAGATATGTAGTAGACTCTCTCTCTCTCTCTCAAGATATGTAGTAGACTCTCTCTCTCTCTCAAGATATGTAGTAGACTCTCTCTCTCTCTCTCAAGATATGTAGTAGACTCTCTCTCTCTCTCTCAAGATATGTAGTAGACTCTCTCTCTCAAGATATGTAGTAGACTCTCTCTCTCTCTGAAGATATGTAGTAGACTCTCTCTCTCTCTCTCTCAAGATATGTAGTAGACTCTCTCTCTCTCTCTCAAGATATGTAGTAGACTCTCTCTCTCTCTCTCTCAAGATATGTAGTAGACTCTCTCTGTCTCTCTCTCTCTCTCAAGATATGTAGTAGACTCTCTCTCTCTCTCTCTCAAGATATGTAGTAGACTCTCTCTGTCTCTCTCTCTCTCTCAAGATATGTAGTAGACTCTCTCTCTCTCTCTCTCTCAAGATATGTAGTAGACTCTCTCTCTCTCTCAAGATATGTAGTAGACTCTCTCTCTTTTTCTCAACATATGTAGTAGACTCTCTCTCTCTCTCTCTCAAGATATATAGTAGACTCTCTCTCTCTCTCTCAAGATATGGAGTAGACTCTCTCTCTCTCTCTCAAGATATGTAGTAGACTCTCTCTCTCTCTCTCTCTCAAGATATGTAGTAGAATCTCTCTCTCTCTCTCTCTCTCTCAAGATATGTAGTAGACTCTCTCTCTCTCTCTCTCTCAAGATATGTAGTAGACTCTCTCTCTCTCTCTTAAGATATGTAGTAGACTCTCTCTCTCTCTCTCTCTCTCTCTCAAGATATGGAGTAGACTATATTTCTCTATCGTTTTTTATTTCTTTCCAACATATTGCCGCCCCTGTTTATCCAATGTGTCTGTCTTGTTGCTACCCTCCTTAATTCAGTTCCACATTGTGTTTCTCCAACTAAAGAAACAGCTGTTTAATACAGACCATGAAAGAAAGAAACATGCTGTTTCTCCCCACGCCATAGATCGCCAGTGCCTGCAAATATTTTCAATGGTGTTTATAAAAACACGCACGGGAGAAAAGAGGTGAAACAAGGTAAGTTTGCCCCGGAGACATTCTTACACACATCTATTGACAAATCTCATGGGCAGAGTTTGAATAGCATCTTACTGATAACAGGTTCAAAAGTTTCATTCGTCTTTCTCTTGACATTATACAAGTTTATAAAACAAGTGACCCGACCAATCGCGACATTTTTGTCATAGTTTACCAACTGGAGACTCAAACATTAATATTTACAGTACTGTATTGAGAAGCCTCAAACATTTATATTTATCGTACTGTATCGAGAAGCCTCAAGCATTTTAGTTATGTCTTTTGGAGCCTCGTGAGACCTTACACAATGATTAGATTCGAATCATAAATACAAGTAAAAAGATGTTTTGTTTCCAAGTGTCTCTTCAATTTGCAAGGAACAAGCGCCTTATTCGACAGAGTTGACAGAACGGGAATGGAGCATCTTCAGGTCCAGAAGATATGAAACCATATCCGATGTAATCTTCAATGTACCTTCGTTTGGTTCCTTGCTTTTCATTTAACGCTTTCGCAGTTTCATTCTTGCTAACGTATTTCTCCATGGATAACAATGAATAACACTTATTGATAATTTGTTATTATTAGCATACACCTAAACAATTGACACGAAACACGTCGCTTATTATGATCGTTACCAATTTAAAAACTTCTGTGCGTCAGCTAGGGCGGCCTATATTTTACTCATTATAATAATATATGTATAGTACACAATTCCATAACTTAGAAGGTAACACCCCTTTCCGTCAAAATGGTGCGATCCCATTGAGCAGGGCAGAGACAAGGAGAGAATGCGGGCAGGGCAGAGACAAGGAGAGAATGCGGGCAGGGCAGAGACAAGGAGAGAATGCGGGCAGGGCAGAGACAAGGAGAGAATGCGGGCAGGGCAGAGACAAGGAGAGAATGCGGGCAGGGCAGAGACAAGGAGAGAATGCGGGCAGGGCAGAGACAAGGAGAGAATGCGGGCAGGGCAGAGACAAGGAGAGAATGCGGGCAGGGCAGAGACAAGGAGAGAATGCGGGGGCTACTATTACTGGTCGTTAGAAGTAGAATCGAAACGTATAATAAGAATTGTATAGTAGACAGACCTGTGTAAAGCTGCCCCACTTGTGGCGTTCTGATAACCTGCATAAGTTTCAAATATTTGTAGACATTCCCGCGACACACCTGCAAATCTTCCGCGGCGCACTAGTGCCGCTACACACTGTTTGGGAAACACTGCTCTAGACAGTCTAGATCTAACTCTAATTTTAGATCTAATTCAAAGAGGAACGATCTACTTTATACTTTAACACATTGACAAACAAAATAAAGTTCATTCATTTTATATTTTAATCAAATTAACACTCAAATAAATTGTGTTTCTAAAACATTTTTCATACATTCGATCGCTATAGCTTCCATGTTGCATTTTAATAGTCCCTGTCACAATCATCAATTGTGGATGTCAGATGTCAAGATCTATGAAGATGCTATGATAGATGTCACGTTGAAGATTATCTTGATCTATATCACACCATCAATGATTGTGATTGCCGAAGATCTTGAAATCGTCTTTTAATAAGATGATCGTATAGAAGTAGCTAGATCTAGTTGATAATACGATCATTCAGAATGTTGCCAGTTGATAAGAGGATCATCTAGAAGTTGCCAATCGCTAAATCGATCTAAGTATGTTACTATATTCAATAAAAAAAACTTCTCTTCGTCTAAAACAATTACTTTAATTCAGAACTTGAAAAAGCTATTCACAAATAATTACAATGGTTAAATGTACTTGAATAAAATAACAGATCTACACAATAATATAATTGAGTTCTAATACAAAACTCTAGAACATGTTCTCACTAACACTTTCCATACAAGACTAACTAAAAATCTAGAATCTTTCCCCGGGTATAGCGCTGTCACGTGTCTAGCACCCCTCGTTACAATGCCAACCAATAAATGCAGCTCAATGTACAATAATTAATATTTCAAAACCAATCACATTTATTCTGACACATAGCTCTGCCGCGTGATGGAATTCCCCGAGCTAACAAGTGCTGGCTAGTAACCTTTGGCGGCTGTGTATGTGACAGTCCCATTCATGTGTCGTGCACACCGCTATGTAAACACGCTATTATTAGACAGGCTACATGAGGCTCTATATGGGGGATATTAGATATACTAACATACATTAATTAATTAATTAGCTTATTGAATTCACTCTTATAATAGTAGGTCTACATCTATTATAATAGTATCTAGACTCTAGATCTAGATATATGTAGTCCTACAAGCAAATGTTTTTATTTAACAATGGATTTAGGTCGATTAGCTATTTTGATAGTTCCAATCATACAATTTTTTAAATTCACGCATTCGCTTTCTTGTAGCATTATTATTTCGTTTAATTGTTTCCGAAACACTCTCAGTGACTATATCGATAGTGATACGCAAATTAAGACCCGCGGGCCGCGGGTAATATATGTCTAGAACCAAACTAAAATTACATATACAGGTCATGCAAGAAATATGGACACTGCTTCTTTATTATGTGTTTCACCTTTTAAAGTTGAATATACAATTTGTAGCTATCCTGATGGAGGATGCTTAAGGGATACAGTTACCTGACATTAATTGTGGAATGTAAAGTCAGTTGGTCGTTGTGCTGCCACAGGATACCATCGTTAACTTGTGGCCTTAGAAACAGATGTCTTTTAAATCATCTGCCATATAGATCGCAAGCTCTGAAAGAGGTACTTTACTAATTTTATTCTTCGAGAACGCAACGTTTGTTCTACTTCACAAACAACAACAAGAACAAACCGACACAATAATAGCAACAATACAACGTTCAACTGACGTGTTGTGACTAACTTGAGTTGAGCGAGACAGAGAGTTGTTTAGCTCATCGCCCATCCCCTTTTTTTCTCTCTTGTTTTTTTTTTTTGCAACATCTTGTCCCTCCTTAAAATTGTATTCAGGTCACGTGGAGTGTTTCAACCAACAGTTGTCACTTTTATGACCAGTTAAACCCTCGTTCTGGTGTTTGTGTTATGTAGCGTGTCATCAGATTCTAGGAGAGACAAAGAAACTTAACGGGAATCTTCATATAGACAAGTTTCACTTATAAAGCAAAAGAACTTCTTGAATAATAATTGTGTTTACGATTAATTACATATGCACATAGAATATATAGTCAATGTATCACACATTCATTTCACTTACTCAAAGAAGTTTACTAAAGAGTTCTTATTTGTGTAAGGGAGATAACGATAGATATTTATATATATATATAACAATTTTTTTGTTTTAATGCTGCAATGTCTGTCATATGATTAAAAATTAGAGAATGGTAAAGAGAAAGGGGAAGAGAGTGGGGAGAGAGAGAGGGAGAAAGAGGGGGCGAAGATTAGAGAGAGAAGGGGGAAAGAGAAATGGAGAAAGGTGGAAAGAGAGAGGTAGAGAGAGAGAGAGAGCGGGGGGAAGAGAGACATAGAGAGGAGGGGAAATAAAGAGAGAGTGGGGAAAGAGAGAGGTAGAGAGAGAGCGGGAGGAAGAGAGACATAGAGAGGAGGGGACATAAAGAGAGAGTGGGGAAAGAGAGAGGTAGAGAGAGAGCGGGAGGAAGAGAGACATAGAGAGGAGGGGAAATAAAGAGAGAGTGGGGAAAGAGAGAGGTAGAGAGAAAGAGAGAGCGGGAGGAAGAGAGACATAGAGAGGAGGGGAAATAAAGAGAGAGTGGGGAAAGAGAGAGGTAGAGAGAGAGAGAGAGAGAGCGGGAGGAAGAGAGACATAGAGAGGAGGGGAAATAAATAGAGAGTGGGGAAAGAGAGAGGTAGAGAGAGAGAGAGCGGGAGGAAGAGACATAGAGAGGAGGGGAAATAAAGAGAGAGTGGGGAAAGAGAGAGGTAGAGAGAGAGAGAGAGCGGGAGGAAGAGAGACATAGAGAGGAGGGGAAATAAAGAGAGAGTGGGGAAAGAGAGAGGTAGAGAGAGAGAGAGCGGGAGGAAGAGAGACATAGAGAGGAGGGGAAATAAAGAGAGAGTGGGGAAAGAGAGAGGTATTGAGAGAGAGAGAGCGGGAGGAAGAGAGACATAGAGAGGAGGGGAAATAAAGAGAGAGTGGGGAAAGAGAGAGGTAGAGAGAGAGAGAGAGCGGGAGGAAGAGAGACATAGAGAGGAGGGGAAATAAAGAGAGAGTGGGGAAAGAGAGAGGTAGAGAGAGAGAGAGAGCGGGAGGAAGAGAGACATAGAGAGGAGGGGAAATAAAGAGAGAGTGGGGAAAGAGAGAGGTAGAGAGAGAGAGAGAGCGGGGGGAAGAGAGACATAGAGAGGAGGGGAAATAAAGAGAGAGTGGGGAAAGAGAGAGGTAGAGAGAGAGAGAGAGCGGGAGGAAGAGAGACATAGAGAGGAGGGGAAATAAAGAGAGAGTGGGGAAAGAGAGAGGTAGAGAGAGAGCGGGGGGAAGAGAGACATAGAGAGGAGGGGAAATAAAGAGAGAGTGGGGAAAGAGAGAGAGAGCTAAGGGGAAGAGGGAGGAAGAGAGACAAATAGAGAGGAGGGAAAATAGAGACAGAGGGGTGAACGAGAGAGGAAGAGAGGGAAAGAGACAGGTAGAGAGAGAGAGAGAAGGAAGGAAAGAGAATGAAGGAGAGAGAGAGGGGGGTTGGAGGAGATAATAGACGGAGTGGAAAATGAAAGAATAGAAGATCAAGACACTAAAAGGCTAATTATAAATATAAACCAACAGTGGGAATACACTTTACATTCATAGAGAAATACTGCTTGGATTCATTGATACTATTAAATACCTATCACATAGTAATACACTTCTGCTTACATGAAAAACACACAACGTAATAAAGACATTTGGATGTTCAAGAAATTGTGCATGACCACAGTTTGACCCTTTCTTTCCTGCACTCCCCCCCCCTCCCCCTACCCCGCTGAAGGAAGTGCCACGTGCTTTCAGGATAATCAAAGATGGCGAAGCGTTCTTATTAATTTGGTCATCGTCTTTCTCGGAAACGGAAGTTGCACGTCGCCCTCGGTCATATTTTCTCATTATCTAAGCAAGGCAGCCCTCAGCACTGGCCTCATTTTAGGGCTTCACGGTGACAGATAGAAAAACTCGCACCCAAAAAAAAAAGCTTGGCGGGAATTATGGCATCTTCGGGTTACACGACGTCCGCTCCATAACTAGATGAAACGTGGGGGGACTTTTTCCTACCCATAATCCTTTCCATTGTCGTTCGTCTTCATTCTGTCCCCTTGTCTTTCTTTACAGTTGAACACAAAACGGTGCTAGAAGAAGTTCATTGAGATTCGGCTCGTCTTTGAGGCAGAGGAAGAACAAATTAGAAGAAAAAAAATTTCTTAGAGTATTTATAAATATTCTTTTTTTTTTTTTATTAGTTCCCTAATGTTTTTGTATTCTTTATTAATTTAATATCTGCCCTTAAGACAGTGCTGTTATTAACTCTCTGCAATGGGTTAAATGACAATCAATAAAAAAAAAATCTACATTTGATCGAAATAGAGACAGATGTATGTTATTAATTTTTTTTTAAAGTTATAGACTTTGAATTACGAATATCAAATAGGCAGACATTTGCCTGGCCAGAGGAAAAGATTAGTTGGTTCACTTTAATCGTTGACCTCTCCTTTTTTTTTTTTTACAAAGGTTTAATGTTTTCTCTGTCTGTCAGTCTGTCTGTCTGTCTGTCTGGTTTAATGTTTGCTCTGTCTGTCTGTCTGGTCTAATGTTTGCTCTGTCTGTCTGTCTGTCTGTCTGGTCTAATGTTTGCTCGCGTTATTTCTCCCACCTGAGCCAGCAAGGAAAACCAGTGACTTGGCAGAATTTCAGTCATTGGTTAACATGCATTACTAGATGCATGACGCGTAGGACGTATGTTGAGAAACCTTCAAACCCATAGGATGAAAATAAAAGAGACAATACCTTCAGACCTTGTGGTCTAAACTGCAGATGATATAAAGGTCATCTGTTTCTGTGGCCTACGGTTAACGAGGGTGTCATGTGTCAAGCACAACGACCAACCGCCTTTACTTTTTCCCAACTAATGTCAGGTACCCATTAGGGTTGGGGAATTCAGAGGTACCCAAAGATCCTAAAATTAAAAATCTCAGATGTCACTAGGATTCGAACCCTGGTTGGGAAGCCAAGCGCTTTATCGCTCAGCCACCGCGCCTCCATAGTGTTGTGGACGTTTGTCGATTTGTGGCATCAAACTGCAGGTAGACTAATATTCCCCTGTTGTAATATTATATTTTAACTTGAATAAATTTTTTTTATCGCGAATAGGATTGGAGTTTTCCATATTGAATAACATCCCAAAATTAAAATTTTTGTATATATATTTCAGGAGATTTGTATGAGTTTTCAAAAGATTTTAATAGTTTCCTGTGATTTCCGAGACTTTTTCGTATATTTTGCAATTTCATGAGATTTTAAGGAGCTCCTGGTAAATCAAGAGGCCGCGGGAAACCTGTTATAAGTTATAAAATGGTTTAATTTAATAATTTACACCTACAGTGAAATTACGGGGTCCACTGCGGTCGCATAGGTTGCAGTGGCCTAAGGCCGACCCTACAAAATAGCGGCGTATGCTACAACGTGGGTCGACTAGTACTAAGTATAACATTTATTACAATATAAACACAATCAACTTGAAATGACTTCAGTAATAAAATTAAAGGGTATTTTAAACAAAATTGCGCTACAGTAACACCTATTTTAAGTGGGGAAATCTTGAGTCGTCTGTTCTACCTAAGACCGACGACGACAATGCGGCTTGTATTGCATAATTCACATTGTATAGTTAACCTCTTCCCACTGTCACCATAGAAACATACACACACTCCATTGCACTAGGCAAAGTATGACGTGAAGAATTCATTTCGTACTTTGCCTAACGTCTTTAGCCATTCTATGGAATGCCGGATTTTGAGTTTTGTTATGAAATATATATAGTTATGTATATGTGTCACCTAGTTGTGATTAATTAGTGTCAATACAAGATTGAGGAGTTAGCATAAATAATAAGTTCCATGGAAACTGTCTTAGACTTAGACTTAGCTCCTCCCGCGCCGTTCGGCACTTTGGGCGGCAAGCTGTCGCCACATAAATCGGTCATTGGCAATGCCTCAAGCCTCCTCCCACCTGGTGTACACTGATCTGGGGTCCTCCATGAAAGTGTGGCCTCAAGTTATACAAGAACATCCAGCGCCTTTTCCCTTAAGGGCCTCCATGTCATCGCAACTCTAGGTATGCGTAGTTCATTTTGTCGGAGAAGATGTCCTTCAAACCTCATGCGATGCTCTGTCACCAAGTGTTTCAATCCCAGTTTGGCATAGGATTTCCTTGTTTGAGATCCGATCTGTATAATTGACTCCCAAAATCCGTCTCAGCTCTTTTTCTTGAGCCAAATTTTGTCTTTTCTCAATTTTGGCAAATCACTTTTAAGTTCTATTATCATATGTTGCTGTTGGGATGACGATTGTGTTAAGAAAGTGTATTTTTGTCTCCAGTCCAATGGCTTGGCTTGTCCAAATAGACTGCAGCCTTTGAAAAATGCTCCCTGCATTTCCTTTTTTTAAAAAATATATTTAACTGGTAAAGGACATCTACGCAGGAAAATGATAATAAAAAAAATAACAATAAAAAATGACAGAACACAGACATTTCATGTATGCTATCCCCCACTCACAATTTGTGAACCGATTCTCTCCCTTTCTGTCTGCCATTTTTCTTTCTTTGTTATCCAGCTGTTTGCCTGTATTGTAACTGGAGTGTCTCCTCCGATACAAAATAAATTACTTCTGTTCGCTGGGTTCCTTTGCTTCATCGCCACGACAAAATGTTTGAATATTTGATCACCGGGCCACTCTCTTCCTCGCCCCATCACAGAACGAACAAAACAGAAGGAAGGAATGAAAGACTAAAAAGAAAAAAATCACTACTGACCGTCTTGTTGTAGAAAGGAACCTATACCATTAGCATTTCTCGCACGTTTATCTCCCCATTCCGCTAGGATGATCTCCCCCTGTCCTCCCCATTGCCCTGCCCTCTAGTTCTCACCTCGGGCAGACGATGGGAAATGACTATTACGCATGCGCATACCATCGACTTAGTTTTCAACGCGAGGCTCTGTTAACGGTATTTTATGTGATGTGGTCCAATTTTGTCGACAAGGCTTCGATGTTCAGGGGCTGTGTGAATGGTGGGTGATGTGTGAATGGTGGGTGATGTGTGAATGGTGGGTGATGTGTGTGGAAATTAAATGATTAACTGATGGTTGGTCGTTTCTTTCTCTAGTCTGTGCTAGAAAAATGTCGAAGACACATCGATCCGAAAAGTTTATATTTTAAAACTTCTAATGAGTAAAAAGTTAGAAAAGGGCCACTTTCAGACCTTGCGATAACAGAAGATGTTAAGATCATCTCTCTCTGGCAAACCGGCTAACAAGGTGGATGGACACATGGGTGTCCTAAAAATCCCGAAATGAGAAAATTCCTAACTTCATCGAGATTCAAACTCTAGAACCCTGGGTTGGAGAGTCAAGCGCTTTATCACTTAGCCACCACGCCTTCCCTCCCAGGTCAACATTAAGGCTGGTGAACTCATCGAAGTCACCTAAAATCGCAAAAGTTCAAATTCCCTATCAGTACTATGATTAAAGATCGCGACCACTTTATTCAGAAACCAAGCGTTGTCCTACTCGGGCAATGAACTTATATTTTGAATATATAATAATATATTCTTAGCGCCATCTTAATTATTTTTTCTACATGCTGATATATACGTTTCAATGACTTGTTTTCTTCGCTGTACTTCAGCACTAGATACGACTTTTGCACCATCATTTGCATCCTGCTTTTCGTTTTCAATATTTCACATGTGTTCAGTATTTCACATGTGTTCAGTATTTCACATGTGTTCAGTATTTCACATGTGTTCAGTATTTCACATGTGTTCAGTATTTCACATGTGTTCAGTATTTCACATGTGTTCAGTATTTCACATGTGTTCAGTATTTCACATGTGTTCAGTATTTCACATGTGTTCAGTATTTCACATGTGTTCAGTATTTCACATGTGTTCAGTATTTCACATGTGTTCAGTATTTCACATGTGTTCAGTATTTCACATGTGTTCAGTATTTCACATGTGTTCAGTATTTCACATGTGTTCAGTGATCTTTCAATTGTTTTTCAACATCAATTTTTCGCAGTATTTATAGTCGATATGAGGCACCAGATAAGCGTTTGATATTATTTTTTTTTGTTATGACATTTTTCAAAATCTAAATTTTAAAGAAAAATTAAATTAAAATAGTACAAAAGACAGAGAAACGCCATTTTATCACTTGGCGAAGCAACCGTGGCGCCATGGGTTCATAGCGCCCAGGTTTTTGAACAATAGGGGCCCTAACTGTTCGCGTTTAAATGTTTGAAATTCTTACATTTTTTTGCTATTAAATTAAATTTCTAGTATATTTTTGAAAAAGCGAGATAACAAATTAACCTTATATTGTAGTGCAGGGGTGGCCACCCTTTTGCTTCCGCGTGCCAAATAAACTTTTACCCACTATGCGTCCTATTAAGTACAGTAATTTAGCAGTATCTGGTCAAGCAAAGCTTGTAGGCCTATGATCATAATATGACAGTTTTAAAAAAAATGTAGTTATGTTGAGCAGAAGAGTGTACATACTTTATAGGCATTTATTAGTTAACATTTAAATTATAATTGGTTATTTCTAAATGTATAACTAATAAAATAATAATGCTGTTAGCATTTTTTTAAAATAAAAAATCATTTCACAAGATAAACATAACTACATTTAATGAGAATGTCACATTGCTGTTCCTTAACCATCTGTAATATTTGGAGTTTAAGTCATTACTGAACGTCACACATCGATCTTCAAATTTGAATCCGACAATCGCGACCTCAGTTTGCTGTTGGTCAATTTTGGATAAAATGCTTGCCTCTGTGTGTTGATACGAAGTGAAATGCAAACATTGGGCATATTTTCTTAGTTGCTGTTCACTTGGTAAATTGATCGCCAGAAATTAAACATTTCAGATGTATTTGGAAGGGAAAAAAGTTCATCAAATTTCAATGTCATAACTTTCTGAACATGTTTTCTGATAAGTTTCATTTGTGGCGACCCGACAAAATAGCGCGGACAAAATAGCGCGAAATTTCCCGACAAAATATCGCGGACTCATATAAGATGTCTATAAAAGTACCGGGTTATTAGTAATTTAATGTCATGGGCAGAATTTTTGTTAATGTCTCTTTTCCATATGAATAGATCTGAAAGTATTGGCCCTAGTCGCAGAGATCGAGTGTACTTTACATTTTGTAGCATTCCCCTTTGTCCCCACTATTTCAAATACAAAACTTGCTAAGAATAGGATGTAATGTGATGACCCCGTTCAAGCAGCGATGAAAATTTCTACCTGACATTTCCTACAATTTAACTTTGTGAAAGTTTGTGTGTGTGTGTGTATAAATCTGACAAGTATCTTTTCAAAGTACACTTTTGGAATGTAAATAAATGATATATTTTGAAATGTATTCATTTTAGCTTATTATAATTTTTGCTTACTGTTTGCATATTTATGTTTTAAGATATCTAAAGTATTTCATGCAAAATGACATAGAAATAATGATAACATTAAAACACAAATATATTGGCTCTATTCATATTTTACGATATCTAGAGTATTTCTTTTCAAATGACTGAAATATATTTTTTTCTGCGCTATTTTGTCCGCGCTATTTTGTCGGGGTACCTCAATTTGTATATGAGTAATTATCATCAGAATATCTCGTTCAGTAAGTGAAATTGTATTTATAGATAATAATTAAAACGACTATTAATGACATCTTGCCATAATTATTTGAATAGACTTGATCTTCAAATAGTCTATTTCTTTTTTGAAAGTTGAAAATAGAATCCAATCCATGTTTGAACAGTTTTAGCTTCTTTTAAATTCACTGATATCATTTGCTAGGCTATGAAACAATCTGTCCTTGACCTACAGTTTTAAATTTACTTCTATGAGATGGCTATTATACAAGCTGATCTTTTCTCGGGCAGTTAATCTTTCTATTTTAGAAAATCATGTGCATTATTTTTAGTTCCACAATCGGAGAACTTGTCTTCTAGCTTCTAGAAAGCCATCGCATTTTCATGGAGGGACTGTTGGCCAATAGTTTCTTCAAAGAAGCTGATAGTTCAGCAGTTCCTCTTAAAGGTTTAACTGTGCAATATCATAAATGTTAGCATATTCGTTGAAGACTAATTATACGACAAAACATGCAGGAACATAAACATTCGATGCTAAAAAAATATAATCATCTTGTTCTGGGCTTTAGAGTCGATTACTCTTATAACCTTGTTGGCCAATTTAGGCGTCGTAATAAAATCCCGTAGAACCTTTTTTTTAAAAAAATCGGTTAGTATTATTTTTTTACGAGCGGGCAGGCTTATTCTTTTTTTTTTTTCGGAGTTATAGTGTGTCACATGTAATCGTGCAATGCGCCGCTTTTGGCGCATGCGCCTTAGGTTGCCACCCCTGCTTATCTTATCTTGTATAATACAGACGTTACTTCAAAAAAGAAGATGATTACATCCTACGCCTAATGCATTTAGTCATGCATATTAACCAATGACCTAATTCTGCCAAGTCATTGCTTTTCCTGGCTAGCTTTAATGTAGTACATTTCTATGTATTTTAAGGGAGGATAACTCTAAAAATGTCATTATACATTTTATTATAGACTAAACGTTTAGAAGTTTGAATATTACTACAAATAATAATAGAATACTAATAACAGCAATAACAATTTTAGTAAATAAAAACTTTAGTAATCAAAATTATGTTTGTCTTTTGTTTTGGTTGTTATTTTAACGTTGAATATAAATGTATGTCTTATCTCGAGTTCAATATTACCGTATTTGTTAACTCGTTTAGATTCATGAATAATTGTTATAAGCAAACAGTAAATGTCGTACCGATAGTGCCGTCAATATTATAATCGTTTTTGTTTCTTTCTGAAGAGTACAACAGGATCCACTGATAAGATTTGCCTGTTCCATCCAGTGTCTATGGGCACCAAGATGCTCCCAGCTGCTTTTCAGAATTAAGATTGGTTTCATGATGCGCTTTTGTGTTGGCATGGCATCTGGTGCTCTATTTGGAGGATTTTGGGCCTTGCGTACAGACTTCATGGCATAGAATTATTTTCAACAGTAGGCAAAACAATGATTCAAGGAGGTGACATTTTCGGAACATTTATGGCAATAGGCACTGGAATAAGATGCTGCACAATGCAACTATTGTTTTAAATGAATTCATGTGATTTCTGAGAAGTGGCTCCTCTTGTTATAAATGACACAAAAACTTGTCTTTGATCAGTCCAAGTAATGTGGAACCTCATTGTGATCACGTTTTATTCAAACGGATGTCATTTAAGGCCTTTCAAATGTCATCAGCGTAAAACAAAAATAAATACAAACCCTACAAAAAAAAAAAAATAAAAAAAAAAAACATCACATTTAACCTCAACTCAACCTTATCAAGATACCAACCCTATCAAGATGATGATTGGTTGATGCTTTGTAGCATTCACTAAATAGTGCATACATTTTTATTTCTTTTTTAAATGTTCTTAGCTTCAACGTTCTTATTAAAATATATAAAAGAAAAGAACTGCCCACCCCTTTCCCATACCGATGCAATAGTGTGCACTTGAAATTCTTGTTTCATAACATAATAAAAAAAAAGTATCATGTGAACAAAGTGTTTGCTGTACAAAGTTATCCGTGCGGCCCGTGCCTCCCAACAGTCTACCAAACAAAAACTGCAAACGTTGACTGTGACTGCCTAAACTGTCAATAACTACTAATGAATTGCTTATCATCGCGCGGGACAAGCCGGCGATTAATGCTTATAGTGCAATTCTGATATTTTTCTTTGCGTTTTAGGTCTTGCATAGTTTTAGGATAAAGACCAAACAGATTGAACTGATCATTATATATGCTCGTAAAGCGAGACGTTGATGAAGAAACTAACCAATCAATTTACAGAATGTAAATCTGTGTTCTGTAATAACTCCCAAAATCCAAACATGCGTTTTTTTTTGTTTCCTTGCTGCCGCCAGTGCTCTATCGATACAAATCAACACTTTGATTCAGACAATGGCATGTGAAGAACTTATATCTCTTGTATTGTAGACTGGTGGAGCTATTTCACCTTCTATTTCATACATCTGTAACACGGACCGTAACTCCGCATTTACCAAAATGACTGTATTCTTCATTTTTGTTCAAAGAAATTTTCACAATTATCACAGCAAAAGACAGCTATAAGGATTTCTCATCCAATACAAAAAAAAAACAAACAAAAAAAAACAACTCAGAATCCAGATCTGCATGTACACCACCTTGCACTCCCCTGCGGGCGCCCATGGTTGAGGTGTCCCAAACAGATATTCGTTCAATTGTACACACTATTAAAACGTTACAGTTTGTAATTTGTTGTTTGTGCTGACGTCACATTCGACTGGACATATCCATCTCATCATGAGGCATTAAGGAAACAGTAGAAACCAGCTGTCCTGTCTGACATGAACAAGTGTAAAGCGGTGGTTGGGCTCGATTTTAATGTAAATACAGCAGAGATTTGGGTTGTTTAAAAACAAAACGAAAAAAAAAACGAAATACTTAACGCCCCCCTCCCTTGTTAGAACATCACGCCCCCCTCGCCCACACACGGTCAACTTGAGGTCACCAAGCAGTTTGCGAAACGCTGCTATAATGGAGAGTTTATCACATAATATAAGTCTGCTAGTTACTGAAATGGACAGGTTGGTCCCGCTAACTTCCGAGTTCAACGCTTATTTACATGATACTCTTTTTAGTGAGAGGTGGTCTGTGATTGACCGCAGAGATAGCAATCACTGCATCAAACAGTGGTTCTCAACTCAACATCCTTTAGACATTCAGATGTGTTGGCTACTGTAATACTAAAATATTTTAAATGAATGGAACAAGTCCGTTTAGTAAAATGTATAGAAAAGTTCAAACTATTGTCTGGGATTCGGGTTCATATTGCCTAACGTTGACCTACATCGGCTTGGCCAAAATTATTTTGCTTTTATATTTCTTATCTTCCTCAATGGCATGTTTGAAATACTGAGTCAGATCTGTAGCTTGCAAGTTGTTAGCACTTGATTAGTACTACCTTATTTTCATGGTGTTAGTATATAGCGCCCTATTTTGCAAAGAAAAATTTCCTGGTTAACCCTTGCCCCTCCCCCCATGTTAGCTAAATAAAACGGGCAAGAGTGCCAGGTGACATGCTATAGGGCAAGAGTGCCAGGTGACATGCTGTAGGGCAAGAAAAGTCACAACGTAATTTTAAACATGGAACATATACAAAAAAAAGCTTTAGAAAGAATTCTTCATAAAGTAGCTGATGACAGAGATGATTTCGATCTCAATAACTAATGTATAAATAATTGTTTAAAAAAAGGTCTTCCCCGCCCCAATACTCTTGTAGACACCTCTCAGAGTTGTTATTTCTAGTGAAAGACACCATAGATTCACACAATAATGCTCTGATCTTTGTAATAAAATAAACATCTTTTTAGAAACCCGTGGAACTTGTTATTTGTAATAATAACAGACATCTTCTAAATGACACCTCTGGAACTTGATGTTTGCAATAATAACAGACATCTTTAATTGGCACCTCTGTCATTATTTCCAATGTAAGACAAACAGTCCCATTAGATGTGATTCCAATGAAACACACTTTGACATCAACATATTTCTATTGGTTAATTCTTTAGAAAGACAACAACAACAACAACAACAAAGACTTGGTTGAACTGATCAGACTGACAAGGAGCTGGACATTAAGATAAATGTGAGGTCATTTCACGTCCATTCATTTCCCGCTGTCTACGCCCACCAATGTGTCCACCCTATTGTCCCGCCAGTGATGACCACTATTTAAGGAGCCGCGGATTAATACCCCTTGGACGCACACCTTTATGTCCCCGAGGGGGCCCCGGGTTAGAAGGTCGCCGTAAATAGCCATTACTTTTCAATCCTTACACCCACGTGTGGTGTGGAAAGGATGAAGACATTGCCGACCGGGGTTGACAGTTATGGGTAGCGGGGACTTCTTTGTCCGACGGCAAGTTCAGACCTTCATTTGGTCTCTCCCTTCCCCTCCCCTTTTCCTCTCCCCTTCACCCGCTTGAAATCTGGTCTCGGCGTGATTTACTACTTTATATCTTCAGTTAGTGTAGCAATCTCAACCAGGAATAGCGTCTAATAGTAGAGCCAGTGGTGAAGTGAGGTGAAAAAAAGAGATATTTCTTACTTTCTAGCCATTCGCCAGCTTTTAGCATAGGGTCAAGTCTACTGTGATGATTTTATTTATTTTTTGAGAGCACTTTGTATTGAAATGATTGGCAACATGTGATATATAAATATAAATATAGGAAGGTACAAATATTGTCTGTTTTGTTTTTTATTTGCAGCATTCAAAGGAAAGGCCTCTGGACCCAAACGTCCTACGTGTTTACTTTGGTCTAGCATGTTTTCAACTATTTAGGTTCATGCTTTCCAGTACACTTGTTGACCCTTACAGTACTTTATCTGGATATATTTTATTTATTTATGTAAATGGATTCATTTTAACCATATATATATATATACTATCTATATTATAAAGTAGAATGTGAGGTGTATGTATGTATGTTACTTATAGACATCAAAACCGCTTGACCAATCTTGATAAAACTAGGCAGGAATGTTCCTTGGGTACTAACTTAGACCGTAGTGTATGTATTGTAGCCCTAAAACAAACTTAAGACCCTCAAAGAAAAAAATAAAGTTGTCCGACTCTATTACAGCTATAGTATTTTATTGATCTAGGCCATGGTTAACAATGTTGACATGAGAAAAGATCGAAAGGATTTAGACCTAGATCTAATTTTAAGAAAAACACTTTGCGCACAATTTTTTTTACTTTGACACATGAAAATAAAAAGAAGACCCATTGATTTCATTATGTAATAAAATTAACCTTCAATTTTGTGTTTCAAAAGCATTTTTTACATAAATTAGTTCTTGATATCTGTGACTACAGATTTCCTGGCGAACATTCTTTCATTAGACATTACCAATTGGTTACACATTATCACATCTCTCTACTGAGTCTATTCCTAGGTCTATGTCTAAAACTCTTATTGAACTCTAAGATGATAAAACTTCTTTTCGCAAAGATAGTTTTGTGCTTTAACACATAAACATACTAATTATTGTCCATTCATTTGATATTTTAATTAATTTAACATTCAAATTTGTTTTTCTAAAGCATTTTTAATACATTCGTTCGCTGTTAGCTAAAGTTGCGTAGCCGTGTTGAAGTAGGCCTATATTCATTCATGAAAAAAGGTCACGCATGCGCAACACAGAATGAACGCTATAAAAGCCAATTTTTAGCTCTAGATTAGTGTAGATTTAGATCTATGTCTACCTCAAGATCTACTTTATACTTTAACACATGAACATACAAAATTAAGTCTATTCATCTCAA